>WAAF01000019.1:128693-216672 GCA_013400475.1 Tricholaema leucomelas
CGAAGGAAGGAAGGAAGGAAGGAAGGAAGGAAGGAAGGAAGAAAGGAAGGAAGGAAGGAAGGAAGGAAGGAAGGAAGGAAGAGAGGGAGAAAGGAAAAAGTATCCTCTTGTATTTAAAAGAAATTCACATTGAGGCACATACATATATCTGAAAAAAAAAAAACCACTTTCAACTAATGCATTACTGTGCCCAGCATTACTTTATATTATTGAAATTAAAGTATATTAAAATTACAGTAGTTTTGTGAGGCCTCATCAGGCCAAATCAATAATACTGTCTTTGCCAAGAAGAGATTAATGTAAATACATTGTTCATACATACCTGGTTCTCCTTGTATTACACAAACCACTAGGCCATTAGAAACTATCTCTTAATGGAACTAAATATTACCTTTAAAATCCCACTTGGTTTTGAAAAGGAGAGAGGATTTACCCTGAAGTGGAAATAATCACAGAGTGGTAGGAGTCAGAAGAGATGTCTGATGATCATCTAGTCCAGCTTCCCTGTTAGCTAGGGATCATCTACAGCAAACCACAAAGGAATATATCCGGGTAGGTTTTCAATCCCTCCAAAGACAGAGACTCCACAGCCTCTCTGGGCAGCCTGTTCCAACACTCTGTCACCCTCACAGTGAAGATTTTTTCTCACGTGTTTTAGTAGAATTTTCTGTGCTATTGTGTCCATTGCGTCTTGTCCTGACACTGGGCACCACTGAGAAAAGTCTGTCTCCATCCTCCTGACACTCATCCTTTAGGTATTTAGTAGCAGTAATGAGATGTCACCTCAGTATTCTCTTCCTCTGGCTGAACAGCCACAACTCTTTCAGTCTTTTCTCCTAAGGTAGATGTTCCAGTACCTTAATCATCCTAGTGGCTCACCACTGGATTTCCTCCAGTAGTTCTTTGTCCTTCTTAAACTGAGGAGCACAGAACTGTCTGCAGTATTCTAGATGAGGCCTCAACAGGACAGAGTAGAGAGGGAGGAAAACCTGCCTTGACCTCCTGGTCACACTTTTAGTGCATCCCAGGATGCCATCAGCCTTCTTGCCCACAAGGGCTCATTCTTGGTTCACGGTCAGCCTGTTGTCCACCAGGACTCACAGGTCATTGTCTCCAAAGCTCCTATTCAGTAGGTCATCCCCAACTTGTACAGATGCATGATATTGTGCTTCCTTAGATGCAGCACTCTGCCCTTGCCCTTGTTGAATTTCAATAGGTTTCTCCCTGCCCAACCCTCCAGTCAGTCCGGTTCATATCGAACGGCAATACAACCTTCCGATGCGCTAACTACTCCTCCCAGTTTTGTGCCATCAACAAATCTGCTGAGGCACTCTGTCCCTCATCCAGGTAAATATGTTGAACATATTTGGTAAACATGTTGAACAGGACTGGACACAGTACTGATTCCCAGGGAACATCGCTAGTCATGGTGGAGTTCAGCTAGACTCTACCCCACTGACAGCAACCCTCTGACCTCTTTCTTTCAGACAGGTCTCAATCCATCTCACTGTCCAATCATCCAATCCACACTTCTTAAGCTTGGGTCTGAGAATGCTGAGGGTGATGGCACCAAAAGCCTTAAAGTCAAGGTAGACCAGGTTCACTACCCTTATTTCATCTATCTATCTGGTAAAAGGCAATTAGAAAGACCGAGGTGACACAGTTGATCACAGGCCATACTGCAGACTGATGGCAACCTCCTAGGTCCCTAATCTGGTGCCATATCTGTAAACAACCACTGTCTCTGCTCAGTTAGTGCATGTTTCTAATGCCTTTTGAGAACTTGGGGCACAGGTCTGCTCCATTTAATTCTTGATCTTAATTGATATGAATTGCTGTTGCATTTCCCGAACCCTGCACATGACATTCTGCACACTTTAATATATCTACTAAGTATATGGATTTCGTGCACCTTCCTCATTCACCCACTACTCCTCACAGACACCAGTCAGGAGTACATGTGTGGGGCTTTGCATCAAGTGCCTTTGCCAGCATAACTGCAGGAGAAAAAAAATCACTCCTGATGTAGATTTTACATCTGGCTGGGCTTAATGTGAATACTCATGGTAGAGACTTCATTAATGGCACATTAATGATTACATTTCTGTCTTTGGCATCTCAGGAGTTCTTTTTAAGAGCTGTACCACCTCTTTTTCTGTCTTAGTCACCATAAGGTAAAGACAGCTCCTGGCACTACAAGTTCTTTCCCTTTCCTTGAACCAAGACACACCCTAAATGAATGAAAAGTCAGTAATTAAATATGTATGCAGACACACACACACACACAGAGATACCTCACACCAATAATATCTTAACTGTAGCCACTCTGGGGCCAGATTCACAAAGGGTGGGCACATATTTGCACCAGATTTAGACCAAAAGCATGTCTAATTCTGTGAAGTCACAGACATATTCATTTCCTGGTTTTAACACGCTCATATGGCATGTAAAGTTTTGAAAGGTTAGGCTGAAGAGATCATAAAGCCATGTTGTTAGCATGTGTGAGATTTTGTAGCTGGTCGCACAGTGCCGAGACCCTCAAATGGCAGGTGGTGTATAAGTTCTAATTGCAGGAGTATGATTAAACTATATATTGATCATTTACATGCTGCAGTAAGATTTCACTGTATGGTTGTGACTTCTTTTCCTATCCTTTAATTTTTGCAGGACATGATTTTATTTATTTGAACCAGTTTTACAATAATGGGTCTAAACACAGAACTTTGTTTTCAATCTGTATTATGTTTTGTTTAAAGACAGATAACCCTTTGACTGCTCCTGAAATTCAGCTGCCAAATACATTCAGAGCTGTATCCTAAATCACTGTATGTAAAGATGTGCACCTCCCCTTGAGACACTGGGCAAGAAGAGGTTAATCCTTAAGATAGCTGGAAAAGGGACCACAGTTGTCTCCATCCTGCAGGAATTAGGCCAGCTGTGGGGAGTTAATTGTTTCCTACACACACCCCTCCACACACAGCATAAAAGGGGTGTGTTGGAATGGCCTTAGCTTGGCAGGGAGAATGAGAGAGGAAGGAAGCTGGGTCCAGTGTTAAAGATCAGATCTGAGCAAGGCAATGTCTCTCTCTGGGGCTTGTATGATGTGGGTACTGCTTAGGCTGAGTACAAACAAGCTATCCTTATATGAGGGGGGTGGTGGCTGACGAAAAGGGAAATTCCTTTTTTTCCTTGGCCTTTAAAACAGGGCATTTTTCCTGGCTGGTTTCACTTTCCAGTGATACTCCTTGTAAAATGGTGTGACTCTGTAGTCCTTTTTATTTTTTGGTGTTGCTGTGTCAGTGAATCACACCATATACTTCAGGTGTGCTATGTTTGGCCAGGGTAGGAGGGATCCTAAATTATGGGAATAAAGCAGGTTGGGAATGCTGGTGGTGTCTAGACAGAGAACAGGGTATGTATGTGAAGAATTGGGTTCTTCAGGCTGTCTGTTGTATGAGGAGAGCTGTAGTGAAGAATATCCAGGTTCTGGGAAAAAACCCTCTGGTTTCCTTAAAATCAAATATGATGCAGAGCTACAATGTTTTATTCTGCTTTCACTTTGCCCTCCTCCATTTAGTGCACTCCAGTCCAGAGCCTGATGCTTTTTGTTTATCCTCTCTCTGGTTTAATGTTGCCCACCTTAGCTGACCAATATTCTCTGAATTTCAATTTCAAGAATGTTCCTAGGGAAAAGAATAATGTGTGTCAGAACCTGATTGGCATAACTTAACTAGTACTTGATATGTTTGGTGCAGGGCTGCTGATTCCTGTGCTGCTCTGTACATGGCCGTGGGGGCTGACTGCGTCTTTGCCCAGACACCCTGGCATGCTGATGTAAACCGAACATCTCCTGTGTCACCGTGGAGGGTGTGCCTTGCTAATCTGTCTCCTCAAAGAATAGGGTTTCTTTTACCTCTTGGGCCTTGACATGCCTTTTCAGGGGGTAGGATTTGGCCCTTAGTGAGCGGATTATCTGTTCCCTTGACATAACATAAAGCTCTAGGATTTACGGCTATATAAGAAAGTAATAATCTTGCCGGCATATGTGGGGAGTTACATACAGTATGTAAATCCCATCTTCAGATAGGAATATGTTCCTTTGAGAGTACAGCTGTAAGAGACCTGCATTATGAAACCTGAATCCATGTAAAATGGCCTGGTTTCATTACAAACTTGAATCTCACTTTACATCAGTTGAAAGTTCTGCTATGGTTCATGAACATTTCAAAGCAAACCTGAGCCCAGGTTCAAATAATTCTTTCATTCTCCTATACGATGCAAACTTTGTAGCACCATGCAATTTCAGCACAAACCCAGATGAAATGCAAGGCTTTTCACTGAATGTTTTGTTACATATTTCCTTTATTTTCTTGGTGGTGTTTGCCTGTCTCAAAGTGCAATTCAGCAGCAACAATCAAGTGAAATCTTTGCAAAAGTCCCTATAAAAGCACTGTGATCCGAAACAGCCAAGTTCTGCACAGCTGCACTACAGAGTAATGGGCAAGGCTCTAGCTGTTAGCTTGATGCAGCCACACTCGCTGTCAGGAATGGACTGAAGGAATGCAGCTCCTCTGGTTTCCATTTCTGCCTGAAGGGGAGCATAGCTCAGTGAACCCACAATGAGACTTGGGGGAAAGGAAAACTAAATTACATTTAAAGAAAGAAAGAAGCCTTCTGCTTTGCTTTTCCTTTTTTTTTCTTTTCTCCCCTTTTTTTTTTCGTTTTTAATGATTGAGTGATGCTGATCTCTTCCACATAACACAGATAAGGTTACAAAAGCCTTTCATTATAAGCCTAATATTGAAAGCAACCCCTAGCAAAATTTGCCAAGCCAAAAATCAAGCTGTCTGAAATTACATAGGCAGCAGTTCAGACCAGAATCTCCCCTCCTGGCATATTTGCTAAGGTGTGTAAAGAGGAAAGGATGAGGAAAATAGAGAAAGTATGCAGAGGGAAATAAGTTCCTGTAAAGACATCAAGTTTACCCTACTACACATGCTATGTTGTACTTCTATCGCTATCTGATGTTCTTAAATATAGTCTTCCAAATTAATTTTCTTTGCAGGCAAGCAAGTGCTGAGCCTAATGAGATGTGGTATGTATTATTAGGTTTGTTACACAGGTCAAACAAAGGAAACAATGTGAGCAGCAGGAGAATTTGCTCTCTGCACTGGTCTTTGATTAAGGTCAGCTCACAAGACAGGTGACTCTCGTCAAAGCCTGGAATCAGTGCTATGCTTTGATTCTGGAAAACAGGGGTGGTCTTGCATGCTCTGAAAAACTGTTGAGGCACCGATTTACGTGTGCAAATTAAATCAAGAAAGTGTTTAGATTCAGCTTAAACTCTTCTTCCCTTTTCCTCTGGAATCATATCTGCGAGACACCAGGTATTTGTTACCATGAGCAGAGCAACTACACTGGAGAAGATTTTGTGATAGGATCAAGAAGATCCATCATCTCTTAGCAACGACATTATTGCTGTCCTTAGTGAGAATGAAAAATTTCAGTTTTCAGTTTGACCTGAATGTGAAAATGGCAAAAGTGTCAATGAGAATTCACTGCTGTTACCTGGTGCCTACACTCTGACTAGCATTGACCCAGGGAATGAAGCATGACAGTGGACTGTGAAATGGCACATGGCAAACCTGAATTTTCCCGCTCCCACAGAAGAAATTCTAGGAGATTCATAACCTCAGAAATAGAGGAAAAAATTAAAACCATGCCAAGCCATTTTAAATTGGACTTCATGATAAACTGAGATTTGATATTCCTGGATAATTACTAATGAGAACACTTTCCCTTTAATTATCTTGTGGTCACCATTTCAAAGGTGATTAAAGCTATTCTTCTCTAGATGTGGTTATAGATTTAATGCAAACCTGGTCTTTCTTGTGGTTTTATCACAGCAATTAAATCTGGCTTGTGCACAGACTTTGTGTGGCATGAGGGATTTTACCCAGCAAAATGATTTTACCCTTCAGGCAATGTTAAACTTAGGAAAAATATAATTAATTATATCAGACAGGTATCTATTATACATCATACACAAATTCTTAGAGACCAGGGGCCCCACTTCTACTCAAAACAGAGACAGTCATTCTTTCCAGCTCTGGTCTTAAGCACAGTAGCAACTGTTGCCCACTCAGACATGTCTTAACATCATCATTTTTATTATCTGTAACAAGCAATCATCCATTGTCTTAGAAGAAACAATAAAATCTCAAATTCTGAACACAAGTTCTCCCTTTCTATCCCATTTTCACTGAATGTTTCATGGTTCTTCACTTTCTTTCTGATTGTATGCAGTAGGTCTTGGAAATAATGCAGTGTTAGCCCATTGTAGTTACAGGCTATGTAATATGTTTCTATTTAGCTTTTATCTGTTGATTGCAAGATTACCTGTTTGCATTTGATTTCCCCCCCATGGACTGCTTGATCAGTTTGTTGCTAACTTATCTAATACTGTACAATCCCTCAGCCCACAAAAATCTTCCGATTTAATTGGGGTTTTAGTCCTTCTTCTAAAGACAAAAGTCTGCATTTTCAAAGTGAAAGTAGGCACTCAAGACATCCATGTCAGTAATACTACATGCTACTAAAATGTCTTTCATCAGTGGATCTCAATGCATTTGAAAAACATTTGCAAGCCATCAGGGAGAAAGGAATATATATCTAGTTTACAGATGCATGAGCTGATAGGGTGTGCAAGTTATAGATACGCCATGCTAAGCATCAAACTACTTTACTTTTGATTACATTAAAAGATAGTGTTTGAGATGTGTGTATGAGATGAGTATTTTTATTGTCAGTGGGGTTCCTCCCTAATCCTTGGGATAGGTTACCTGTAGGGGAATAGAGCTGGATTTTAAATGCTGCATCTATATGCAAGCGTAACATGAAAATGAGGAGACAGAGCTAACTTTTCTTGTTTTCTTCTCCTCTAATGCTCAGTAGAAATTTATTCATCTATCTGATTAAAATAAAATGCAAGATTTAAAGATGGTCCTAAGGAAAAAAACAGCAGTAGAGGACTAGTTTTACAGTTGAATTATTGAAGTAGAATGCTGTTTGGGAAAATAAACTGTGAAATCTTACAGAGCTGTTACCAGATTTCATCTGTATCTTCTTTCATTGTTTCTTTTCAAATTTAAAAGCCTCAGGTCTTGAAAGAGTCTTGGATGTATTATAGTGTTCAGAGCAGTGGCATTGTAAAATATAGGGTACTAATCACAGAGTAGCTGTGCAACATGCAGCTTTTTCTATCTGTCATATTTAATAACTAGACTATCATATCATTTGATTCTCATGTGCCAGAATCAGAGTCCTACCTCTTAACAGTTTGGAACTATGACAAAAATAATATCACTCAGCCAATCTCATGGCTCAAATGACCTTGGCCTTTGATCTAGTCAGATCTTATCAGATCTTCAGAGGGTCAAAGTACACCTGTTTCCAGTATTTTAGCATTTTAGCCTCAAGCATTAAAGGGCTACGGAGGACAGGGGATACTCAGAGGAAAAGACACTGACTTGCTTTTTGTGTGTGTGTTTACATATGTGCATATATGCAGGCATGTGCCTCTCACTGCCTAGAGAGGGGGACAAGTTTAACAATGCAGTTTGTTATTTGAAACTGAGTTTAATCCAAAGCAAAATGGTTTATTTTTCTTCTTGTGAATAGCATGCATGTTTGAAAGTGTTGCTAATGAAAAATATCACGTTAAAATTGTACTTGCAGCACACATGGAGGAAGAGAAACACCTTGGCAGGATGAGTATTTGTATATGAAGTACCTTGGCACTTAAAAGCACACAAACATGCTTTACTGTATGGGAAACAGTGAGATCAGGTGCATGTCTGCCATATTAAAGGATTATGAGAAATAGGGAGAAAATAATACTTAATTCTGAATGTAAAAATATTCTGGTTTTTAAAGAGGTGTCTCTTGAAGCAATCATATTATGAGACATAATACTACAAAATCTTCTTGATTTAACACTATAGAGACTATTAATGCTTATGACTATTTAATTTCTCTTTCTGAAGCATATGAGAAAGCCATATGCTGGAATGTAGGAGGTCTGTAGCATGTCCATTTAGTCAGGAATAATATGCAGCTAGCGGCATTGAAAATAACTATTTGGTTGATGAAAACAAGACAAGCATTTTATTCCCAGCTATGGAGTGTAGGAGAAAGTTCTGATGATTTGTGCTGACTTCTATTGGAAAGTTGTGCTGTGTATACACCAGCTTAATGTGTATGCATTGTGAGCTATAGAGATACTATTATCATACAGATCGTTGTTTGCAAATGGGAAGCTTAAAAGTCTGTGAAGATAATTTCTCATGACAATTATTATGTACAGTAGGTGTCGAAATTGTTTGCCTGTGACCCTCAGTAATTGTTAGTGAGGCATGCCTGCACATCTATCAGGGAGAAAACAAGGACTCTTCATTTACAGAAACAGGATTGTTTTAGTGAAATGTGTATGCCGAAGCTTTCCTCAAGTTCCTCGTCATATCCGTGCTGAAGTATGACCTCAAGTAGCAGATCAGAAGCACATTACAGGAAATGCTGATTGTCCCACTATAAACAAGAACCAAGGCATAGTGTTTTTATTCTGTTTAATATAAAATAGAGGCTGCAATATTACACAGAATTTTCCATTCGTGATCTATAATCCACTGCTTGGGGTTCCAAATATCAATATTTTAATTTCATGGGTAGTTTTCAATAATAAGGAAAATGGTACAAAATACTTCCTTCTGTGGTACTAGACCATCTTCCATTTTCAGTGATTTCCACTTGGGGCTCTTTTTAAAAATCCCATCATATAGCAACATTAATTTCACTAAACTCCTTGGGACATTTCTGCTTGCAGCAGGACTGCTTCTGTTAGCGAAGGTTAAGGGATTAAACCTTCAATATTGCACTAACAAAGCAGGATGGAAGAGAAAGGATCTCACTGTAAAGAAAAAAGAAAAGGAAACAATTACCTGTGCTTTTCCCTTAGTTTGGCTGCAGCTTCCCTTCCAGTCTTCTCTTCCACTTTATTTTTTCCTACTTGTAGATGGAGGGAGATGATTAACCCCATCCTACACTGTAGTGAGGGGGATGCTGAACTTGACCCAACACTGCCTGTATTACAGAGCCTTTAAAAAGGTAAATAGGTCCATATTTGTGAAGTGCTATAGTGTGTGAATTATATTCACAAAGATATTTTAAAAAGCTGAAGCTGCATGTGCTGTATTCCCTGAGGAATCTGGGTAATTTTCTATTCACCTTCCTTTCCACACAGGTAAAATACACTGTCTTAAATGGACTTAAATTGTTGGTTATTTGGGTTTGTAAATAAAATGAAACATAGCAGCCTGATGTATTGTGCCAGCAGGTTTCTTTACAACTAGCATACTGTTCTTTTTACATCCATCTTAGACAATTAAAAGCAGATGCCCTGGTATAAAATGAGTTTGCAGCATTGTTTTGCCTTCAGAAGTGTCAGATTTCTGTGCCACAAATGCTGGTGTGAGTCAGGTGAATTGAAGAGTGTTATACTGCAGAGTTCTTTCTATCCATTGTAATTAAGAATTATAAAGTAACAGTAAAACTTTTTTTTTCCTTCCAAAGACTAAGTATCTTCGATTCTTTCCATCTCCTGTCCATCCCCAAACACCAGGTCTGTGCTCCCTTCAGCTCCAAGCACAGTTTCCCCTTTTTTTGTAGCTCCAATGTTTTGTACCTCCACATTTTCCTAAATCAAACAATACAATTTCTTTCTTAAGGCGTAGGGCAAATAACACACTTCTCTCATCCCTCCCTCTCCCTTCCCCTTCTTACTGGTCTTAGATGTGCTGTGACCTTTCCACGCACAGCATAAAAAATGCAGTTAAGCATGCTCCTTTCTACAATGCAATATCTGCTCCCCTAGATCTGAACAACAGATTTCTGCTTCAAAAGACACAATTCCTCACAGCCAACTGCCAAGTACTCAACAACACAGTTTAAGGTGGCATGATGGCCTTGAAAGCTACATTCCTTCCTTTTACATTGTTCAAAAGTATTCAATGGCTGCACTGAAGTTTTTGTATTAACTAATAATTCTATACTATACTAATCAAGGGACAGATGCAATTAGACTGTTAGGAACAAGTTCCCAATGCAGGTGAAACCAAAGGAATAGCAGTCTGACTCTTGGACTCTGGACATATCTATTAGTTGCAAATCCAAAAGTAAAACTAGCAAACAAACACGTTTGTAGCTCTAACCTTGAAAGTGTCATTTCCTGAATGGATCTGTCATACGGTTAAAATCTGTGGGCAAGACTAGAGACTTGCATTTCAAACATATCTCCCTGGTAAAGGAAAGGATTAGCAAACTAGTTCTGCTGGTAATAGGCAATAGATGTTTGCATTTCATTAATGCAAGCAGCATAGAGACTCTAATATCAAAGATGTGAGCGACTGTCTACCATCTGGACCACTGGTTAAGAAATTTGAAAATGTGAATTATTCTAGTCTAAGATCTCTGCTCTCTTCCTGTATCGCTTTAAGTTGTGAATTTGATGACTTGAATACAGCTTCTGCATGGGATGTTGTCAATATAAGTGACTTAATCGATACATAGACTAGATACAGGCAGCCAGCACCAGAAGAAGAGGACACAGCCTCAAGCTGTGCCAGGGGAAATTTAGGCATGAGGTGAGGAGAAAGTTCTTCACTGAGAGAGCCATTGGCTACTGGAATGGGCTGCCCAGGGAGGTGGTGGAGTCGCCGTCTCTGGAGCTGTTCAAGGCAGGATTGGACATGGCACTTGGTGCCATGGTCTAGCCTTGAGCTCTGTGGTAAAGGGTTGGACTTGATGATCTGTGAGGTCTCTTCCAACATTGGTGATACTATGATACTGTGATACTCTGCAATCCCAATACCTTTTCAGTAAGCTAAATTAGCCTCAGCATGTCCCTATGCTGTTATGCATCTGGTGATAATTCACATATTCTGGAGGAGAGGTCTGATGATTTTACACCTGATGCAATTGTCTCACTGCAAGTACAGATGGTCCTGACTTTGAGAGTCTTATCCTATAGCCTGTTGTTCACCTACATCATTCAGGACACTGAGAATGGTTTCATCCATAGCTTGCTTCATCCCAGGTCAGGAAGTGCAAAACTGACTTCATTATCCTTGGTAAGTATGCATTTGAGCATAACAGCTGGGGAACAGGTCATCTTCAAATGTATGGAGGAATGAATTGAATGAACTGTCCAGCTCAAAGAAAATCTTGTGACCCTTAGAAAACACACAGCTGACTCAAAGCAGAAAAGAAGCACGTGTGCTTTTATATCTTCTCTAATACAGAAACTGATTAAGGCCGAGACTGTCTGTCCTTATCCAGGGCAGATGTCTCCGAAGTGGGAACTTTGAGCTGAGATCAATAGGAAGACTAAGCCATAAGAAAAGACCTATTGATTGTTTACTACATTAGGAATGTAAAAAAATGTAGATTGTATATGTTGTCTGGTATTCTTTAAAAACCATAATGATGAAACAATTGCCTACTGCCTTCAAATTAAGTGTTTTCTGATAGTCTAAGCATCTACCTAAGGCTTCTAAATTTAGTTCCTAGCCTGACTAGACAAGTGTCCCTTTTGGATTTATTTATATTGTCTTTATATTTGTATTCAATTACTTATCATAAATCAGAATGAGAATTCAAGGCTTCTTTTGCTTTATCTTTATCAGTATGCAATGAGCTTGATCCAAAATCTGCTGAAGGCAGCAAATGGGGCTCCATTGATGTTAGCTGACTTTGACTCAGTCTCCTATACACCACACCAAACTCTGGTCCCGTCTGTGATGCATCCCAGTTCAACCAAGTGATAAGTCATATAGGCTTTGTGCTCCTAAACACATGTGAAAAAAAAAAATTTGTTGAGGTCTTAATGTGCTAACTTAGGCACATGAAAGGCTATTCTTCCTATTAAACAAGCAAACAAACCACCCCCACCCCCTCCCCCAAAAGGAAGAAAAGCAAATGTTCATTCAGAAGAGTAATTCAAGGATCCTGGACTCATACACATGTATAGTCTGTGTCACAGTTGCTGTCTACAACTACCTGAAGGGAGGCTGTAGCCAGGTGGGGGTTGGTCTCTTCTGACAGGCAACCAGCAACAGAACGAGGGGACACAGTCTCAAGCTGTGCCAGGGGAAGTATAGGCTGGATGTTAGGAGGAAGTTCTTCACAGAGAGAGTGATTGGCATTGGAATGGGCTGCCCAGGGAGGTGGTGGAGTCACCATCCCTGGAGGTGTTCAAGAAAAGCCTGGATGAGGCACTTAGTGCCAAGGTCTAGTTGACTGGCTGGGGCTGGGTGATAGGTTGGACTGGATGATCTTGGAGGTCTCTTCCAACCTGGTTTATTCTATGATTCTACCTGCTTTGGCCTTAACAAAAAACTTCAGATACCCTTTGGGTCTTCTGTAACAACCCTTAGATCTTACAAGATCCTTGTCACTTGAGTTCACTACTGATTTTTTTCTGACCTGTTAGATGATCCTGACTAGTGCCACGCTACAGAAGGAATTTTCTCCGTGAAGAACACCTGAACATGGAGAACACCTGGGCACCTTCTTCAGGTGTTAATTTCCCAAAAAAAACCCACATCTGAAATCTAATTGATTTGAGGACTTCTAACCTGGAGTGCAGTGTAACAAGTATGTTCTACTGGGAAGAAATTCATCAATGAGGGCTCAAGATAAGTAGGTGATGTGGGCAAAGAAACTGATCACTAGACTCAAAATCATCAAGAGGAGGAGAAACAGATGACAAGTACGTGTTATGATCACATAAGCCTGATTTCTGCTAAATATTTTAATTCTCTGTTCCAAGTTGTAGGCCAGGTAATTATCAGCCTTTTCATGACAGAATAGAATCATAGAATCAACCAGGTTGGAAAAGACCTCCAAGATCATCCAGTCCAACCTAGCACCCAGCCCTGTCCTGTCAACTAGACCATGGCACTAAGTGCCTCATCCAGTCTTTTTTTTAATGCCTCCAGGGATGGTGACTCCACCACCTCCCTGGGCAGCCCATTCCAATGGCAAATACAAACCATTTTTCTTTACCCCCACCCTCCCTTTTCCCTCCCCCTCTCTGTTAATGTACATGAAGACCCAGGAAGGAATTTATAGCCAAGTTATGCTATGTTCTCCTTTAGGAAAAGTGGTGCAAATTTTCTATATTTTCTTTCTCCTTTCATGGAAAGCTCTCAGAAAGTTAGATATGATGTCTTCTGTTCTCTTTTGTGGATACCACCCCAAATTGGACAGGAAGTTTTGTTTTTATTGAATACATGGATAACATCTTTTACAGTGGAGTTTGTAACATCATAGGGTTGTTCCCTGTCTGCTGTGCCTATGTCATCAGCTCTCCCTATAAAACTTCCCTGTTTTAACTGAGACAAAATGCAGCAAGGATTTTCATTTTAATGACAGCCATTGGGATTAATGAAGACTTACTTCAGCCATGGGGTCACACATGAATTTTCTGATTCTGATTCTTATAAGTTCACCAGACCTAGCAGGGAAAATCTCTGTTCAGCACTTCTTATTGTGTCTCTCAAATGTTTAATGCAATAGATATTTTTTCCCTGCAGTGTAGTAAGATTGATGAATACAGTGTAAGATGCTCAGTTTGTTGAACTATAATTTTGTGCTTTTTTAAACTTTTTTTTTTGGGGGGGGGGGGTTACAAAAACCTAAGGAGGAAATATGTCCTCAGTCATGCTAAAACCATTGAAAGAAATTGTCCTAGAGTCTCAACAAATCATCTTTTCACAGCATTGTGTGTTAAGAATTCATTTGAGAAATGATCCTCGAGAGGCCACATGTGAACATTGTGCCATCCTAATCTATCTTTTCCTGACTATTAGGTTGATAATGGGGATTCCTTTGCACAGTCATTATGCATTGTTGTCAGTCTTGAGCCAGTTTTATGACCTGTGTCCAAGATGTACCCTCATTCTCATTAAAGGCTTAAAATGATTCATCAATCTCTTGCTTTGTTTATTCAGATTTTCTAGCACCTTAGAGGACATGAAAATGTTGGTATTTTTGAGATGGCAGGGAACTTGCACAGATAGAACTGAGATCCATTCTTGGTCCAACAGTGAGAGATTTTTATCTATTTTAACAAGCAAGTACAAGCCATACATATGACTCTGCTGAAGCCCTATCAGTAGCACTGATGAACCATAATAATGAAAACCTCTCCTGTGTCATATTGGCAGTACATGTGTACAGTGTGCACTGATGAATCTTAAGTTACTGTTGTTGCCTGTTAGAGTATGCAGTCAGTGTTCAGGTAAATACTTTGCAGTGTTTCTAGAAAGTACTTTTAAGAATTGCAAGAGAGAATTTTTCTTTGCAAGTTTATAGTTTGGCTATTTAAGGCTTTAAATGGACAGCTACCTCCTGCCCAGTTTTTAAAAGCCTTCTAGTCAGAGAAATGAAAATCAATCTGTCTTGATTAAAACAAACAAACAAAAACCAACAAAAAAATCAAAAGAAGGATGAAGTAATCATTTCAAAATCATAGTAAAAATGTGTTAAGGGTCCAAGACCTATTGTATGTTAGAGGTCCTTGTGCTAGTTTGAAGCTGAACATTTTTAGAATGTTTTGGTGAGAAGAACTAGGTAATAGGCTGAGAAATGAAAACAATGGTGAGGTCTGCTTCCCTCACAGTCTTGCTGAGATGTGTAAAGAAGAAAGGCAAAACAAAAGATAAAGTCACTTTTGCTCTGCACTTTGCTTGGGCACTTCATGCTGGGCTGTTCTCTTCTGCTTTGCCTGCTGGGGAGAGCTGAGGCTGCTGGCTGAACTCCATCTTGCTTTCTAACCTCACCCTCCATTTGCTTTGGCTGATTTCACCTTTGCTTCTTAATCCTCTTGGCCGAACCTCCATTCTTCCTTGGGACTGGGGTAAGGTTGAGAGGGGTAGGGGGAAGGTGAGGGGTGGTTGTGAGCCCCTCCTGGGGACTCAGGTTTCTGGGAGGGGAGCTGTGTCTGTATTACCTTTTTACCTTGTATATTTCTGTCTATAACTGTATATACTGTAAATATCTGCTTGTAAATTGTGCCAGCTGTAAATATAAGCTTCATTCAAATTTCCAGAGCCGACTGAGTCTAGTCTGGGTGATTTCTAAAGTGTGGGGGGTGGGGGATACCCAAACCATCACAGTCCTTAATGTAGTGAACTCAATAAGGACTACTCTACTCATACAGCACAATCAGCATAAGAACACAGCAAAGGAAAAGGAATTCAGACAAATAACTTCTGTTACTAGTTCATATTCCACTTCCTGGAAGAGTAGCAGGCTGGGTAAATGCAGGGAGACTCTCAACCCTCTCTTTTTCCTAACAGATTGCTAGCTATAACCTGCTGGTATTGGAATTAGAAACTCTCTGCACACTCTGCACTCTCTTTGACTCACGAAGTACTAACAGAGCAAATTGTAGGTTATTTCATTTTTCAACACAAGCTGTCACCCCCTAAATTTCTGATATGGTAGCACAGGTTTGTGCTGTCTCTATTAGAGTTTTTTAAAATGAATAGGGAGAAATTATGGGTAGGTCTTTGTAACTCTTGTGTCAGCTGTGTACTGATAGTTCTCCACTTACCTGCATTGCCTGATAGTTATTTTGATCACTACCTAATGCTTGATTGTACTTCTTGTAGTGCTTGCTGTTTTATTACACTGCTTCACTAGTATTGTGAGTCTCTAAAGCTGAGTTATTTGCTCTTGAGAAAAGAAGGAAAAAGATCAGTGATACACCTACCCTAGAGGAAACTGTACTCTCATTGGTAAACTTCTGTCCTTGTGTGCATACCAAATTAACAAAGTTGTGATAACTGATGAAATGATTGACATGCAGCTACTTTTGTTTATACATACTCTCGCCAGTTTACATGATAATAGACAAAATGAATGTTTTTACTGAATCCTACTCTCAGTGGTTGAGATGTGAACTGTAGGAGGCTCTTGCCGTTTCTGCTTTCCATCAATGTTTGGAAATACACCAACCTTCCTGTAAAAAAACCCATACAATATCATGCATGTTTCTAGGCTTCAGCTGCTTCCTGAAACACCTCACCTGTGGGCTAATGCCACATGGACTCGTTACTCATCTATCAATTCTGTTTGTCACAGGTGTTTTTAATTTACCTCTGTGCCTGGTAAGATCATGGAGCAGATCCTCCTGGAGGCACTACTGAAACAGGAGAATAGTGAAGAGGTGATATAATACAATCAGCATGGCTTCACCAATGACAAATCCTGTCTGACAAACCCAGTGGCCTTCTATGAACAGGTCACAACATTAATAGATGAGGGGAGAGCAACTGATGTAATTTACCTGGACCTGAGCAAACCCTTTGAAACTGTACTGCATCACACGCTGGTCTCCAAGCTGGTGACACATGGGTTTGGTGCATGGACCACCAGATGGAGAAAGAACTGGCTTGATGGCTGCACCCAAAGAGTGGCTGTCAATGGATCCATATCCAAGTGGAGGCCAGAGACAAGCAGAGTCCCTCAGGGATCAGTCCTTGAACCAACATCTTTGTGGGTGACATGGACAGAGGCACTGAGTGCACCCTCAGCAAGTTTGCTGATGACACCAAGCTGTGTGGTGCAGCAGACACACTGGAGGGAAGAGATGCCATCCAGAGGTACCCGGACAGGCCAGAGAGGTAAGCACAAGCCAAACTCATGAGGTTCAACAAGACCAAGTGCAAGGTCCTGCATCTGGGTTGAGGCAATCCCAAGCACAAATCCAGGCTGGGCAGTGAGTGGCTGGAGAGCAGCCCTGAGGAGAGGGACTTAGGGGTGTTGGTGGACAAGAAACTCAACCTGAGCCAGCAGTGGGCACTTGCAGCCCAGAAAGACAACCAGATCCTGGGCTGCATCAGGAAAAGTGGGGCCAGCAGGTTGAGGGAGGTGATTCTCCCCCTTTACTCCAGTCTGGTGAGACTCCACCTGGAGTACTGCATCCAGTTCTGGAGGCCCTATTACAAGAGGGATGTGGAGATGCTGGAGCATGTCCAGAGAAGGACACGAGGATATCAGAGGGCTGGAGCACCTCTCCTATAAGAACAGACTGAAAGAGCTGGGGCTGTTCAGTCTGGAGAAGAGGAAGCTCCAAGGTGACCTTATTGTGGCCTTCCAGTATCTGAAGGGGGCCTACAAAAAAGCTGGGGAGGGACTTTTCAGGCTATCAGGGAGTGACAGGACTAGGGGGAATGGAGCGAAGCTGGAGGTAGGTAGGTTCAGACTGGACGTGAGGAGGAAGTTGTTCAGCATGAGAGTGGTGAGAGCCTGGAATGGGTTACCCAGGGAGGTGGTTGATGCCCTATCTCTGGAGGTGTTTGAGGCCAAGCTGGATGAGGCTCTGGCCAGCCTAATCTAGGGTAGGATGTCTGTGCCCAGGGCAGGGTAGTTGGAAGTAGATGATCCTTGTGGTGCCTTCCAACCCTGACTGATTCTATGATTCTATGTCCATCACCATGGTTTCTCATATTCCTTAGTACTTACCACTGAACTGTTTTGCAAGCTTAGCTTTTAATTATGTCTTGTGTTTTGAGTAAATATTTTTTTTTCAACCTCCACTGAGGACAATGAGAACATTTCTGTACATATTTAACAGTGTTGATTCACTTTGTGAGGCCATGTAGTGACTTTACTGTGAGTCCTAACTACTTTGGATCGTATTTAAGAGGTACCAAGAACAAAACTGCCTGGTGTGATCACATGAGTAGTGAATGGATAGTGAACTCTTTTGAAAAGAGAGGTTGTGTTGCTATGGACTTTACTGTGGTCAGAACAGTGTGTATTTGTTTCAACTTTTCTTCATCTGAGTTACCACTGATGGCCCTGATGATTGCAATCACAGCTCGTTTCCTCCGTTAGTGTTTGTCAGCATTACTGTCCATCTTTGGTTCTTTAACACAAATTTGATATTTACTGAATATTCTAAATGTGTGGGATTAGTGATGGCATGATTTCCATACACAGATTGGAAGTACTATATCTGTACAGATTCTAGTCTGTTTGAGAACCTAGCATGGCTAGGACTTCAAGTGCTACTGGATTAACAAATAACACCCACTCCCATCTCTGTGCTTAATGAAACCCATGCACCTGTGTTATGAATGTCTTCCATATTATGGCACCATTATGATCACAGAGGGCCCTATGCTTTTTAAAACAAAAAGAAGTCTAATTTAAATCTGTAACTTAATCAAATGGAATCCATTAATATCCAGTTTAGTTTACAGATACACAAAGTCCACCTTTAGCTCAAAACCTTTAAGAAATTGGATCTGTTTAGATTTCACAAGCAGATGGGAAGAGCTGGCATTTATCATACTTAATTTTTTTTATTACAAACAAAGCTAGATACACACACCATGACATTCTCTGTCTGCCACTCACTGTCACAAGCCCCATTCTTATAGCTTCTTGAAGGCAAAATGGGGAAGTTTGCTAGATAATTCTCACTTTTTGTGTTAAGTTAGTGGTGACATTACTATCTTTCAAAAGTTCCCAACTCCTGGGACAGTCTTGTAGTAGACAAAATGTACCAGAAAACTATTTGTGTTCTTCTAATGTGATTGTAGGCATTAGGCTACATTTAGACTACCTACTCAGAATTTTGTCAGCAACAATAGATGTTATAATTGCCTTTAAACAAATGAACAGAGACCATTTAAATCAAGATTAGTGAGATTTATATGATAGAATCCTCTTGAACTTGTCATCTCTGGCTGAAAAGAAAGCACTGATAACATAAGGCTTGAAAAAAATCAGAACAAGTACTGATGAGTTCAGTATTAGTAATAGACTGTGAAGAATTGAATCATAGAATGGTTTAGGTTGGAAGGGACCTCAAGGATCATCCAGCTCCAACCCCCTGCCATAGGCAGGGACACCTCCCACTAGAGCAGGCTGCTCAAGGCCTCATCCAGCCTGGCCTTAAACGCCTCCAGGGAGGAAGCATCCACAACCTCCCTGGGCAACCTGTGCCAGTGCCTTACCACCCTCACTGTAAAGAACTTCCTCCTAACATCCAGTCTAAATCTCCCCTCTTCCAGCTTAAACCCATTCCCCCTCGTCCTGACATTACTAGACCTTGTCAATAGTCCCTCCCCAGCCTTCCTGTAGGCTCCCTTCAGATACTGGAAAGCCACTCTAAGGTCTCCTCGAAGCCTTCTCTTCTCCAGGCTGAAGAGCCCCAACTCTCTCAGCCTGTCCTCATAGCAGAGCTGCTGCAGCCCTCTGATCATCTTCGTGGCTCTCTTCTGGACTCGCTCCAGCAGTTCCATGTCCTTCTTGTGTTGGGGGCTCCAGAACTGCACACAGTACTCCAGGTGGGGTCTGATGAGAGCAGAGTAAAGGGGGAGAATCACCTCCCTTGCCCTGCTGGCCACACTTCATAAATAAATTTGCATCCTTAGATCCACAGTCTTGTCTTACATGATCAGAGAAAAAAAAATAAATCCTGTCCCAAATCCATTTTTAAGCAAAAGAAAATTATGAAGAAGCCTTTGCTAGAGACAATATTCCTAGCTTTATACTTAGACTCTGTTTCTCTAGGCTGCTTTTGATTGGTGGTTTGGGAGCGTATTTACCTAGAAAGTCCATTGTGGGCTACAGAGGAGGCAGAGGACATGTTGCTTTGTAATGCTCACACTTATGACAAGCAGGCTCCCTGGTTCCTGGAGCTTCAGCCCTTGCTGCCACCATAATATACTCCTTGAACCTGCAATGGCAGAACCGAGCCCTGGATCTGGGAAAGGGTCATCAATGCAATTCAGGTAGTCACAGTGCAATGTCAAAAGTAGTGGTGCCTCTTGCCAGTGATGCTTGGCCAATACTGTGGATCCACCCGATTGGTGAGGCAGCACTTATCAGATACAAAGGTAGCCTCTTAATTTTTGAGCAGAACACTCACAGTGGATTTTCTTCCTTTTTTAAAATTATTTTTTGTCTCCTGTAGTTTCCATAGGTTTGAAGGCTCATGACAGAATATTGCATCTGATTAAAATCATTACTCTTCCATCAGCTAGTCCTACTTTCACATTTCTACTACTGAATCCTTGGAGATGTAAAATGTGTTAATTTGCATGGGTAGCACTAGAAGTATATTTTATGGGACTGTCTATAGCTATGGTTTGTGTGTTTCTGCTGCACAGCTACATGACATCCTTTCATCTCTGCCTTCTTGCTAATATTTACAATGTGCCAGTTTGAAAAAAAACAGATTTACCTTTTACACCTTAGTTTACTGTTAAATCCCTAATCATTTAAACTGACCTTTACAGTTCAGGGGGCTGCTGCTCCGAAAGCCCCAAAATATTTACCTAAGGTATGTAACTCAAAGTCTGTTCTATCCTTTCAATATCTTACTGTCTACCTAAACCTGAAGTTTCATCCTGTAAAATATATTTTTTATTCTATTGTATGTAGCCTGCTGTTGTTCATGTTGGTGATAGAAACAGAACAAAGAATGTGTTCTTTCAACTCATTGGACTATCAAGACTCTTTGCACTGACTTGTCCTTCATTTTTCTTAGAAATATGATTCTAGCTTTGAATGTAAGAGAGCTGTAGAGAAGTAAAACTTACACAGTGTGATTTTTGGCCATGTGCATAGTCCATATATAATTAGAATCATAGAATCATAGAATCAAGAAGGCTGTAAGAGACCTCCAAGATCATCCAGTCCAACCTAGCACCCAGCCCCAGCCAGTCAACTAGACCTTGGCACTAAGTGCCTCATCCAGGCTTTTCTTGAACACCTCCAGGGACAGCAACTCCACCACCTCCCTGGGCAGCCCATTCCAATGCCAATCACTCTCTCTGTGAAGAACTTCCTCCTAACATCCAGCCTACACTTCCCTGGCACAACTTGAGATTGTGTCCCCTTGTTCTATTACTGGTTGTCTGGGAGAAGAGACCAACTTCCACATGGCTATTGTTGTGCATTAAAATGTATTACACTAAGCACTGGATATTTTCTGATAGTGAATCCAGTGCTCATATAAATTAATGAATTTTGTTGCTTTCTATGTCAGCAAAACTCAGAAGATACATGAAATGACAAAAATATATTTAACCCCCCAATATTTATGTTACTTAACACTTGCCAGTCTGCACCATGTCTAATTCACAGTTAGGGTGGGTTATATTCTGGCCATCAATATCTAGTAGGCTTCTAAATACTTATCTACAGATACATTCCCCAATATGGGTACTCCACGTTCCTTGAGGTGTTAACTTATGAATGTGGACACTTACTATACTATTATGAAAGCTGCATGCAATGATCATGCATTGATGTGTTTGATTAGAATACTTTTAGCATTAATCTTTATCAACATCTAAGTTAGCAGAAAAATAATGAGTGACTTTCATGGTAAAATGTATTGCTCCCTGAAGCACATGATTTTCTTTTAAATTCCATTTTAGTCACACCCTGCAGGGGAAACAAAATGGAATATGAAGTTGAATCAATATAATGGCAAGTGTAAATAAATCAACAAAATGGTGATCGCTATCTTTTGTTGCTGGTCTGGAATCTCTCTCCTAAATTTGTGTTGGCATTAGGAAATGAAAGCTTGCCATAGAATTACAGGAACTAACATGATTTATAAGCAGATAAGAAATTTTCTGAATCTTTTGAGTATGGCTTTCCTTGACATTTGCAGAAATAAACAGAACCTTTTCTTTATGCATTTTACAGGAAAAAAATGTAGTTAGAAACTTGGCTACTTCCTTAAAAGTAGATTCATAACCAAACCCTGTTAATTTCAAATGTAAAGTGGCTTGGCTACATTCATAAACAGAGCTGTGATTTCTTTTCCATCTGAACTTATGTTCTTTGATTTTCACTGAATGACTGACCATTTCAGCACGCTCTCCTGATCGTATATAATTCAGTCCTTGACCATGACCAACCAATCATTCACAACTGACCCTTGAAATTAATTAATGTCAATCACTGCTATCAGTCAACAGACATTTTGAGAGATTTCAAAAGAAGAGATTGATGTTACATAAAGCTAAAGGTAGATACAGAAAATTCAGTCAGTGAATTTCAGATGAACTTAAATTACATTTATAGATTGCTAACATCTTTTCTAGTAAATGTAGCTACGAGATGGTAGTCATCAGTGTATACTAAAGCTGGAAAAAGTACTCAGTGTGAAAATGCTAATTTTCAGATACTTATATCTTGAAAACCATAGGTGGTCCTGGCATGGAAAATAACATGCTACCTCCAAATTTGAATCTCTAAAGCATAGCAGGAGGCAGATCTAACCAGCACTGTGACCATATGTGTTTGGGATTTCATACACAATAATTAATTTCCATTCTGTAAAAATGAATAATTTAATCTAACATTCCACATCAAGAATTGCAAACACGAACTGATACTTAAAAAAAAAAAGCAAGCCATTGAACTAAGTTTTTTTTTCCTAATCAAATGCAACTTATAATTTTATGAATAAAAATAAAATGAAAACTATTTAACTGCTTTTATTTCTCATCATGAGAATCTTATGAAGATTGTCTTTTAGCAATTGAAAGATGTTTAATTAAACAAATGCCTTAGAAGGAGTATGTAATCTGCAAACGGATGCTATCTGTATTTGCACCTAACATCCCACTTCTTTTCTAATGCTGCTTGTAGTTATGGTTGCGTTTCCCTTTCCTGTTTGATTTGCATGTGAGGATGAGCCATCATCAAAATACTCAGTCTTTTTTACCTGAACTCAATAAAACTGACACACCTGTAGAAGAAGTCTCTTCGTGGAAACAGTGATAACCAGTAGGCTTTAATGACACAGATCAGCTCAATAAAAGTCTCTAGAAATTATCATTCTTGCATCAGATGATCGTCAACGTCAGGGCTGCTGCGTCATCCAGGGGGCTACTTTCCCAGTGAAAGCAGAGGTAAAGCACACATTGTGGCTCTCTATGTCTGCTGAGAACATATTCACACCAAACTACCCAACACGTGGTACTTGCATAAAAACATGTCGTGCCAAATCTTCTCTCAAGTGATACTTGAAGTTGCTAAAAAAAGCACTGTTAGCTGATGCATTTGTCTCCCGTTTACAACATTCAGCTGCCACCACTAGCTCTGTCCAAGAGCAAAACAGCCTTTTTTTTTGGTTTTGTTTTGTTTTGTTGGGGTTTTTTTTTAGATGTTTTTATTTTTTTTCCAAATCAAAAAACAAGTCAAGAGAGAAACAAGAGCTGAATCTTTATATTTTAATTATTCTGCTACCAGAAGATTGACTGCAAATCAAAACCACGTGCCAGTCTGGATGTTTTTAGTCACCAAAAAACTGTTGATCAGTGCTGAAGGGGGATTTCAGAAATCGAGTTAGGCTCCTAGGCACATTTCAAAATCCCACTAGATGCCAGTCTGACTACATAGCTCAGAAAAAATATGGTCCTTGTGAAT
Source organism: Tricholaema leucomelas (assembly GCA_013400475.1). Lineage (NCBI taxonomy): Eukaryota > Metazoa > Chordata > Aves > Piciformes > Lybiidae > Tricholaema lacrymosa > Tricholaema leucomelas. Next base: position 152,220 of record WAAF01000019.1, read on the forward strand.
GGTCTCTAATACCTGTTAGATCTTGACCCAAACTGTGAAATTAGGCCTGGATCCAGGTCCTGGGGTGCAGTTAAAGTTCCCCATGGCTGCTAATGTCAGAGTATTTTTTATTGCAGAATGGGGACTTCTGGGAGACGCATGTGCCTTTTGGGATTCTTGCATAGGGGATATCACAGAACTCATGCCTTCCAGTCAGGTGGAGGACATTCCTCCATCTTTCTCTGATTTGAGTATCAGGCTTGCATAATATAACTAAAAAGCACCTACCAGCAAGCTAGGAACAGCATTCATTACTTTATCAGTAGAAAAAAATGTTTGTTGTTTGGCTGGGTGTTTGCAAGTAAAAGAATAGATGATATTTTTCAGAGCAGCATAGCTAGAAAGACAGTCAGGGACCAGAATTCCAAAGCCAGAGACAGGAGCTAGCTGTGCTCTGCCACTCCTGATATCTTGATAGATCACATTCGTTTGCAGTGGGTGTGAAAACTGTCAAGTGGAAGGATGTTGTTAATGATGACATTACTCCTATTACACAGCTTTTGCTTCTCTTAAGTAATGCTTAAAAGCTTGTTTCCCATATTCTGGTACTTATGATATCATCACTGACATCTGTTCATTTTAGGTTGCAACACAGATCTGCAGTCCACCAGAAGCACTAGTTAGAATTTATTTATTTACATATAGATTTAGCTATATATATACATATATATATATACCTTCCCTAAACATGCTGGTTCAGCAAACAATTATCAGTGTACTGATTTTTTTGGAGGCATAATTTTCAGTGAGGTGGTTTATTATTTTGAGGGTCGACTGGTTTGGAGACTAAAGTAGCTTGAGATGTTCTGCCAAATTTAGCTTCTGGATTGAAGAACCCATTAGAAATGATTATGCAAGAATGACAAGAGATTCCCCCTCAAGTATTTCTGTTCATCTCTTAGACTGTGTCCCTGCTGTTCAGAAGATGATTTAGGTAGAAGACATTTCTAGTTTATCAGATAGCTGCCCAGCTACATCTGTATATTTCTCAGAGACCGGATATTTTTTTTCCACACTGAGCTCCCTAATGTCCTAGTTACACTACCAGGAGGACTAGGAAAGGTCCTTTCATTGCAGTAAACTTACTACTGTGAATGACTTCAGTGGAGACAAACTCTTGGCTTGCTTATACCTGGTACTACCTGCATGAATTGAAATAGCTCTGAGAAACCAAAGTGGGAAGGATAGCTAATGGGTATAACTGATGCCTTTCAGGACAACATATCTCAACAGAAGATCTGTTGTCCTTCTGCAAGTGCTGGTTTTTGCTGCTTTGACTGTTGTTAATGAATCTGCAGCTTGCTCCTGTCTACCCCTGGTTTCCGGTGTCTGGATTGGTTTGAGGTTGTGAGTGGTTTCCTGTTTCTGTGTAGCTCTGTAGTAGTCTAATTGAAACGACATGTCAGCAAATGTGTGTCCAGTGTGTCTAGGGAAAGAGCCAGGGTCCGGTTCTCTGCAGCAAAGTGAATGAATATAGAAATCTCCATAGAAAGACAAATCAATAAGCTGGTGTTTGATGTGAACAGAAAAGATTGTCTCCTTCTGGGAAGGTTGAGAAAGTGAATGAAGGGAAGAGTAGGCCTTCTACAAGAGGGATAACACAAGTAAAAGAACAAGAGGAAATATTAGTGACAAGGTAAAACCTGGTCAGTAATTGCCTTCCTGTTTTTTTCAACTTGACTCTGAGCATGCCAAGAAATAGAATTGAATGGGGAAATACACTAAATCTATATATCAGGTCCTTAAGAATGAATCCATCAGGAACAGTTTCAAGTTCATACATTAAGCAATACTATGAAATATGAAAGGAAGAACAATTCCAGGTATGGTTCTGTGTTGCAAAGAGGGTTGCATTGGAATGTGTGGGGTAGGGAAACCATGGTCATTGTGTGAAGAATGTATCCACTCATATGATGCAATAGAATTTCCACAACTAGTTTTCAGCTACCACTCTTGGATGCAGTATCTTCTTTTCAACATACTTTAGAAATCCAGACAGACCTGATAAGGCCACATCAGGATTATTGTGTCCAGTTCTGGGCTCCCCAGTTCCAGAGAGACAGAGAACTATTGAGTGAGCTGGGATTGTTTAGCCTGGAGAAGAGGAGGCTCAGGGGAGACCTTATTGCTGTCTACAACTACCTGAAGGGTGGTTGTAGCCAGGAGGAGGTTGCTCTCTTCTCTCAGGCAGCCAGCCAGCACCAGAACAAGAGGACACAGCCTCAAGCTACGCCAGGGGAAATTTAGGCTTGAGGTGAGGAGAAAGTTCTTCACTGAGAGAGTCATTGGACACTGGAATGGGCTGCCCAGGGAGGTGGTGGAGTCGCCGTCCCAGGAGCTATTCAAGACAGGATTGGACGTGGCACTTGGTGCCATGGTCTAGCCTTGAGCTCTGAGGTAACAGGTTGGACCTGATGATCTGTGAGGTCTCTTCCAACCTTGGTGATACTGTGAGACTGTGAGACAGTAGGAATCCATTGGTTCATGTGAAGTGCATACACAAAAACAAATGATGAACATGGTCCAACGGAGCTGACATTCTAAGGTATGGTTCTTACTTCATTTAGTTGGAAACGTAAGACTGCTCATGCTTTCTCCTGCACAGGGTACACTCTTCAAAGGAACTTTGCATCATCATACAGAACTAGAGTTTTGTCTAAGTCTTGGCTGGCCATACATCTAAACACAAAAGGTAATGTTATTGAAGACTTGCTGTTCTATTTTTACTGTTGGAGAATTAAAGCACACAGCCTCACTGCTGCATCTCTTCAGTTCAAATTCCAGTTGCCTACATTATATAGTGTGGTTGAGGGCACTATGCAATATCTTGTGCCCTAGAGTAGTGTGGGAAAGCATATTGGTGAGCTGGAGAGGGTCTGAGAAGTGTCTGGGACTACCATAATGAAGTCTGTTCTCAGCCCCGAGGTATGTTTCACCTGGATACCAAAATTCACCTTTTCCCTTGCCTAGAGTTCTGAGGTTTTTTTGCTTACTTAGTCACTTTTTTCCTGAATCCCCAGAATCACAGCTTGCCACAGCATGCTGTCACGATGATTTCAGCATGGAGAACAAAGAAAGAAATGGTTTGGGTCCCTATGGTAGGTAGTTTAAATGTAAAGAGATGGGAAAGAACATCTGGGAGTTCTTCTAATAGTTATGTGGCAGGCTACGTCCTTTATTCAGCTTCCTCAAAGTCCAAAACAGTTTTTACTGTAATTTTCCCTTTCCACCATGCATAGGGTTACAGCAGACCTTGTATAGGTGAGATGAATTTGGATCCCAGTGTCTAAACAGTTAAATTGAAGAAAGAATCTGAAGTCAACCCCACATCTCCTTTGTCCCACTCTTAGGGATTGTCCTTTGTTTCCTGTTTCTTTTCCTGAATGATAATAGTTGAGATGGGTTAAAGAGAGACTGGGTCAATGTGTGAAAGACAAATCCTCAGAGGATCCTGAAATATGTAGAAACCACATCCAGTCCTGAAAGTCTCCATACTGAAAACAGTTGGTGTCTAGGAAAGTATGAGCTGGAAGTATCATGCACACTTGTTTGCCCTACTCTTCATCTTCCTTAGCCATCTGGCAATTACCAAACTTCTCTTATTTTTTATTTTTTTTAAGTTGAGGCTGTGGGGTGATTAAGACATTCTTTCATTTTTGTTACTGATAGAGTAACATTCCTTCTCTTACCATAAACCAGATGTTTCCAATGTTATTCTAGATCCACACACACCACACACCCTCCCCGCTTTTTTTTCCCCACCAGAAAACAATATTGTATCCTGCACAGTAACTTATTCTTCATGAATGCTGTCCTGAAAATCATAAAAACTGTCTGGCCAGCCTGATCTAGGGTAGGGTGTCCCTGCCTATGGCAGGGGGGTTGGAAATAGATGATCCTTGTGGTCCCTTCCAACCCTGACTGATTCTATGATTCTATGACTCTTCCTCTGATTCTGTCACAAATTTGAGTTTCACCAGTGCTGGAGAAGGTCCAGCCTCTATTATAGATCTTGGCCCTGTGCTTTATCAGGGAAGACCTCTGTTTCTAGTGCAGTATCATCAGGCTTTTCTTTGCTTTCTGTAGTCTAGAGGGTTCTGCAACTTGTGTGTCTAGATTTTTGTTTTCAGGTTCTATTGCTTGTCATTCTGTCATCAGCTGGCTTAATTCAGAGCTGGCACAGGGGAGGAGACTTGTCATAATTTGAAGAAGACTTGTGCCCACTAGAAAGGCCAATTCCTCTGTGGCCTGCACTGCCTGATAGGTCTTTGGCCCTACCCAGCATGGTTATTCCCTTCATGATTTGTTATCCTTGCCTCAATCTGTTCAATATTTTGACAGAGGTTTCTATTGTTGCCTGCATCTTCTTAGTCTGGGGCATACCTGACAGTGTAAGCATTTCTGATGACAGGAAACAATAACATTATTTATGTAAACATAAAAGGAAGCAAAGTATTTTTTTGGTTCTGTTCGAGCCCTTACTATCATTTGCCAAGGCTGAAAGACCTGCATCCTACCTTGTTAAATCCAAGTGGATTTTGAGTTGTGAAATGCAGTAACTGACAATGCTATTAGAGAAATGAAGTAGATTGGTGGTGTAAACTTTTCCATTTCACTGTGTCCAGTTCTGGGCTCTTAAACTCAAGAGAGATGTTGAGGTGCTGAAACGTGTCCAGAGAAGGGCAACAAAGCTGGTAAGGGGCCTGGAACACAAACCCTATGAGGAGAGGCTGAGGGAGCTGGGGTTGTTTAGCCTGGAGAAGAGGAGGCTCAGGGCAGACCTCATTGCTGTCTACAACTACCTGAAGGGTCTCTTCTCTCAGGCAACCAGCAACAGGACAAGGGGANCTCACTATGACAGATGAGATTTTCTTCTGTTTGATCAATATATTAAAATAAGCGTTTGCTGTTTCTTTTCCCTTTAGGGTCACATCACTTTTGGTCCTCAATGGAAATCTCTGTCAAGAGCAACAAGATGTTGAACCAGCTTTTCATCACACTCATATAGAACTTCTAACAGTCACAGCTCCTTCAAAATCATCCAAAAAACAACTCAGGGTTTGAGGTAGGGCGTAACTGAAGAAGTGGTTAAACTGGCAAATACCTCAGTAATTCAGCATATTGACATGACTGTTGGTGTGTAGTAAAATGGTACACTGGTTAAAGACACTCTTCTGCTTCAGGGAATAAGGAACTAACTGCGTGGAAGATGGATCTTTGTTTTCTTTGAGCAGATGTGAGGTGTGGGGAAATGATCAAAAAGACTCTGAGATAGAAGGGGGCACTGTCTGTGAAATTAACATTGGTTGTAGGAAACTATTTGACCTGGGTCTCATTACTAGATCAAACCCTGGATATTGAGAGATTTGTTAATGCACAGCCTTTCCTCTTATCCCCTCCCCACCCCACTTTTTTCCCTTGACAATATTTTGCTTTGATTTCTGGTCATAAAGATTGTCCAAGGAGCTATACCTAAGCTTGGCTGAATCTATTTTTCCTGTGTTATTTCACTTGCTTCCACTATACAATCCATTGTTTTTCCTGATTTAATCACTGGTAATAGGGAGAACAGGTTATTTCTGAAAAATCAAAATGTGGATCAAAGAAATGAAAAGAGTACAACTTTAGAAAGAGGAGACTTTATTGCTAAGATTGTGAAATGAACTTTATTTGCCAGCCTACTTCTCCTTTTGCTAGAGCACAGATTTTTCTCATTGTCTTAACAGATGGAATTTTGATCACTCTTTTCAGCCTATCCTCACTTGCTTTCTTATGGACTTGGGATGGCTTTTTATTTTTTTTGCAAATATCTGGGAGATCCATCACTCCAAATAAGTGGACTTTAAAGGTCAAGAGAGCTCTTATCCTTTTATTTAATTTCATAAGTGCTCTGAGCAGCAGGCCCTGCAGTCTCAGCATGGTCTCAACGATATTTCCTCACAATGTAGCCAGAAACTGCATGCCTGAGGGTAAAACAAAATTGCCAGTGTTCCCCATGAACATCCTACACCTTGAGAGGCCACAGCCAGCTACAGAACAGTTAGCTGCATGGCTGAGCACTAGCAGTAAATGCTTACTTCAATCGTGGCAACTGCCACTCAGAAGGGATGCATTTAATCTTGAAGGATAGATGTCTCAAGACATCTCTCCTAGGTGACACAAAGTCTCTGGACATAGGAAGGAGCACTGAAGAGTTCTGTTTTTTAATAGTTTCTTTCTGGAAGCGAGATAAGTGGAGAAAATTTAAATAGCTAACGAATTAGCTTTAGTACTCATATAGTTGCTAAGTCTGATGAAAATGGCTAATAAACACACACCAAAATCTACGAAACCTGACAACGTAGAAGAATATCAATAATGCAATAGAGAGAAAATTCTCTTTTCTCATTTTGTCTATTATTATTGGTGATGATGCAGAAATGCTTGCAGATTTGCTTAGAAAATACTTTGATTAAGCCATATCATACAGTTGACAAGAACCAGAATTCAAAATGTACATAAGTTTCCTATGAGACTAGTGCCCACAAAAGACATGGGCTGAGCGAGCAAATCGATGCTGCCCACAGACTCCAATGAAGCCTTCTGGACACCATCACTGTCCCTGCTTGATTCAGTCAGAACCTGTTGCTTATCATTATTAAGCATCCTGTAAGAATATGGCAATACCATTGAGATTTGTTGGAGCATAATCAGCAATTAAGGTCATGTATAAATAAAATGGTTATAGTTTTTCTACAGCACCAAAAGATCTCAGGGTCACAGCGAAGATTTAGGCTGCAAACTCCTCCAGGCAGTTTTGAAAACTGTGGGAAAATTCTTACAGCATTATATAAAATAGATTTTAAAGCCTTTGCTACTGTCAGTTACTTTGTGAATTTTAAAAGTATAACCTGAAGGTGTAATAAATACTGTGCAACCTGATCTGAAAAGAACTTAGGTAACTTACTGTAAATGCACATACCCACACATGATTCTTTCTAAATATATTGGCCTATTTACTACGGTAGTTACCTGTTTAAGACTTGCAGTTATATTAAGTAAAATAGTGTGCCTGGGCTAATACATTTTCAGAGAGCCTATTTGTTTTACTGAAGAATTTATTGCAGCAGTAATAACTGTCAGAGTGAAAGCGTGGTTAAAGTGCTAGAGACAGGACCAACTGCAAAGGGTATCTATCAAACTATCGACTTCCTGCCAGCAGTGTTGTGAACTCTTTTGTCATAAACTCAAGCACCCAGAGTTGAAACCTCGATCAATGAAAGGGGAAACTGGTATCCAGCTCTTTTAGAGAGGGCATCTCTTCTGTTTGACCCATTAGGACACAAATAACAGTTTTTATACAGTGCAGGTTTGATTTACAGCAAACCTTCAGGTTAGCTAGTGACATTTATATTTTAAACGATGTGAACTGCTCTTAACCATCTGAAAGAGTTAAATACAGAGCTCCCAGCTGCACTCTACTAAAAAGTGTTACCTTTGTAATGTGCAAATAGAAGCTGTTACACTGCGTAGTTATTTGCCAAGCAGAATATTTTTTCCTTTTCCTTGTTCCCTGTTCCCTTCCCTTTTCTTTTCCTTTTTCTTTGATTTTTCCTTTTTCTTTTCTTTGTTGTTGTTGTTTTGCTGTGGTTTTGTCTCTGTGTTGCACTATTTATTTGCCACACAGATTTTTTCTTTTCCTTTTACTTTTTCCTTTTTTGTTCTCTTTTTCTTTTCCCTTTTTTTCTTTTTATTTTTCCCTCCTTCTTTCTTTCTTTCTTTCTTTCTTTCTCTTTTCTTTCTTTCTTTCTTTCTTTCTTTCTTTCTTTCTTTCTTTCTTTCTTTCTTTCTTTCTCTTTCTTTCTTTCTTTCTTTCTTTCTTTCTTTTTGTTGCTGTTTTACTTTGTTTTGGTTGTTTGTTTGTTTTTCCTCAATTTCATTTCACTTTTAGTATGTGGTCCCATGGAGAGTATGGTCTTGTCTGAAAATGCCCCTGACTGATGTTTCCTCAGCATTCCCAAAGGAAATGTGGTTGGCAAGATACCTCTGTCCTGTATGGACATAATTCACTCTCCAAAGTTCCTTCATCCCTCATAGCTTCTATTTTACCTGTAACCAGAATCTTGTTTAAAAAACCTCTAGTATTAAAATTAAATTGTTTGTTACAGGGCAATAATAACTTTGTGAATAATTTGTATTTATAATCTATTCCTAAAATCACTTTATAATGTAGCAGTAGTGTGGATACAAGCTGTGGCACACAGGACATTTCATTCTTGGAATATAAGTGTATCATAGAGTTATAGAATCATAAAATGGTTTGGATTGAAAGTCCAAGTGCTGGGTGCTGCACTTTGGCCACAACAACCCCATGCAGAGCTACAGGCTGGGGTCGGAGAGGCTAGAGAGCAGCCAAACAGAAAGGGATCTGGGGGTGCTGATCAATACCTGCCTTAATATGAGCCAGCAGTGTGCCCAGGTGGCCAAGAGAGCCAATGGCATCCTGACCTGCATCAGGAATGGTGTGGCCAGCAAGAGCAGAGAGGTCATTCTGCCCCTGTACTCTGCACTGGTTAGGCCACACCTGGAGCACTGTGTCCAGTTCTGGGCCCCTCAATTTAAGAAGGACATTGAGATGCTTGAGCGTATCCAGAGAAGGGCGACGAGGCTGGTGAGAGGCCTTGAGCACAGGCCCTACGAGGAGAGGCTGAGGGAGCTGGGATTGTTTAGCCTGGAGAAGAGGAGGCTCAGGGGAGACCTCATTGCTGTCTACAACTACCTGAGGGGTGGTTGTAGCCAGGAGGAGGTTGCTCTCTTCTCTCAGGCGGCCAGCACCAGAACGAGAGGGCACAGCCTCAAGCTACGCCAGGGGAAATTTAGGCTTGAGGTGAGGAGAAAGTTCTTCACTGAGAGAGTCATTGGACACTGGAATGGGCTGCCCAGGGAGGTGGTGGAGTCGCCTTCCCTGGAGCTGTTCAAGGCAGGATTGGACGTGGCCAATGGTGCCATGGTCTAGCCTTGAGCTCTGTGGTAAAGGGTTGGACTTGATGATCTGTGAGGTCTCTTCCAACCTTGGTGATACTGTGATACTCTGATACCTTTAAAGGTCATCTAGTCCAAAACTCCTGCCCTGGAAAGAGACATCTTTCACCATAGCAGGACACTCAAAGCCTCATCCAACCTACCCTTGATCACCTCAAGGGAGGGCACATTCGCAACTTATCTGTGCAATCTGTTACAGTACCTCATCACTCTCATCACGAGTTTATATATATAAATATATATATATATGCAATTACATAGTGCATGCTTAGAATTATTTTAATTATGCCAATTTGTGACTGAATGCCATATGTTGTAACCTTGTGTGAGACACATTGTAGAAGAACCATGTTAAATGTATGCAAGTTTGTGGATATCTAGGGCCTGACAGAGTGTGCTTTTTACAAATATGGACAGCAGAAGGACCCAAGCTCAGCTATGAGTCAGTTCAAAGATGTACTTGCCAAATGGAAGCATCTGGATCACACTTTACTTGCATATTCAGAATTCCACTGGGAATTCTGTTTTCAGATCAGTTGTCCCAGGTTGAAGCTATAGGGTGAAAAAAATTTCTGGGGACTAGAAGATTGTTATTATTCAAGCCCATAATTCTGCTATCTCTTTATAGACTCACAACAAGATCAGTTCATTCTCCTTTCCTCCTCCTTGTACCCTGTGTGTGTTGCAGGAGCCACTTTATTGGGGACATGTAAGCATTAGGCCTCTTGGTTGGTGGAGGCGTTGCAGGGGGGAGGATTGGAGCATGGGGCAATGTAGATTTAGGTTTTTTTGGGGATGGGGAAAACTTCAAGAGGGTTTGCCATGGATGGGGAAACTGCTTTGTAAGATCTATCGCTGTATTTCTCTCTCTCTAAATACAATTCTGTGTTTTCTCTCCCATTTTATTTGAGAGTGTAATTTCTGTTGCCTATCTTTAGAAAAACCCTCAACATCACTGCATCCAGTAGTTGGACATGCAAATCTCCTCAGATGTCTTCTCCTCACCTTTGCTGATGTGGTGGTTTGGGGTGTCCTGTCCCCCCCACACACACACTTTAGAAATCACCCAGACTAGACTCAGCCGGCTCTGGAAATGTGAATGAAGCTTATATTTACAGCTGGCACAATTTACAAGCAGATACTTACAGTATATACAGTTATAGACAGAAATATACAAGGGAAAAAGGTAATACAGACACAATTCCCCTCCCAGAAACCTGAGTCCCCAGGAGGGGCTCTCAACCACCTCTTACCTACCCCTACCCCTCTCAACCTTACTCCAGTCCTAAGGAAGAATGGAGATTCAGCCAAGAGGATTAAGAAGCAAAGGTGAATCAGCCACAAAAAGCAAACAGAGGGTGAGGTTAGAAAGCAAGATGGAGTTCAGCCAGCAGCCTCAGCTTTGCAGCAGGCAATGAGCTGAGAGCAAAGCCCAAAGTGAAGTGCCCCAGGGAAGCGCAGAGTAAAAGTGATTTTATCTAATGTTTTGCTTTTCCTTTCTACACATCTCAGCAAGGCTGTGAGCGAAGTAGACCTCACCATTGTTTTAATTTCTCAGCCAATTATCTAGTTCTTCTTACCAAAACATTCTAGCTAGCTTCAAACTAGCACAGTTGAGCTCAAGTTGTGACCATAGGTTTTTTTTGCATGTTTATTGTTTTTTGGTGGTTTGTGGCTTTTTGTTTTGTTCTGTTCTGTTATTCTGGTGTGTGTGTTCTGGTGGCTTCCATCCATCTGTCATAAATGGGACAAAAGGTGATGCTACCTAGGCAATTTCACCGTTGTGTGGAGTTAGACCATATACTTCTTAGTGTAATAGTGTGAACATTAGTAACTTTTCTCAAGAGTTTTCTTCATCTTAAGAAACATGTATGGAATTATATTTTCTTAGTTTAAAACTCCAGTAGAAGTGATGGGTAGACTTGTCATTTCTTGCTGAAGTCTATTCATTTTTCAGAGGCTGGAGGTAGGTGCTCATTTATATTATGACTTTCATATGTGTATCCCATTTTTACAAGGAGAAATTTCCATTGAAATCTGAGTTCTGTAGTGCTGCTAGGTTGATCATTACAGTATCATTTCAGTGCAAGCTTTCACAAATATGTTCCATTCTCCCATCACTATGTTCCATTCTCCCAGCACCAAGAAAAACAGTCTACATAGATCGTTGCTCTGTATGTAGTACAACAGTCTTCTGCCTCAGAGTATAACATTTTCTCCCGTTTCAGAAACTTTCAGGTATTCTCCCTTTGCAGATGAGATTTTTTTTTGGTGCCACTTTTCTGAAGTAAGATGGTATAGTGCAACACAGGAAACAAACAGTTTTCATGCATTCCATATGCTACACAGAATACATTGTCAATTTCCATCTTTGAATAAACCTTTTTTCTTGCATGGCTTAGAGGTTTGTTTGTTTGGTTGGTTTTAATTTTTTTTTTCTTTTTATCTATAGACTTTAATATTATTTTTGAAATGTAGATAATATATTCCTCTTATGTCCTGCTTAGAATCATAGAATCAATCAGGTTGGAAGAGACCTCCAGGATCATGCAGTCCAACCTATCACCCAGCCCTTGCCAGTCATCAAGACCATGGCACTAAGTGCCTCATCCAGTCTTTCCTTGAACACCTCCAGGGATGGTGACTCCACCACCTTCCTGGGCAGCCCATTCCAATGCCAATCACTCTCTCTGTGAAGAACTTCCTCCTAACATCCAGCCTATACTTCCCATGGCACAACTTGAGGCTGTGTCCCCTTGTTCTGTTGCTGGGTGCCTGGGAGAAGAGATGTGGTCAGTAACATTTTTATGTTTCTGTTTTACAAGCATAAGCTTTTGTGTGTGCTAGGGAGAGTGATTCCTGCTTCCATTATAGTAGTTTTATACATAGTTTTATTTGATTTTATCAACAGATCTTGAATCATCCTGCTGTGATTAGGCTGCTTTATCTGCTGTGGGTCGAATCTAATTTGTTTGTCCTCAGTCACATGATTGCCATCTCAGAGTACTCCATATGATCACTTCAGTGCTGCTTGGGTTTCACACTGAAAATCACATCTTCCTGCAAAATTAGGCTCTACAATAACTTCTGCCAAACAAAGATGAGAAGAGTTGTCTCTTTTTTTTTTGTGGTGAAGTGTTCTGTCTAAAGTACAAATAAAAAAAAAATGTTTTTGCATCAATATTAACCTTTAAGTGAATTGTTGCTTTGAAACGTGCAGGAAATTTTGAAGCAGTCATAGGAGTTCTCACTGAACAACAGGCTGCAGTGCAATATTAATTCCAGCACTGAAAAGGAACACAATGCGAGAAGCTTTTCCTACATGCGTGTGTTATCACAGCTCAAATCCTTAAAAGCTGCCACTGAATGCTCCTTCCAGCAAATCCACATTTCTCTTAGCATTTACTAATGATGTGCTTCAGATGTGTTATTTGCCCAAAAGCAAACATCTTGCCATCCCTTAAAAACACTTTTTCAGGTCCCCATGCCATTAGCACAGTATTTTTGTTTTACTTAGAATGAGTGATATGCTGGTAGTAAGCATACATATCATGTTTCTTTCTGTAGACTTGAGGCTTTTATGGTTTGGCTTTTAAATTTACTCTGTTTACAATCAATAAAGTGTGCTATGAGCTCAATAAGATGAAAATTAACTTAACACAATTAGCTATAATTCAAACTTTCTGCAAAGCTGGTTCTGCTCGCATTAAATCACTAGAAAGCAACTACAAGGTAGGATAGAATCACATCATACCATTTAAATCTACCTGGTAGCTTTTTGCTCTCCTTCAGATGGTTTCTGATTATTTTATGACTTGAGAAATAATAGATAAATGTTTTTCAGAAGATACTTCTTCTCAGTCTGTGCTTTGTAAGGATCTTTATTTGAGGTCCTAGTGTGAGCCTTCTGACTGCGGTTCTGGAGTGGCTGGGAGTCATACCTGTGCCTTCCGATTTGGACCAGCTCTGAAATGTGAAGACATATTTTAGGGTGAGGCAGGGCAGAGAACACTGTAAATTTCCAGGCCTGTTGGCCTTGATGATTCCTCTGAGTGCTTTCCCTGCCCCAGCTGGAGAGTGGTGCTGCCAAGTAGGGTGCCACTATAGCATGTACCTCTGCCCCAGCAAGGGAAGTGCATTATAACAGCTCTGGAAGGGGTGAAGAGCAAGAGCTATCATGTGGCCAGCCCTGACTGGAAGCTGAACAAGTATTTGTGCTGTTTGCTTGCATTAACAAAGCTTCACAAATTGACTTTTCTCTTTTTTTTAACTAAATGTTTTTGCTGCCTTGGCCAGCACTGACAAACCGTGCTGAGAATTGAGTGATAAAGTAAACAGCATGAGTGATGTTTATTGCTATTCTCAAATAATGATAGCAATTTTTTAAATGATTTTTCACCTAAATGGTGTTTCTCTGAAATCATGTAGGAGTTCAAGCTGATATTAAGACCTAAATTGATGCTAAGGGAGTTGTGATTTGGAAGAGAGATCATATATTTTATTTCTAAACATACATTTTTTTTTCTGGAACTGAGTATGCAGGAGATTGTCATTGTTAACACCCACCCACATTTAATTTTGTAGATGCTTAACAAGTCTTTTTTAGCTAATGACTTTACAACTGAAAGGAAATATGCAAATAAGGCAGAGTCACAATAAACCTCAGGGATTAAGCATACTTTAACTACATTCATACATGTGGTTTTTTTGGTTTTTTTCCTACTCTTCCATTTTGTAAACAGAAAACAAAGTTAATTAAGCAGTTATAGCATCATACTTCCTTCTAGTATTTTTGATCATTATAGCCAGAAGTTTTTAAAGCCCTCGTTTCAGACTTTCAGGTGATAGGAATTGAGAAAATATGCATGGTTTGAGTGTTTCAGATGCTAAATTAAAGAGTGACATGTTAGAACACAGTGTATATATTTCCAGCCCAGAGCTCCCAGAGTTATTATACAAAACTCCACATTAATATCTTACTCAGTTTCTGTGATTATATCCTTTATATCAGTGAATGTCATGGCTGCCAGGTAAAATAAAACCATCCTATGTGTCCTCTTAGAATTATGCCAAACCTAATAATGTGAGAGAGCTGGTCCACATTTCTCTGGAGCCAGCAATGCCAGCCCATCCTTGCAGACTAATGTGTAATCAATACATCTTTCACCAGTGACCAGAGCCCTAGTCAAGCATGCAGAGACGCCAGTCAATAAATCATAGCCGGAGGTCACCGCCACAGCAGCTCGGCGCCCCCAGGGTGTGCAGCTTTGCCTCAGACCTGGCCGTGGCTCTTCAGGATGCCTGGCAGCCGCAGGTCGGTTCGAGGTCAAGTTTATGCCCAGCAGGGTATTGGCCTCTCAGATGCTGTTTTGCTGTTTCTGACACTGACCATTAATTCTCCTCTGTCGCCACATTTAACCCTTCCTTGCCAGCCGCTGCACAGCCTCAGCTGGGGCCCAGGCATGTCAGGAAAGCACGTCTTCTCCTGAATCAACACCTACTGAAGTCCAGTTTTGACATTATTGCTCCTCTCTGCCAGGTTGAAGCTGTTTCTCTGTCAGTAGAAAATGGAATGCAGTTTTTGTGGCTTGACAAAGATTTCAGAAGTCAGGAGAGGTTGCAAACGCTTGTGAAAGTCAAGTTCAGTGTGAAACTCAAAACGGCCTCAAGTTGGTGAGCTCACTCTGCAGAGTGCCAGGAGTAATGTTTCCCTACTAGTACTACATGGCTTTATAGCTACGGGCTTGAAAAAGTAAGAGCAGTATCAAAGTTCCTTCAGAATAGATTAATGTTTTGGCCTTGCACTCCAAAAGCTTAAATAAATAGATGACCTCGAAATCTCAAGGACTCACCTAAAACTCACAGTCTAATAAATATAGCATCATGAAGTATCCTTGCACTACTTTTATCATCCTCAAGTGAGCAGGAAGTACTTATCAAAGCACCAGGAAGCTTTGCTCTCATAAGATTCTTAAAATTTGAAACCTCATTTGTGGACCATAAAGTGCTGTACAAGATCAGATGTGCAATATACATTTGACCTACTGAGTACTTTGCCACAAGAGGTAGCTAAGTAAAATAATGTGACTTGAGTAAAAAGGGGCAGATACTTTTATGATCACTAATAACATTTTTATAGCTATGAAAGCCAAGATAATAAGGATAATCAAATCAAATGTTTCAGAACATAAGCTGATAATAGTACCAGCAATGATCAGGAAGGAATTGTACCTCTTGCCACCAAAAAGAAAAAAGTGTGCACAGTGACTAAAATATTTTAAAACCACTTGATGGTCTGAAAGTTGGGCACTGACAGCTGTAGCACAACAGCCTAAGCAGGGCAGAAGGCTACTCTGGTGTGAAAAAATTTTTGATTAGTTTCTACGTCTGGTATTATAAAAAGACCTTTATGGCTTAGACTTGTCAATTGTCATATCTCTCTCCCAGTAATACCAGATCCGACACCTCACTGACTTCTATTGTTTCAAATTGTCTCTGTGCCTTACAACTCCCATTCCTTCAACATTACTGTTGGTTTTTTTTTCCCCTGTTAACCAAGATGTTAGTTGTTTGTCACTTAAAGCTAAGCTGTTTCTTTTCTATAATCTAAAAGAGGCTGCATTGCATACTTTCTGGTGCAAAGTTCCTTCCACTTTGCATATCCTGCACATTATCCTCCTGTTTACAGTACATGAGAATACCCTCAGAGAATAGAATCAACCAGGTTGGAAAAGACCTCCAAGATCATGCAGTCCAACCTATCACCCAGCCCTATCCAGTCAACTAGACCATGGCACTAAGTGCCTCGGCCAGGCTTTTCCTGAACACCTCCAGGGATGGTGACTCCACCACCTCCCTGGGCAGCCCATTCCAATGCCAATCACTCTCTCTGGCAAGAACTTCCTCCTAACATCCAGCCTATACTTTGCCCGGCACAACTTGAGGCTGTGTCCCCTTGTCCTGTTGCTGGTTTTCTGGGAGAAGAGACCAACCCCCATCTGGCTACAGATTCCCTTCAGGTAGTTGTAGACAGCAATGAGGTCACCCCTGAGCCTCCTCTTCTCCAGGCTAAACAACCCCAGCTCCCTCAGCCTCTCCTCATAGGGTTTGTGTTCCAGGCCCTTCACCAGCCTTGTTGCCCTTCTCTGGACACGTTCCAGCACCTCAACATCTCTCTTGAATTGAGGAGCCCAGAACTGGACACAGTTCTCAAGGTGTGGGCTGACCAGTGTTGAGTACAGGGGCAGAATAACCTCCCTTGTCCTACTGGCCACACTGTTCCTGATACAGCCCAGGATGCCATTGGCTTTCACTTGCAGCCTGAAGGACATAGGCAGGAGATGCACCTATGCAGCATCAGTTCATTTACGTGGTATGTCTTGCTTCTGCCTCAGAAACTCACTGTCCTCTCCAAGAAGCAACACAATTATGCAGTGCCTCTTACTTAGACCACTACTGGACATAACAATTAAGCACCACATGAATGAAAACTGTCATATATGGTTATGGAAAGCATTGACCATTTTTCAGCAAAAGTAATAATGTTCTTTTCCTTAGGATGCAACTCTTGAAATAAACATTTGCACTGCTGGTTGGTATAGCCAAGTAGATTTATAGAGAGATTCTAGTGCTAGAACTCAGTGTTTATTTTTTGCTCAGTTTGGAGCAAAAGCTTCCAGGAAACTCTGTGGATATGCAGAATGAGGTTTCAGGACAACTGTGTGCTTTCTGCAAGTTCTAGAACAGATATGCATGTATAAGTTGAGTTATACTTAAAGTGTTACTTTAGCAGTGAAAGGTTAGATACGTTCTGGACTCTTCCCCTTGTCAGCTCCAAACTGTGACTCATTTAACCAGTCTGTGCACATACCACCTTACAGAAGGACGAATTGCCCTTCTCTCTCATAGCTTCAGGGGAGCCTGAAGAACCACATCATACTAAACTCTAGCATTGCAGAATTAAATTTAGGTGACAGAAATCACAGTATCAGTATAGACCTTTTTTTTCCCCCCAGAGTCCTATACTTTAAAGTACTCAGAATTACTTTACAAATAAAAAGTAGTTACAGAGACTGCAATAAGATACTGTCTAGAAGTTACCCTCACACTGATGATAGGAGGTCATAAGGAAGTCCACAAACACGCAGAAGACTCTATGTTCAAAAAAATAAGTCACACTAAGACATTCAAGGAATGACAGAGAGGGTGCTGATGAGATGAAAGTTTCATCAGCAAGAACAGACTTGGCTGGCCTGACACCTCAAGATTAATGAGAGTGACATGTCATCTGCATCTTTCCAGTGCATTTGAATTTATTTGTGGGAAGCAAATATTAAGTTACATAGACAGCCTATTTTTCCCTGTGGATCCTAATTGTAGGGTGAGAACAATTTGTCCTCACTCTGCCTGCCCTCCATTCACCACTTTCCTCAAGAAAATAATTCAAAAATCAGAGATGAAGTTAAATCTAATCTCGAAAAGATTTGGTGAATATATGTCCAACTGAACAACACCCACTGAACTAATTTCTTATGCTCAGATGGTGTAGCTGAAGCAGTATTTACAAAAAAGAAGCAGCATGAATTTGTACATTGGTTGTCTGCAGGCAGGATTATTCACAAATCATAGAATCAGTCAGGGTTGGAAGGGACCACAGGGATCATCTAGTTCCAAGCCCACTGCCACGGACAGGGACACCCTATCCTAGATCAGGCTGGCCAGAGCCTCATCCAGCCTGACCTTAAACACTTCCAGGGATGGGACCTCAACCACCTCCCTGGGCAACCCATTCCAGGCTCTCACCGCTCTCATGGTGAAGAATTTCCTCCTCATGTCCAGTCTGAATCTCCCCACCTCCAGCTTTGCTCCATTCCCCCTAATCCTGTTCTAGACCTGATATCCTAAAAAATCCTTCCCCAGCTTTTTTGTAGGCCCCCTTCAGATACTGGAAGGCCACAAGAAAGTCACCTTGGAGCTTCCTCTTCTCCAGACTGAACAGCCCCAACTCCTTCAGCCTGTTGTTATAGGAGAGGTGCTCCAGCCCTCTGATATCCTCATGTCCTTCTCTGGACATCCTCCAGCATCTCCACATCCCTCTTGTAATAGGGCCTCCAGAACTGGATGCAGTATTCCAGGTGCGGTCTCACCAGAGTGGAGTAGAGGGGGAGAATCACCTCCCTCGACCTGCTGGCCACACTTCTCCTGATGCAGCCCAGGATCTGGTTGGCCCTCCGGGCTGCAAGTGCACACTGCTGGCTCATGTTGAGCTTCTTGTCCACCAGCACCCCCAAGTCCCTCTCCTCAGGGCTGCTCTCCAGCCAGTCACTGCCCAGCCTGGATTTGTTCTTGGGATTGCCTCGACCCAGATGCAGGACACTGCACTTGGTCTTATTGAATCTCATGAGGTTGGCTTGTGCCTACCTCTCCGGTCTGTCCAGGTCCCTCTGGATGGCATCTCTTCCCTCCACCATCTCTGCTGCATCACACAGCTTGGTGTCATCAGCAAACTTGCTGAGGGTGCACTCAGTGCCTCTGTCCATGGCACCAACAAAGATGTTGAACAAGACTGGTGCCAGGACGGATCCCCGAGGGACTCCAGTCAGTGGGGACTTCACCAGACTGCCATGACTTTTGGAATATAATAGAGAGGCGTTTAGCAACCTCATCCACCAGTTCTCTCAGTACCCATGGGTGTATCACATCAGATCCCATGAACTTGAACACTTTCAGGTTCTTCAGGTGATCACAAACCTGATCTTCACTTACGAATTGCAGCTCTTCTTTCCAGTCCCTGCTATTATCTTCCATGCCAGGAGTGTGGCTGGAGGCCTTTGCAGTGAAGGCTGTAGTAAAGAAGTCATTGAGAACCTCAGTCTTTTCCATGTCACTTCTGACCATTTAATCTGTTTCCTTTCTGAGGGGGCCCACACCTTCCCTAGTCATCCTTTTACCATTAATATACCTGTAGAAATTCTTCGTGTTCCCTCTGACCTCCCTGGCTAGATTCAATTCCTGGCTTTCCTAACCAGATCTCTAGCTGCTCGGCAGCTTCCTTATATACCCTCCGTTCTAGCTGTCCTTTCTTCCACTCTTTGAAGAGTTACTTTTTTGTGTGACAGTGTATCCAGGAGATCCTTGCTCAGTCAGGCAGGCCTCCTATCATTCTTCCCTGCCTTCCTCTTTGTTGGTATACACTGCTCCTGAACACAGAGAAGGTGATCCTTGAATACTGTCCAGCTGTCCTGGGCCCCTCTTCCCTCTAGGGCTTTGTCCCATGATACTTTGGCCAGCAGATCCCTGAAGCGATCAAAGTCTGCACGCCTAAAATCTAAGCTTAGAATATGTCCTCCTGGCTGCCCTGAGGATCTTAAGTTCAATTGCTTCATGGTCACTGCAGCCAAGGCTGTCCCTGAGCCTCACATTGTTCACCAGCCCTCTCCTGATGGTAAGAACAAGGTCCAGCATGCTTGTCTCTGGTGCCAGTGTTGGCTTTTGTCAGGTAATGGAAACGAGCTGCATGTAAGGGTGTTTAGGAAAGAAGGTATGGCTTTTGATCTTTACAGAAAAAAGGTCTTGTGAGGGATACTTCTAGACTGATTCCAAAGTAATGATGAGAGGAACTGAATATGTAGTGGAATAGAAATAAAATGCCCAGTTTGATTTCAGTTTTCTGATATCTGTTCTAACACACATCACTTGAAACAAGCTAAGCTACCCTGTGGTAACTAGACACGTCTGATAACATGATTTGCTCCTCCTCTTCAGGTGTCTGAAATACTGTTATATGCTGCCTGAATTTCCTGTGTCCATGTATATTTTGTGAAACAAAATTTAGTTCTGGGCAACTTGATCTAGTTGAAGACGCCTCTGTTTACTGCAGAGAAAGTTGGACTAGATGACATTTGGAGATCCCTTCCAACCCAGAACATTCTATGATTCTATGAAACCAGAGCATTTTACAGTGGTATATGGGCATAGTTCACTTATTTTTCTTTTTCTTTGGTCTGCTGTGCTAGTTTGAAGCTAGCTATAATGTTTTGGTGAGAAGGGTTAGATTACAGGTTCTGAAAGAGAAACAGTGCTGATGTCTACTTCACTCATAGGCTTGCTGAGAGGTATAAGAACAAGAATCCAGACATAAATAGGGCACTTCTTCTTGGGGCACTGCCTGAGCTGCACTTCTCTCTAGCCTCTCTGCAGTCCCTCTGATTAATCCACTTTGCTTCCTAACCCCCTGGCCGAACCTCCATTCTTCCTTGGGACTGAGGTAAGGTTTAGAGGGGTGGGAGAAGGTGGAAGGGCAGTTGGGAGCCCCTCCTGGGTTTCTAGGAGGGGATTTGTGTTCCTGTATTACCTTTTACCTTGTATGTTTCTGTCTATAACTGTATATACTGTAAATATCTGCTTGTATGTTGTGGTAGCTGTAAATATAAGCTTCATTCAAATTTCCAGAGCTGGCTGAGTCTAGTCTGGGTGATTTCTAAAGTGTGGGGGGGTGGGGAACACCCAAACCTTCACATCTGTCAAGAAAAAAAATCATTAATAATGTAATAATAAAGGCTGTATCAGAACTCAGGAATAACTACACTTTTTATCATGTAGAAAGTTCTGGTGTTTTAGGATGAATATATGTTTAGTATGCTTGCTCAGATGCTAATAAACTAATCTGACGTGTTGTGTGAAATTTGTTGGTGGGTTTGAGACACTGGATTAAAATTAGAAGGAAAATTTGTACAAGAAGAAAAGAGGCATAAAAGAAAAAAATGCAGAGGGGGAAATCAGGATAGGAACAAAGAAAGCATGCTTATCTTAGACTTGGGTTCACTGCTGAGGAAGTGGGAAAAGTTCTAGAGAGAAGGTGCACACAAGAAGCTCCTAAAGCTATGTTAGAAGTCTGTTTGCCTGTAGGGCTAAGATAAAATAGGGTACAAAGGCTTGCATGGAAATTGCCTTTTTTTTCCCTTTTTTTTTTTTTTTTTTTTTTTTCTTTTTTTCTTTGTCCTCCCCAAAGCAAGATGGGGACACAGAAACATATATGCCTAGAAGGTCTGGAACTAATGTGGAGAGGACACCTGGCATAGCAGGAGCTAAGATAAAGAAGGGCCACAGGAACTGGAAGAGAGAAAGACAGAAAAATAGTGTAACAAAGAACAGCTAGAAGTTAAGCTGGAATATATGGGAAAGTCAGCTGTTTGAATGTGTGACCTGATAAACAACTCTAATGAGGTGTGCTAAAATGGATATGAAATTCGTTTTTTGATGACATTAGTTCTTGTAATAAACCTGGTGCGGGAAACATTGGAGTTCCCAGTGTAATTTGGAGGGAGTAAGTTAATGGGATATATCTTGAAGTGAGGATTTTTTTGGTCAACTCAGAGAGGTTAGAAGTGGCAGAACATTACAGTGCCAGAACATTACAGTGCCAGAGGTCTCTGATCATTCAGGACAGCTTTGCCAAAACTATCACACATCAAGGTCTGCTGATAGCACAGAAATGGGAGGTAGAACAAAATCCAGAACAGTTAAATTCCAGTGAAAGAGAGCTGCATTAATAGAAAGGTAGTTCACAGTATCACAGTATCACAGTATCACAGTATCACCAAGGTTGGAAGAGACCTCACAGATCATCAAGTCCAACCCGTTACCACAGAGCTCAAGGCTAGACCATGGCACCAAGTGCCACGTCCAATCCTGCCTTGAACAGCTCCAGGGACGGCGACTCCACCACCTCCCTGGGCAGCCCATTCCAGTAGCCAATGACTCTCTCAGTGAAGAACTTTCTCCTCACCTCAAGCCTAAATTTCCCCTGGTGCAGCTTGAGGCTGTGTCCTCTTGTTCTGGTGCTGGCTGCCTGAGAGAAGAGAGCAACCTCCTCCTGGCTACAACCACCCCTCAGGTAGTTGTAGACAGCAATAAGGTCACCCCTGAGCTCCTCTTCTCCAGGCTAAACAATCCCAGCTCCCTCAGCCTCTCCTCATAGGGCCTGTGCTCGAGGTCTCTCACCAGCCTCGTCGCCCTTCTCTGGATACACTCAAGCATCTCAATGTCCCTTCTAAACTGGGGGGCCCAGAACTGAACACAGTACTCGAGGTGTGGTCTAACCAGTGCAGAGTACAGGGGCAGAATGACCTCCCTGCTCCTGCTGGCCACACCATTCCTGATGCAGGCCAGGATGCCATTGGCTCTCTGGCCACCTGGGCACACTGCTGGCTCATGTTCAGGTGGGTATCAATCAGCACCCCCAGATCCCTCTCTGTCCGGCTGCACTCCAGCCACTCTGACCCCAGCCTGTATCTCTGCATGGGGTTGTTGTGGCCAAAGTGCAGCACCCTGCACTTGGAGCTATTGTTATAGTTGAAAGTGAATAACGTAAATAATGTCTAAAATACAACATTTAATTTTAGTTCTCACCTGCCGAAAAACGAAGGTTTAATCTGTTTACTGGAACACAGAAATTGCTTGTGGATCAAATGTTAGAAGGTTAAAAAAGGAGGCTGGAGACAGTCTGTTAAGGTATGGTTAAACTGTGGACATAGAGTACTTGCATCAATAAAGGCTGTAAGAAGATACATTCATAGCAATTGATATAATAAAGATATACCTCACAATATTTCTGAGTTCAAAGCAAGCCAGATTCTGGTTGATCACATAAAGGCACATGGGCTGCAAACAACTTTGTGTGCTGCAGATTAAGGAGTTCAAATAATCAAGAAGACAGTTTGTGTTCTAAAAAATAAACAAGGAAAAATATATTCGTCATGTGGTTACTTTACTGTGGTTATATTCAGATATAGACAGAAGTAACCACATGACGGAAGGGAGGAGAAACAATACTATAGAAGCACTGCAGCCAACTGTAATTAGCAAAGGTTACTTTTTCCCCAATGATTCAAATATATCTCTGCAAAGTGGAGAAGGTTACCAGAGAGTCACCTCGGCATCTAATCCATTTCAGTGCTAATTGTTATTCATTTACACTCTTTCTCAACTTTGCACATGAATAAATGAACCCTGTAAACCCTAAGTTTCTAAAAACAAAGCCCCACAAAGTAAAATTGAAAAGAACCCACACTGGAAATAGTAAGAGCAGTAAACAGTATTTTAAAACAACAACAACAAACAAACAACATCAAAACATAATCTACACATTAGAATCCAGTAATCATGCAATCATGGACTGTTTTGAGTTGGGAGGATCATTTAAAGTTCATCTAGTTCAACCTGCCTACATCTTTAACTAAACAAGGTTGTTTAAAGTCCCCTCCGTAAAGCAATGGGGCATCCACCACGTCTCTGGGCAATGTATTCCGGTGTTTCACCACCCTTGTTTGTCCTGGTAGTGCATAAATCCTGCTGGGCAGGTTAAACTCTGGCTCTCCTCCTCCTGTTGTGCAGTGGTCCAGGAGCGAGTAGATCGAGCAAACAATAAAGGGTTTCTCCCAGCCAAAGCCTTGAGGGCTAAGGGGCTTAGCACCTCGTGACAGGTGTCTTGTGCTGCCCTCAAAGTGCCTGCATAGTCAAAGGAGGCACGAAGCTTTGAATTCATTGGCCAGAACAAGGGTGCTAGTGCCTATTGGCCAGTTTGATTTAAAAATCGAGTATATAAAGGGGGATGCTTTAGAAAATTGGCCTTTTTACACCAGCCTTTCTACATCTGCCTTTCTACAACTAGCCTTTCTGCACTGTGCCTTTGTCTGCAAGGA
This sequence comes from Tricholaema leucomelas, assembly GCA_013400475.1. Classification (NCBI taxonomy): domain Eukaryota; kingdom Metazoa; phylum Chordata; class Aves; order Piciformes; family Lybiidae; genus Tricholaema lacrymosa; species Tricholaema leucomelas. Next base: position 175,982 of record WAAF01000019.1, read on the forward strand.
GCATCTCCTTGTTTGTGGCTCATTAACAGGCAGCCATGTGTTCACAGCTCACACTAGTGGCTTTGCAACATCTCCTTCCTCCTCTGCCTGAAATATTTGTATTTTACCCTGGGATAATCATGAGTTTGAAAGCGTCTTTCATACAGGAGACTTAGGGATCAAAGGCATCGTGAGTATATGCCAAGACTGCATAAGCATTAGTTAGAACTTTTTCCTGTTCTCGTGTTATTGTTTTCCAAGTTTGATTGATTAAACTGTTTAATTCTATGCAATTGCTTCTTGTTGACTGAAAACCTAGAGAACCTTAGGGGTTTCCCCCAATTTTTTAATATTAATAATAAAAAGCAATATTCATACCAAAATTAATAGTCATTATTCATAACCGATTATTAATTTCTGATACATTGTTGTGAAAAAATTGTTCTTTATATCTAGTCTAAGTCTACCTTCTTTTAGTTTAAAGCCATTAGCCTATTGCAACAGGATCTGCTAATAAGGCTGTTCCCTTCTTTTTTATATGTACTCTCTAAGTATTGAAAGGCTACCCTAAGGTCTTCTCAAAGCCTACTCCAGACAGAACAAGCCCATCTCTCTCAGTCTTCACTGGAGAGGATCTCTCTGATTACTTTTGTGGTACTTGTCTGGATCTACTCCAGGAGCTCCATGGCTTTCCTATACTGAAGACTCCAGAGCTGGACACAGTACTTTGGGTGAGGTCTCACTAAAATGGAGTAGAGTAGGAGAATCAAAAATCATGTTCATTGGCCTGATGTTTGTGTGTCTTTTGGTTCAGCCCAGGATACACTATAGTCCCCTGAAATATGGAGTTACCTGAACCTGAATTTCCAGCACAGCCACGCTACTTGCTCTTTCTGAAAAGCAGCAAGTTATAAAGCCTTCTGTTCCTGAACCATCCAACTGCATGAGATGATGAGGTGCAAGAAACTTTTATGCCATTATACAAGGCTTTTTAGTATGATGTGATCTTTAAAAGAAACACGGAGTAAATAGAATGAAATGAGTTTAAAGAAAAGAGAAAGCATTAACAATGGATTTAATCTTAGTGTTTAATAAGCTCAAGGCCATGTAGCAATAGATTAAAAATCAGCAAAGGGTTCTTGATTACAATCTTGGAACAGATGGGCATTTTTATCTTGAAAGGATGACCAGCTTATCTGTAGTTTTCCGGCTATCATGACTGATCTATATCTCCTTTATCCGGGCTAATCAAGTACAGAAAGTTTATTAAGATAATAACACTGAAAGTTATCACTAGTTACGCTCTCTAATCTTGATGCAGTTTTGCTGTGTACTGTGTTTCAAGAGGTCTGTGAGCCAACAAAGGCTAAATTTTGAGGAGTATCATTTACAGGTCTACAATGGTTTTTATTTTCATTTTTTTTCTTAAGAATAATCAATTTAAACTCCACTTTAAATTGATTGCAAAAGGTTATTGTCATGACAACTTCAAGAGATTAAACACAGGCTCTGAAAATAGGGTGAAAGGTAGAAATCTTCCCCTAGAACAAGAAGGTTGCTGGATCACTCACTGATTCCAGATTCCTGGCACAGCTGACTGAAATGCCTTCTACAAACATGGAAGAGATTCAGCTTGTAAAAATAAGAATGGTCACAATATTGGAATCTAAGCCAAATAGTGTAGACCAAATGATACATATAGCCAGAGGATGTCAGCCTAGGAGAGCTGACTCTCAGGTTTACAATTTCAATTTTTAATGCATGTACATACTACAAATTGTTAAAAGAGGTTTTTTTTTCTTATCTACTTTTAAGATTAAAGGCATTCCCTGAGAGATTTTAAATATTAATTTATTTTAAAACTCAATTAGGATAACTGAAAAGATTCAGTTGATTTTAGTTAAGTCTGAAATCAGTACAGCGCTGTGTCAAAGATCAGGGTCTTGTATGATACTTCTGGTGAAGAGATAGTTTCACCACAAATAGAGGTGTGCTGTTTTAATATTCTGAATTTTGTTGGTGTGTTTTAAACCTTGTGTTTTATTCCACAAAAGAATATAAGGCATGCATATTGTTCCTTCTTGAATACCAAACCTTGTTTATTTTGAAGGTTTTGCCTGAAGAGGTATCTTGATGTTTACAGGATCATCTACACGTGTGTAGAAGAGAGTACAGTCTGTAACTGATGTGAGATATGATTTTCAAAAATTAATATTGTCTATTAATTTTCAATATTCACAACTCTCACCACCCTGATCACTATTTTGCTCTTCTGCAACAGTCATGGAAACATTATACAAAGGAATAACTCAGGATGTAGAACAAATAACTAGCAATAATATAACATTAATTTAACTCAATTGAACTGGCAGAGAAGGTTCCTGCAGTCAGTACACTGCTTGTGGTTAATTTTACCACTTGTCCACTAGAGGGATTCAAGGAGCTTCTTTCTGCTTATGGCAGAAGGCAATGGTGAATTACAAGAGGCTTTAAGTATTTCCTCACAAAATATTAGTCTGACTCGCAGGGCTAGCTACAGCTTCAGACAACACCCCAAAGGCTTTCAGGGAATTCTCTCAGTATTTTGTCAGCTGCTGAGGATTCTGACTTTTCCCAGACTTCACAGGGTGATGGGGAAAGGAGGCAGACAATCTCTGCCCTGGTCCTGATTTCTCTGGATGACCTGTGTACCTCCAGGACTTTCCTTCTTGGCAGGAGACTTTCAGGTGCAGGCAGGATGCCTTGTGATGTGTAGTCTTACCACAATGCCATGCTGGCTATGCCAGCCGATTGTGGGGAGGCATTTAGAGCCCATTCCTGGTAAATTCAAGGTTGTGGAGTTTCCAGGCAGTTCAGGATGCACTGAGACAGTACACTGCCAGAAGCAGAGAGCAATAGTAGCAGGCAGCAGCAGGCATGAATACAATGGCAGAGCATGTTGTGTTACCTGCTCAGCTGGTGAAAGGCCTGGAACACAAACCCTATGAGGAGAGGCTGAGGGAGCTGGGGTTGTTTAGCCTGCAGAAGAGGAGACTCAGGGGTGACCTCATTGCTGTCTACAACTATCTGAAGGGAGGTTGCAGCCAGGTGAGGGTTGGTCTCTTCTTCCAGGCAACCAGCAATAGAACAAGAGGACACAGTCTCAAGTTGTGCCGAGAGAAGTATAGGCTGGATGTTAGGAGGAAGTTCTTCACAGAGAGAGTGATTGGCATTGGAATGGGCTGCCCAGGGAGGTGGTGGAGTGACCATCCCTGGAGGTGTTCAGGAAAAGACTGGATGAGGCATTTAGTTCCATGGTCTAGTTGACTGGATAGGGCTGGGTGCTAGGTTGGACTGGATGATCTTGGAGGTCTCTTCCAACCTGGTTGATTCTATCTCTTTTTATACAGCCTGTGACTAATGGGCCTTTGGACACAGAACACCCAATCAGAATGGCAGTTAGTTGAACTTGACCATATTAGGTGAAGCCATAAGCTTACTTTACCCAAATTTGGGAAAAACATAGGCCTTGCACGAGACAGGCACAAGCCAAGTGTATGTACCTTGTTTACCACAGGATACAAACAGGAGGAAAACAAGTCTGGGACAGCCAGAGTCCGTAGACTCAGTGGCTCCAGGTCTTTGTCCTCTTTCCCGCAGTTGCTTCTCCCCGCGACAGAAGGAGGGAAAGCAGAAAAACATGTCCGGGCAAGCCAGGACATGTATAAGCCTATTCTGGCCTATTCAAGCCTGCCATAACACCTTCACAGAGATTCTTGAGGAGGTTGGTTATGGGGCATTTGACTGAAGGATCAATGCTTAAATAAAATCCGTGTGCTGATTACACATCTCCACATTCAATCAATGCCTCACTGAAATTCTATAACAAGCTAAATATTGACGACTGGAAAACAAATGTGTACAATTGCACTTCACCATTTTTATTCTTCCTCTCTGTAATTTCACCCAGTCTTAATAAATAAGGGGTTGTTACTGCCAGTTATACTGCATGCAACCAATTATTGCACTGTAAAGTACTACCATTTGCTGTTATTGATCTTGCCTATCTTTTTAATTATTGAAGTGACCTGAGGTTTGGTTTGGTCAGCCATGCAGGTCATTCTTCTACCTTAATGATGTGAAATCTTATTGTCAGGGTGAGGGAATGAGAGTGCCCATAGTTTAATGCTCTTTTACATGCCAATTATTCCCCAGACTACAGAACAGCTGCAGTCAATTATATATCAAATCTGAAGGTCATCTGTCTTTTGCTTGACCTCTCTGTGGCTGAAACATAGCAATAGAAATCTCTGATATTCTTGCCTTTCTTGTGAAAGATATTTCCTACTAAAGTGTATAGGTGGTGTTGTGATCATTTGTAAGTCTCGTATAACTCTCCCCTTATATTGATGATAACATGATTATCATTATGATTCACATATTTATGTTAAAAATATTTATGAGAGGAAGAGGCAAAGAAATAGTTTGAGAAGAGCTTTTTTTTTTTTGTGGGGTTGTTCATCTTTCTAATTTAACCTATTTTTTTTTGTGAAACAGTACAGTCTAGCGAACAGTCATATCTGAATCCTTACTCTAAACCAATCACACTTTCCCAGTTTCTAATGCTTATGCTTAATCCTTGTAAAAGTGAAAGTTATATAGGCCTTAGAGACCATATGAAAACCGAAACAAAAATTCAGTGCAGTAGTTTGGTATTTGCTTAAATGTGTCTTTTCAGTGGCTGCATCCTGGCAGGCAGCAAATTTCTGGCTACTTCACTTTATTGGCATCAGTCTTCAGAGCCCTAGTGGTCTAGGATTTGCCTGTTTGAGAGATTTGCTCTCTTCATCTGACAGAGCAGTCAGCAACAAATCACTCTGGGTGTGATCCAAAGCCCAGTAAAGTCAGTGGAGACGTTTGTGGAAGGGAGGTTAGAAGGACAATCTTTAGTAATGATTTCTCCAGAGCTCTCTCTTACAGTTGGTTTACCATTGATCTGATTTTTTAACCTTTGTAGCAAGCTGAAAAACCCACTTCACTATTTCCACTCTATTGAGAAAGGCTGAGCTGAAAGCTGGAAGAATGTTTTATTTGTTTTCTTGACATTAGGCTGGTGAGTATTTACCTATCATCAGAGGGAATTTTTTTTTCCCATTTAAATTTTGAGAGGGATTCAGCATAAGATAGTTGGTTTGTAAATATAAATGAATAACCTAAATTATACTTATAAATGACTACAGCAATCCTCTCTCCTACCTTCCCTGAGATATTTATTTCTTTGTACTTTCTACTGCAAGAATAACTACTCACAGCAAATGTGCTTTGTAATATTGTGCTGGGGTGCTATGGATTTTTAAAAGGTACCTTTTTTTTTTTTGTGAGATGTTAAAAAAAAAAAATCTTGGCTGATTACAACTTGTTAGCTTTGCTGCTGCTCCAGTTTCGTTTAGGAAAAAAATATGGCTTTATATTCCCTCCCACCGATTTTCAACTAAAACAGAACTTAGTTGCCTGCTGATCCTGCTGGCTTTTTTAAATGAAAAACTTATTCTTCTTAAACTACTGGAAAATTATGTTTAAAAATCAGCATAATTTCTTTGCCTTTTATTTCTGTCTGTCATGAAAACCTCTAGGCTGCTTTCTGGAACAGCCCAATGTAATTTAATGTGCAAATTTAGTTATAGTTATGAATATACTGACTGAAAAATATTTTAATCATCTGGCTATATTAGTCACTCTATGGTAAAATTTGCTGTCTGCATACATTGAAAGAAAAAGAGTATCTGTGTCTATAGGTGCCTCTATATTCATAACAGGCAATAGCATAAGATAGAGGGTTGGCAAGTTAGTAAAGAGTCACTTTGACTAATCAATGTACTGGATTTCATTCAGTCATTTAAATCACTGAAGACATAGAGATTAATTCAGAATTATGACATCACATGCTGGTTATTTTAAAGAATGGTAATGACAGACGAAAGAATGGAGTATAAAAGGTGGGGTCTGGGTTGATGAAAAGCTCAACATGAGCCGGCAGTGTGCACATGCAGCCCAGACAGCAACCCTGTGCTGGGCTGCATCAAGAGAAGTGTGGCCAGCAGGGCAAGGGAGGGGATTCTCCCCCTTTACTCTGCTCTCGTCAGACCCCACCTGGAGTACTGTGTGCAGTTCTGGAGCCCCCAACACAAGAAGGACATGGAACTGCTGGAGCGAGTCCAGAGGAGAGCCACGAAGATGATCAGAGGGCTGGAGAACCTCTGCTATGAGGACAGGCTGAGAGAGTTGGGGCTCTTCAGCCTGGAGAAGAGAAGGCTTCGAGGAGACCTTATAGTGGCTTTCCAGTATCTGAAGGGAGCCTACAGGAAGGCTGGGGAGGGACAATTGACAAGGTCTAGTAATGTCAGGACAAGGGGTAACGGGTTTAAACTGGAAGAGGGGAGATTTAGACTGGATGTTAGGAGGAAGTTCTTTACAGTGAGGGTGGTAAGACACTGGAACGGGTTGCCCAGGGAGGTTGTGGATGCTTCCTCCCTGGAGGCGTTTAAAGCCAGGCTGGATGAGGCCTTGGGCGAGCTGCTCTAGTGGGAGGTGTCCCTGCCTATGGCAGGGGGTTGGAGCTGGATGATCCTTGAGGTCCCTTCCAACCTAAACCATTCTCTAATTCTATGATTCTATAAATACTTTGTTTGAAGATTTACAAATAATGACAGTTTTTTGGGGTCATTTGATGATTTTGCATATTTTCTTGTGTCTGTTCAACAGGGAGGATGTACCTGGGAAGGACCAACAACGGTGATAAGTTCAAATCTTGCAGAGGTCAAAGCTCACATGTTATTCTGAATTTCATGCTTATTTGGAGTGTTTTATAAAATCAGCTTTTTTTTTTTTTTTTTTTTGGTAAATTCCCAGCCATTCTAGTTTTTATTGACTCCTTCTCAAGTGACTGGATGCATCTCTTTGCAGCTCCAATACATTTTAGCAAATACTTGTCTGTAAGAAAGGAGATAAAGGTGTGAGTGGTAGTATCCATACAGCCTGATAAGCCTCAGTGTACACTTTCTCATATATTCAGCACACAAGACAAAACATGAGTTGTGAGGCAAGAATAACCACTAAGACCCTACATAAGCAAGAGAATTTCACTGGAAGGAATATTCTGCATCAAATGTTGTTTTTTTCAATGTGTTGGAGGCAGGGTAAGCATTGACTATGCTGGTGGAAGAAGTTTATGTGAGGGAAAATCTGTTCTACCTCCCAGTTTCCAATGGTTAGTTACATATATTCACTGTTGAAACCATGTGCCTGGCTGTGGCTGAAATGATCATAAATACTTGAAGTGTACAGCTTACAATTTAGTGAACTGACCATCTATTGATCCTTAGTGCTAAGTTAAAAGAAAATTAATAGTCTGTATTGCAGGTTTCCAGTTCTGTGAGAAATCTTTTGACATCTCTGGTTTCCCTCCCTGCCTGTAATATTATTACAGAGAAGGTATCACACAGTTCTAGTTTGGCAGTTTAGTCAGTGTCTTAATAAAAATTAAGGAAGCAAACACAGGGGCATATATTTCCATCTTTGAGCAATAGGATTTTGTAGCTAAATTCCAGCCTAGCGTGTGTGGTTGATATTGCAGTAGTTTGTCAAACACTTAAAAATGAGAGAAAAACACTTCCATCCCATCACGTTCTGACTGTGGAAGAATTTAGCTTCCCCTGTGTCTCTAGGTTTCTGTAAAAATCTTGTTTGCTGCTGACTCATTCAGAACCTGAAAATGGCTATTATTGCAGTGACTGCCATATTGACACGCATTCAAGTCGTTTAAAGTTACTGCCATAATAAATTAATGACCCAGCAATCCTAGTATCCTGTCTTTATTGCCTAGGATTACATGCTTCAGAAAAAAAGAATACAGAGTATTCTTACTTAAGTTCCATCTGTTGGCTTATTTGAACAGTCATTTTCTGCTAGTAGCATGATATTCCTGCTTAGAGTGGTGGGTAGCCTCTTCCACCAACTCAGACTTGATCTGTTTCTTCAGCAGTAGCCTCTGAGCGTTTCAAGGAAGTAGATACAGGTTTTTAAAGTTCACCCTGCTCCTTCCTGTACTCCTTAGAGACTGTTTCTCACTCATTACTGCAAGTGGGCGAGTGCCTTTTTCAAGCCGTGTAAAATTGGAGAATCTAACAGATGGTAGGCATGGCCTATATGCCTGAAGTCCCTTTATATCACTCTGTTTTCTTTCCAAAATGACTTTCCAATGTGCTTTCCCTTGAAAACCATTGGAATATTCCTGTTTAGTTGACTTATTGCATTTCCCTCCTTTTTTTTTTTTTTTAATATATCCCAGCTATAATTCAGGAAAATTAAGACACTTTTTTCCATCATGTAAACATGTATTCATAATAGATTTTGAGGGAAGGATAATTGGTCAGGCTAGGACTTGTACCTCCTGCAACATACTTCAGGGAACTGTATGTAATTTGTTGTGGGATCTTGGTTTAATCAAACTTGCTGCTTCCATTACTTCCCATGGGCTATCATCAGGTGGTTTAACTTGTTTTTCCTGCTTATGCAATGTGTTTTGAAACTGTGGTATATTGTCATCAATCTAGATCACTGACTAGCCTAACAGTTGACAGTCTGTTTGACAGTTGATTAAATACAAGCCAGCGGTGCGCCCAGCTGGCCAAGAAAGCCAATGGCATCCTGGCTTGTATTAGAAACATGGTGCCTAGTAGGAACAGAGAAGTGATCATCCTGCTGTACTCAGCACTGATAAGACCACAGTTCTGGGCACAATTTTTGTGCTCAGTTCTGGGGCCCCCGCTAAGAGAGGGACATTTTGGTTCTGGAATATGTTCAGAGAAGGGCAACAAGACTCACAAAGGGCCTGGAGCACAAGAACTATGGTGAGTGTCTGAGGGAGCTGAAGTTGTTTAGTCTGGAGAAGAGGAGGCTGAGGGGAGACCTCATCACAATTTGTGATGTGACAGGACTAGAGGAAATGGTTTCAAGCTATGCTAGAAGTTCAGGCTGGATGCTAGGAGATGCTTCTCTATAGACAGTTATCAGACACTGGAATGGTCTGTCCAGGGTAGTGGTGGAGTCACTGTCCCTGGAGTGTGTGGACCTGGTGCGTAGGAACATGGTTTAGTGTTGACCCTTCAGTGTTGAGTCAAATGTAGGCCTGGATGATCTTTGAGGTTTTTCCCAACTGGATGTTTTCTATGATTCTGTGATAATCACTACAAGCATAACTGTTATATGTAGATGATAATCAGAAGCATTTTATTTGCAATCTTAGGACAAAAAACCCCTATATTGAGATGGCATCCATATGCTACAAAAGTCACAGAAAAGAGGGTTGTAACTCTTTGCATAATTGGTCCATTTTGTATGTCAAAATAGCACAAAGGTGCTTTATCATAGAATCACAGGATCATAGAATCAACCAGGTTGGAAGAGACCTCCAAGATCATCTAGACCAACCTATCGCCCAGCCCTATCTAATCAACTAGACCATGTCACTAAATGCCCCATCCAGTCTTTGCTTGAACACCTTCAGGGACAGCGACTCCACCACCTCCCTGAGCAGCCCATTCCAATGACAGTCTCTCTGTCAAGAACTTCCTCCTAACATCCAGCCTAGACCTCCCTCAGCACAACTTAAAACTGTGTCCCCTTGTTCTATTGCTGGATGCCTAACCTCTATCTGGCCACAGCCTCCCTTCAGGTAGTTGTAGACAGCAATGAGGTCACCCCTGAGCCTCCTCTTCTCCAGGCTAAACAACCCCAGCTCCCTCAGCCTCTCCTCATAGGGTTTGTGTTCCAGGCCCCTCACCAGCTTTGTTGCCCTCTCTGGACATGTTCCAGCACCTCAACATCTCTCTTGAATTGAGGAGCCCAGAACTGGACACAGTTCTCAAGGTGTGGCCTGACCAGTGTTGAGTACAGGGGAAGAATAACCTCCTTTGTCCTACTGGCCACACTGTTCCTGACACAGGCCACACATCAAAATAGACCTTTAAGCTTTTAGCACACGGCTTTCTTTAAACAGGGAAAAAGTTATCTTCTTCATGGCTAGTAGGTCATAAGAAAATATTTTAGTGGCATCTGTACGCCTTCCTGGCAATTGTACAGCTTCACAATGATCCACACAGTAGTAAATGTAACATTCACATATTTTAGAACTGATATGGAGGACTTGTAGAGGGAAGAGGGAAGCTGGTAAATGTTAGTCCACGTTTTCCGTAACAAGTTGATACTAGCTAAACTGCCATATCAGGACACATCATAGGTGTCTATTGAACTCAGTGTCAAAATTACTGTTGACATCAAGGGGGTGGGAATTAGGTCCATCTGTGCTTGAGGTGCATGCCTGATGCTTGCAAATAGTCTGAAAATGTCAAGACTGGGACTTCAAGGACAATACTGGAAGTGATGGTTAGCAAATTTTGCCTGCACTCTAAAAATAACTCCAGGCCACTTTGAGAAGGTGTCCCCAGGACAAGTGAGCTTATGAGTCAGGGATCTGTATTTAAAGTAGTAGAAAACATAAGCTGTAAATTTTCTACTTGTTTGAAGCTATGATCTTGAAAGAAGCTCTCCATTATCTTCTTTGCATGTGAAAAGTCCTTTTGATATGGGCTCGTAATGTTTCTCTTTTCTCTAGGCTGGATTAGTCAAATGCAACTGAATGCCAGAGCTTGGAACATAGCTACCAAATAGTGATAGCAGGCAAAACCAAAATTAAATTATCATAATTCAGTATTTTAGAAAACAAATTAACAGTTGGCTTTTAATAATGCATTAAAGTAGACATTAAAGTTAATTTATTGAAGACCATTTTTCCAAGACCATTTTTCCGTTATTTACAGTAGCTGATCATCTATCATGACACAACAACGTGTGGTATTTATGTTAGCATTTCAGAGAACATATAGAATTCTACCCCTCTGAACTTCTCTGTGCTGGGAAGACAAATGTTTGAAACTCAGAGTGAAGAAGTGGACATTTAGTGACGTATATATGGTCACCTTGAAAATCTTTTATGAGAGGTATCTTCCCTTCTGTCAAGGCAGATGTAATATTCTTGAAGCAGATATCAATATTGCCATCACAACAGGTTTAGAACAATTGTACTGAAAACTATGGAATGCTCAGATTAGGGAATATTTGCTAAAGACAGTAATTTATGTGAATTTCAGAATTAAAAATAAACTATCTATCTACTTATTTTCGCAGTTGACAGCATTTATTTACAACTGAAATCACTTTTCAGCTTCCAAGAGACAGTTGGAACAATGTAATGCAAAACGAGTTTCTCACTTGTGCTTTCCTTTCCCTTAATTTTTCATCAGCTCACAACCATTTCAAAAATTTGGATTTTTTTCTGATACTGGAGGGAGAATCAAATAATGTAAACAATTCCTTAAGGAAGGTTAAGGAAGACATTTTACTGTCTTAATCTACACCTGGTTTGTCACTGGTATTCAAGGACATCTCTTGTGCTGGAGAGGAGGGTATTAGCAGTTGAATATCAATACTGCTTTCCAAGAGCTCATACTCTGCAACGGAGCAAACATTTTTAGTCTCAGTGATGGATTTCTGCAAATTCATCTACTACCCTGCAAGACAGTATTATCTTACAGCTTCTTAGAACTTAACAAGATGGTTGGATGGCTTATGTTGCTGCTATCAGGCCTGTGTATGTGTACTAGAAAAGTACATTATCTTTGCTTGAGGGATCACCACTGCCTGCCTTTATTTATACTTTGTTTCTGTACCCTCCAGCTCTGTCATTCCAATAGCATTCTTGAAGAGAGAGCTTGATCCAAAGCACATTACGGAATTGCAAACTCTCTTAAGAGTTTTGTGGCTATGTGGCAAAAATGGTTATAACTTTTGAAATACTGAGGAAATGTTTGCTGGAAGCCAATGAATTTCCTTACAAAAATGTCACAAGCAAGTAGAAGTAAACAGAAAATCAAGGAAATTGGCCATATTTCAACAAAGTCAGGAAAATAAAAGGGAAATTGAAACAACCCACCCCACTTAACCTGCTGGGTTTTGTCCAGCTTTAGTCAATTCTTGATGATGCCTTCATTAGTGCAGGCTTCAAGGTCAATGTGTTGAGTCTTCTATCTGGAGAGAAGCTTTGAAAGGAAAAGTCATAGTATGCGGTGGCTGTGCACATCAAATATGTGCTAGTTTTACAGACTGGTGACAGTGTTGCATTTGTTTCCTTGGGACAATGGTGATGATGTATAAGCCATTTTTGCTCCAAGAGAACAATACACTGAGATATTTTTTAAAGCATTAAATTCTGGTTTACTCAGGGCCTTCTCCACCCACTGTAGATGAGGGAGGAAAAAATCTTGGCAAGCGGTTGCTCTGAGGGGGCACATGGAGGCGTGTGTAATCATCTTGCCAGTTTAATTAACAGTGTTTTTGACTGATATGTGTTAATGAGGATAATGTACAGTATGGAGAGAAAGAACCCTGTGTGCTATATTAAAGGGACAGGTGCTGGGCGTACTGGAAAGTTCATGCTACTAAAAAGAAATGAAGTGTATGAAATGACTTAGAAACTGAGGGAGAGGAAACGTTTCTGAGAGTGCTTGTAAGGGAATAAATCTGTGCACCCAGTTCACGTGCCTTCAAAGTGGCTCAAGATGGAAAAAGAGGGAGTGGAGAAAATCTGCCTGTTGGCAGCAGAGTTCTGCGTAGGCAGGCAGGGCAGAATGGGTCCTGCCTTCCTGTGCCTGGCAGACCTTAGATCATCTCACCAGTGTAAATGTTCTCCTGTGCATAAATGTTTGCAGCAGTGGGCATAAAGTGTAACACATTTGATGCTCTGAGCTACTTCCTCTGAAATGACACCATTTATAGTTAAGAGCAATTAATGAAACATTTCCTTCTGCATAAGGACCTGATCATCTGATGTTGCAAGCACCTCCTGCATGGTGCTGAGTGCCCTCAACTCTAAGAGAAATCAATATGATTTGGCACTAGTATTTGCAATTCTTCCTATTTATGGGATGTTTTAATTTCTGAGAGTAGAACTAACTTTACAGGTTTCATCACCATCCTGAAAAGAAAGATGAGAGTTCAGCGTAGTAAGCTTATTAATAACAGGATATCCTTAGAGATTGTCAGTGTCCTATGAAAGGCTTCAAATGTGTATAAAAGTTATGTCTTCCTGCAGAATTTACTCCAGGAAAGCTGGATACAACTGTTTTCAACACAAAATCTTCACTTGCAGGAAACAGTGGCATTGGTGGTTCAAGAAAACAAAGTTCTTAGTGAATGGCTCAAGCTGCCTTGTACCATCATTTTTTTTCCCCATAACCTTATTAATTTTAGAAAAGGAGTAGTGAATTGCAAATATTCTCTGCCTTCAATCTTCAAAGTCTTGAAGGCTTTTTGTTGATTCTTATTTTCAAAAGTCGTCACCTTCCCAGAAGATTTACATGTTTCAAATAAAAAGCTATAAAGGTGACGTATGATTAAAAATGCTTACAACACTTTATTGCTTCAAATATCTCCAAAAAAAAATCATTATGTGTGTTGACTGTCTTAAACAAAAATTTGAAATTAGTTTAAGAGAGTCATACCTTATAGTCTTACATTACCCTAATGTAGTGCACTGAAAATTATCTGTGTCTGTAAGAATATATAGAATCATAGAATCGTAGAAGGGTTTCAGGTGGAAAACCCCTTTAAGATCATTGAGTCCAACCATTAGGTATGTTTCTGTAACTAAAGCAGAGAAGGCAGGTAGCCTTCCTCATCTCTTTGAAAATAAGCCGCAGATACCTCTTGGAAAGGATTTTCTCACCTACTAGGGGCTGTACTTGTTTTCTGTGGATCCTGTGCCAAGGCTAAAAATGGCAGAAGTGCCCTATAGGAAGAAGATATTTTTATTACTTTCCTTAAAACAAAAGAAGAATCTCCAGAACTCTGCAAAAATTACAAACCTCATATCTGCTGGGAAAATGTTGTTATATGACCAGTTCAATGATAGGAGGGAAACAGTGTTTGTTCTTGTGGAACAATGGCTTTTGTGTGTGTGGTGGTTTGAGTGTTCTCCCCCCCCCCTNTGGAAGGTGAGGTTAGAAAGAAAGGTGGAGTTCAGCCAGCAGCCCCAGCTCCCCAGCAGGCAAAGAGCCGAGAGCACAGCCCAGCATGAAGTGCCCAAGCAAAGTGGCTTTATCTAATGTTTTGCTTTTCCTTTCTACACATCTCAGCAAGACTGTGAGCGAAGTAGACATCCCCATTGTTTTCATTTCTCAGCCTATTATCTAGTTCTCACCAAAACATTCTAGCTAGCTTCAAACTAGCACGGTGTGAATAGCCTTAAACTGGTGTAATCCAGAAAGCTTGAAGATTTTGGAAGCTAGCTTCCTGAGCTTTCTGACTGTGAGAAACAAAGTGTACCCTTAGAGAGGGGTGACATGACCAGTGGCTTTTCAAAATAACTCTTAAGCAGGGTTGGAAAGAAGATGAAAAATAGTCTCTTTGTTCAGGTGTGGTTAATTCTAGGGGCAGACTCTTGGTCGTTTTCATATTCACAAGCATCCAGATTCTAAATCTATTTTTCAGGAGAAACTAATTTTCCTTTAGATTTTAATGGGTTCTTCTGAAAGCAACTGAATGAGTCAAAAAATCCAGATGCAGGAGTGTTATCTATTTCTTAAATTTTAACAGTGTTGGTGAAACAGATTTTCAGCATTGTAATGTCCTTCAAACATTTTTACTGTGTTTCTTCGGCTAGAGAAGGGTTAAAATCTAAGACAATATTGGCATAATTTCAAATGAGTATAAACTCATTGCAAACACATGTAAGACAGAAATGAGAAGATTTATAACCAGCAGAGGATGGAGCATAGTTCTCAAATACAAGCAAGGAAGGGGAAAAAAAAAAATCTATTGGTTTTAAACAAGGCATTTGATAATTTTTTTAACAGAACTGTATGACCTGATTCCCTCCATGAGATGTAAACTAGCCCTGATTACATAGGAGTTCTCTTCTATTCATGTTTTCCCAAAGTAATGCAAGCACTGGTATTTGTGCTGCAGAAATACAACATATTGAAAAAAATCCCTGAGTAAACAGAAAATAAAGCAACCTGAAATCAGCTCTTACCTGTAGTAAAACTTTAGAAAAAAGATAGATACTAGTACCGCATCCCAGTTTTGACCTTTACTTCTTTCTCCAAATGTGACAGATTTCAGACATCAATTTTGTTCTGTCTCTATTCAAAACAGACATCAGCAAAAGCACTGGCTGAATGCACTGTTATTCATTTTAGGGTCAGTATCCCAGTCTTCTTTGGACAGCTTTACACACAATAGAAACACTAACATCCCACAGAGTTGAAAGTCTCCAACAGATCAAGGATCAGGCTCACAATTTCAAGGTCTGTGCCTCAGCAAAGCATCTGTTTAACCTCAAGTATGCAGTTCATTCTGACTTAAGCATATCCTTAAATATTTAGATGTCTGTAGACAGAGTTCAGCACATGCTTAAAGTTCCATCTTTACTGATTTGAAGCCCTGTTTAACCTACAGGAAGCACAGGCTATTAATGGATGATGCTATTTGCATAATCATCAGTACAATACTCTTCATTATTTTGATTTATGTATTGAAGCTTCAATTATAAACAAGTGTCTGAAAGTACTTCTCAAAAGTGATGGTACAAATGTTAGCCCATCCATTTATAAATATGAAGAGAAGAAGTAAGAGGAAGAGGAATAGAGGACAGACTTTCAGATAACTCAGAGGCTTTCAGATAACTTTCAGAAGCTCAGGGGTGACCTCATTGCTGTCTATAACTACCTGAAGGGAGGTTGTAGCCAAATGGGGCTTGGTCTCTTCTGCCAGGCAACCAGCAACAGAACAAGGGGACACAGCCTCAAGTTGTGCCACGGGAAGTGTAGGCTGGATGTTAGGAGGAAGTTCTTGACAGAGAGAGTGATTTGCCATTGGAATGGGCTGCCCAGGGAGGTGGTAGAGTCACCGTCCCTGGAGGTGTTCAAGAAAAGACTGGATGAGGCATTTAGTGTCAGGGTCTAGATGACTGGACAGGGCTGGGCAATAAGTTGGACTGGATGATCTTGGAGGTCTCTTCCAACCTGGTTGATTCTATGATTCTATAACTTTAAACATCACTATCATGTAATACAGTAAATATTAAATTATTCCAGATGCCCTGTCTGATTTAAATAATTTTAAAAAAGTTCAACATTGCACACATTGTTCTTCCCCATTATTGTCTAACAATCTTTCATTCTATTGCATTCAAGCAACAATTGTGTGTCCAGCTATCCCACCATCAGTTCTTCACCTGTCAGCTACTATCTCACTATCAGTTCTACTCCTGTCAGGCTTGTTGCTTTTCTATAGACAGTTTGTGATGAGATTTGACCAATATTCTTTGAATGGTTTTGCTTCTTTGTTTGTTGTTTCTTATGTCATCCCTGGTTCCATCCTCTTCTGTCCTCTGCTCCACCCATCCCTGCCATTTAGCATTCAAATTTTATGGCACCAATTTAAATGCACCTAACTTCTCTCATAGAATCATAGAATCAGTCAGGGTTGGTAGGGACCACAAAGATCATTTAGGCCCATCCTCCCTGCCATGGGCAGGGACACTCTACCCTAAATCAGGCTGGCCAGAGCCCCATCCAGCCTGGCCTTAAACTCCTCCAGGGACAGGGCCTCAACCGCCTCCCTGGGCAACCTATTCCAGGCTTTCACCACTCTCATGGTGAAGAACTTCCTCCTCATGGCCAGTCTGAACCTACCCATCTCCAGCTTTGCTCAATAATTTTTGCTTTCCACATTCTAGATGACTGTTTTGACTGATTTTACTTACTAGGAAGAACTTTTTTTTTTTTTTTTTTTTAATCTTCCTACATTATCTTCTGGATGATCTGATACACATCCTGAAACATTTGTGACCAAGTTTTGAAGCAGCAGGTGTCAAATTCTCAAGCCGAGTATAATAATCGCAGTAACTTGAAGAAAAACATTGGGCTCCATGGAAATGGCAATAAAGCCAGAGAACTAAATGTGTCATGTTTCAAGGGATGAGGCTATTTACAAATAAATGATTAATGAATCCAGATCTTGCATTTATTCTTTTGTGTGATATCATGCTTCATATACCAATAGAATAACTTTATTTCCATTGTAACTTATTCCACTTTAACAGCGTAGGGTCCATCAGCAAATAACAAAGGTATACCCTGCCTTAGAGTTATAAAAATAAGCTCTCTTAACCACTCATTGCAATAACTTTTACATTTACCTCTAACATTTTTAATACACAGAAATAATTATCAATCAAAAATACTGTCTGTTGAGGGTTATGGCTCAATTATTTGCATATATTTTAATTTTGAGAATGGATTTTGCTGTTGAAAATAATGTTAGTGCCTCTGTTAGGGAACAGTTTTATAATTAGGAGAATACTGTACCATAAAATACTCATCACCATAGCAATGGTTTTTCATGGGGCATAAGTAAGTTGATAACAGAGGCAATACATTTACTGCAGAGACTATTGTGGTTGAATAATGTAAAGTTATAACTTCTAGTAAAGCACCTACTAACATAAGAAATCACGGCACAGTCACACTACATATTGACATTAAGAGTCATTTTAATGAAATGCATTAATATTTTATATAGCATCCTTCATACCAAGCATAATAACACTGCAATGTCTTACAACATAGTGTCTCAAACACTGCTTCTCATCTTGAAGGGTCATATGCTTGTGTGTGTGCATGTGTATAGGAATCATTTCAACCATTCCTGAAGTGCCTTTATTTATTTATATGTATTGTTCTAATATTAACCATTGCAGTGAACTTCTCTCTCGAGAGCAGAGCAACAGCCATTTAAAAGCAGACTGTGTCCCTGACCAACATCTGAATTCTGGCAGCAAAAAAAGTTTAGTCCATCCAAGCAAACTCTAGAAAAGAAATTCAGGTAGGTAGAATGCAATTATCCAAATCTGAAATCAGGCATAACACTGGGGATGCTGTTGTGAAACTTATTGTGAGATCTTCAATGGAGGCAAATAGCCAAAACCTTAATTTTATTTCTCCTTTTGACATTTTCTATAGCACACTCAACTCCAAATGCCCGTCAGAAAGACAGCTCTGTTATCAAATTAAAGTAATGGCACAAACTAGTTTTTTTTTTTCCCCAAATGGCTTTCCCATCTGAGGACTGATATAATCCTGCTCTGCTGAAGCTATGATAACTGACTCTGTGCAAGGAGAAGACAAATAGAGAAATAAATATTTTCTTTGTGTGGGTACACTAAGACTTACCTGAGCTAGAGAGTAAGGAGAGTAATGTATGTGGTAATTTGTGAACACCACAGATAAGGACAGTAGATCCTCCTCTGCTGAGCTGAAGAGTCAATCACAAGGTAAAATAGACAGGTTAGCATCATAAGCTGTCAAGCAAAAATAACAGCAGCATCAATGCAAGAGCCCATCACAAGCTTTATGGTTGTGAGTGCTCCTACTGAAGTCAAAGAGACTTAGGAGTTCATGGGCACATGCTTAAAAATATGTCTTCAGGCATGGTCAGATGCAGAGCATTTGTAGAGCTGAGATTTCATCTCAGTGGAATCTCAGTGCTTAAATAAATGTTGCATATAATCATAACAAAGGCTATGGTAGTTATTCTCTATATAGCAATTAGATCGGACCACTTAGGGTTTTTTTGTTTGGGTTTTCATTTGCCTGGATTGTTTGGTTTGCTTTTCTGCTTAGTGATGACTGAACTGCATTTATCCAAATCACTTAGTTTTCTCCCCTTCATGAAATGCAGTCAATGGCATGTTTTGCAGAAGACAGACTGAGGCTTACTATACTGATAAAATATAAATAAAGGGCTACAGTGTTGTACAAACCACAAAACAGGTCCATAAAATCTTCCTTGTTTTCTAGAGACATTTGTAATGATATTCATACTATGCTTACTCATTTTATTAAAATGTTGTTGTTTTGGTTTTTTTTTCCCTAAAATACAATTAGATTACATGGATGAGTCTTGAAGTAAACTCTGAGAATAAATAGATCTGTAAGTTTTGATAGAAGAACTCTGACAGTGGGAGTAATCACCTGCTCTTCAAGGTGTTTCATCTGCAGTGACCCAACTGTATAATATCATGGTATCTCTCCTGTGAATGAAGCCACTGGGATCTGAAGTTACCCAGTTACTGGTCAGAATGAGCATTCCACTTTTCAAATCTTCTGACAACATCTCTTGAGTATGTCATATTTGAAAACTTTTATACCTATTGTTTACATTGTAGGTGCATAAAATCTTAAATTGACAAAGCACACTTTCCCTTGAAATTATCCCCAAGGACTTTGTAATTAATTTTCCTTAAGTGAACATTAAGGATTAGGGCTGGCTGTTCTGATGCTGGGCTGACCACTTAATGAGAAAACAGATGCTCTCTATTAAACCCTTTCCAAAGCAGGAGAGAAAAGGAATAAGAGAAAGAGATATATTGATTGGAAAATGAAACTAAAATTGCTTTAATCAAAATAATAACAACAAAAATAAATATATACAAATATATACAAAAACATTATTAGACCCACACCCACTGATGGCAAATAGCCATCACCACTGATGTGGTAGAAGATCCAGAGTGGGGTCAGTGGCAGAGAGGGATCAGGTTCATAAGCTGGATTCAGGAACACATAGATTGGTATAGAAGGCAGAAGACCTCCTCAAATACCAGCCATTGAAGAAGAGGACTTGACACTCATGATTCCTTATCTTCATACTGAATATGAGCTATAGGGAATGGCATCATGGAATCACAGAATGTTACAGGTTGGAAGGGACCTGAAAGGACCCTCCAGTCCAACCACTGTGTCAGAGCAGGATCACCTACAGTAGATCACACAGGAATACATTCAGATCTTGGTCATCTGAAGTGTTGGCTTGTCTAGGTAGGTGCAGCCTTTTACTCTGCATGCCTAAGGTAGATAAGATTTTGCAGTGACCTTGTCCTGCATACAGATCCTTGTTACTAGCTAGAAACACTGAGTGTTACCAGTGCTAGAAGCAGATGCTGTCTGTGAAAACATGCTGTTAATTTCAGAAAGTGTGGTTACTTAGAAGAGTCTGAGCAGAAAAATCAAAATCAATGAACAGAACTTGTTCTGTTTGAACTAAAATGAGGATAGTGAACTTAATTTTTTTACAGTGTTAGATGGTTTGGGACTTCTGTAGTATCTGTGTTATGAATGCACTTGTGAACTACCATTAGGAAAGGAGGGGACTTGTCTTGAAAGAAAAGATCCTACTGTGTATTACATTTCTCTTGCAATGCCTCTAAGTCCCTGCTATTTAGAATGAGACAAAAGACTGATCCCATTTCTTCCATAGTTTTCTATACTGGCAAAAGAGTATTGGATGCATAAGGGATTCTTGGAGCAGAATCCATGTGAGGAAATTGTAATCTAGGGCTACTACAGCTAATGGATTTTTTTAGAAGAAACACATTGATGTAAACTCTGTCAGATAATTCCATGTCTTCTATTTAGAAGGCAGGAAAAACTGCATAACATTTTTGACAGCATACCGCATAACCAGGCTGACATCCTAAAAAAGAAATGGTTTGTTTCAGTCTTGTGCCTTTTTATTATCACATCTTATTACATTATGGTTTAAGATAAAAATCACACCTTGGGCAGTTGAATACACTCAGTTTCACCTCCTCCCTCACAGGTGTCCCTCGAGGTACATTGTTATGTTACAGTATCACACTCCTTGTCATATCTTATTGCTTGCTTGCAGATTGTGGGAATATTTTGAATCCTGACAGAGTGGGCACAGCCTCTGAGCATCAGCACCAGTTTGCACTAATGTAATGTGCCACTGCACCAGTCCTAGAGACAACAAAAGAAAAAAAAATCTGGAAAAAATGTACTGAACATGATTTGGGAAGTGCATTATCTATCAATTCATGTATTCAAGGTGTGACTGTGAGAGCAATCTCTCCGTCACCTTAGCAATACTGTCAAGAAAACAGTAGGGACCATATGAACAACTTTTGGGTTAATTGGCTTTTAGGGTTGCACACTCCAATACACACCTGCTCTTGGCCACTCTATGGAATGGTTGTCAGGGCCAGAGGAACAGTAATGGTGTTGGCTGGAGAAGGGGCGAGCCATACGTCTGGCTGTTCCTTGAGCAACATGAGGCAAACCAGAGCTGTAAACTGAGGTTTCTTTCAGTGAGTGAGAGGGAAGAGGGAATTTCCATGTCCTTTTCTCATTGTGAAGGTCAGATGAAAGACTGAAGGGATATTGTGGTGAAGACAGTGCTGGGGAATGTTGCTGGTTGTTGGTTAGACACGAAGACATGAAGGAAATAAGAGATTTAGGATATGAAGGACAGTACAGGTCAAAAAAGAAAAAAGGTAACAATCTATCCTTTAGTCCAGATCCTTTCTGCTTAGTGGGAGGGCATAATGGTGCCTACATAAAAAGTGTGGAACAGTGGAAAAGACAACTAAAGCTCAGAGTTACCTACTGGAGAAATGACAGAAGTCAGTTCTAAAGATTCCATGCTGGATTTAGTTATAGCAAATGCTACAACAGTGAAAATAAAAAGTAGGGTTGCAATGTATAATGTGAGAGGACTGGCAAGAGCACCTTGGGCGGTGCCTTTCATGTTAGCACTCCCTTATGTACAAAGATCTATAAGCTTTATGGGTGCTTCAACAGCCAAAAAATGGTGCTGGGCAGGAAAAAAATCGCCTGTGGACCTTCTGGAAAGTTCTCTATATCTCCATCCAGCAGAGCCATAAGATTTGTGGAAGAAAATGTAAGAGTGGAGTGCCCAGATTCAAGCTGTTGCTAGAAGGGTTGTATCTTAGGTAAGTGTAACAAAGACACTGACCTATGTGACAATCTGAACATGCAGGTGTAACTCAGAGGACACTGAGTGTTGTCTAAGTGACTTTAATGCCTCCAAAGTAGTTTTGGAGTAGGAAGATTGCAGAGATGCTTAAAATGTCACAGTCATACCTGAGACCTTTCAGTAGGCTTCAAATATGTAAGTGCTGGCAGCAGCACAGGCTATGCAATAGGAAAGATCACCTCAGATGAGCAGTTTAGGAATGTAAAAAAGTAAAGGGGAAAGAAAAAAATTCACCAAAAAAAAAAAAGTTTGTCAGATAGTAAGTACATTCATCTGTTTGAACACTATTAAAACAGAAAAAAGTTGTGAAAATAGGCCAAATTTGCCCACTCAAAAATCAAAATCTATTCTAGCAAATAAAAATGAGACAGTCAAATTCAATGAACTTGAGCTGTTCAAACTTAAGCTTAAGTCTAATGCAGATTACTGAAAGGGTGGTTAACTGATGTGACTGCATAGTTGGGACATTGTGATGGTTTGGGTGTTCCCCACCCCCCCACACTTTGGAAATCACCCAGACAGCTCTGGAAACTTCAGTGAAGCTTATATTTACAGCTTAGCTCAATATACAAGCAGATATTTACAGTATATACAGAAATACACAAGGTAAAATGTAATACAGAAGCACAACTCCCCTCCCAGAAACCTGAGTCCCCAGGAGGGGCTCCCAACCACCCTTCCACCTTCTCGCCCCCCTCTCAACCTTACCCCAGTCCCAAGGAAGAATGGAGGTTCAGCCAGGGGGTTAGGAAGCAAAGTGGATTAATCAGAGAGATGGCAGAGAGGCTAGAAAGAAAAAAATGCAGCTCAGAGCTCCCAGGCAGAAGAAGTACCTTATATATGTTTGGATTCTTGTTCTTATACATCTCAGCAAGCCTGTGAGTGAAGTAGACATCACCCTTGTTTGTCTTTCACAGCCTGTAATCTAGTTCTTCTCACCAAAACATTGTAGCTAGCTTCAAACTAGCACAAACAGATCTTCTTCCATGCACTTCACAAACTGATTTCTGCCGGTGATTCTCCTTAATTGTGGTAGATACAAGAGAAGGATATAATCTAGGATATACAGGATAGTAGAGCTTTAGCTATATAACCTCCAATTAATGCTGAAAAAGTTGTCTGCTTGGCTCTACTGAGAGCAAGTATAAACAGATGAAAAATCTCAGTGTATAAAGCAGGCCTTGCTTTTGTCTGTCTTCATGCATGTAACCACAGTAATGTGAGTTTGATTTTGCTGGTTACATTCAAGAGAAGGTGGTCGTACCAGTGACGATTATGGTCACGGTCGAGCTTGAGTGGGTCATGGAAATTGTATGACCATCCCAGGCTCAGGTTTTAACTGAATTCTATGTTTGGGATTATGTTTATTTTTCTCTCTGTTCATTAAGAGACCATGTGCTTGGGTTCTTAGTGAGTAAACAAAAGTTCACATCCGTGTACTGGTTGCTCTCTTTCAGGTGTAGCTGTTTTGTAAGCTCTTGTGGGCATGCAGGATAGCTCACAGTCCAACAAATTTAGAGCAGCTGGTAGTTATAAGTTCAGGGCAAGGTTAATGCTCCTTTCTCTTAATCTCAGCCATCCTTATCCATTCATCTAGCATGGAAGACACCCATGAACTTTACAGCTGTGTATTTTGTTTTGGATTTAAACACTGTTGATGTGTCTGCAAATACAAAGCAACTAATGGATCTCAAATGGTCAGAGAGCATGCTCTTGCTCAGACTTTGGGAGGCATAGGTAGGTAGGTGGCTCAAGAGAAGTGAGAGATGTGGGACTTCACATGGCATACTCATCTCTTCTGTCATTAATCAGAAGGCAGAAATAAACATGGTCCCACAAAGTTTAACTTGCTGGCAACACTTCTTGAGACAGGAACAAAGATTTAGCCATACTGTGTGATCTCTCTTGACATTGTTATGCACTTCCAATCAGGAAGGGTTGTGTGAGTCCATCTGAAAGGCCAGGAAGGCTGGCTCACACCCTGCACAGAAGAAAAAGCAGAGACACTGTTATTACAAAAACCTCTTCCTTCTTTGTTTTCTCCCCCTCCTCCCCTGCCTCTCACTCATACACTTTTTTTTTGGGTCACACATATCTGCAGGCCATAGAGACTTGAGAAGCAGCCTGGGAGATGAAGAGCTTATGGAAATTAGCTTTTCTCCTCCTCCTCCTTGTGCAGACTGCTAATTCTGATTCAACAAGATCTTTAATTCCCGCTCCGTGGCTGTGCAAACAATTTGCTGATCCCAGAGAGTTGCGCCAGTCCAGGGCTGGAGAAACTCTCAGGTGCAGCTGTGAACAGGGTTTTGGTTAAAGTCAAGTTCATACTTATTTGTCTAATAAAGTGGATTCTTTAAGTGCCAAAATGAAATAAACCCAAGCTGGGGGTAGATTGAAGGAAGGAGAGAAAAATACCCCTAAGTTTTTAAATGCTCATTTAAATACTTTTCAGTACTGCTGATATTTTCTGTAACAGTGGCCTTATTTATGTATTTATGTATTTTGCTTTGATGGGGGATTATTTTTCTTACTGCAGTCTTCTTTTGATTGATGCAGTGTGCCTGCTCACTTTCAGATATGGTTGGAGAAGAAGAAGAAGCATAAGTTGGGTGACTGTATTTTTAATGGGTAATACAGAACAGTTTCAAACTTTAATATTTCATATAGACATTTAGTTTTACAAGTAATTTATTTCGTGAGGTGCAAGCTTTTCCCTCTGCAGTGTTGATTTTGAGCAACTTGGTGTTTATTTGCCACCTCTGCATAGTAATATTATTTAGACTGTGTGGTATCCAATACCTTATCACTATGGGATTCTTTAACAGTCTTGAAGGAAATAAAGTGAACTCCTTTACATCAAGATATTGGTTTTCTTCTTGTGATTACTTTAACCAATATATTCTGCAACAAGAAAAACAGCAGCATCTACTACATGAGACAACTCTGTTAATCATGAAAAACATTAGATATAGACTGAATAATTTGTAAAATCATGAATGTTTCCCAGCTAAAATATATACAGCTTGGGTCAGATTCACAGTTGATATAAATGAACATTCTTCCTCAACTTTAAATCAGCTTTGCTCATTTTCACCCGTTAAGAATCTTGCCCCTCCTAGATGTCATTATTTATTTATTTGGCAAAGAAAAAAAAATCTCATTTTAAAAAAGCAGATACCCCTGAAAGTTAGAATCTAAGTAAAGATCAAATTAAAAAAAGGTCTTCCAGTCCTTGAAGAGACTTGACCATTCCCCTAGATTGCAGTGTGTGTAATTGAACTTTTAAGTAATTCTTCAAAAAAGGACTAAACAAAAGTATTTAGAATAGAATGGAATGGAATGGAATGGAATAGAATAGAATAGAATAGAATAGAATAGAATAGAATAGAATAGAATAGACCAGGTTGGAAGAGACCTCCAGGATCATCCAGTCCAACCTAGGACCCAGCCCTAGCCAGTCAACTAGACCATGGCACTAAGTGCCTCATCCAGTCTTCTCTTGAACACTTCCAGGGACAGCGACTCCACCACCTCCCTGGGCAGCCCATTCCAATGGCAAATCACTCTCTCTGGCAAGAACTTCCTCCTAACATCCAGCCTGTACTTCCCTTGGCACAACTTGAGACTGTGTCCCCTTGTTCTGTTGCTGGTTGCCTGGAAAAAGAGACCAACCCCCACCTTGCTACAGCCTCCCTTCAGGTAGTTACTGGATTACTTTGCAAAGACAGATCTCAGCAGGTTTTGAACAGGAGAAAAAAGAAATGTTGAATTTAATGATGGCTGTCCTATGAGTAGTTTTTGGGAAAAGGGATGCAAACTACTCACCTGGAGGAGAAAGATAGTGAGGTGTATAAGTGAATTAAAAGATTTTATTTGTCAGTTCTATGCTTCCAAACAGATATATCTAGTAAAAGATTTTTTAATGTGTATTACTGGAATGCTGGGAGAGGAAAAATATGCTTCCACCACTTATGCCTGCTACATTTAAACCTTGATTATGCATGCTTAATAGTTCCAATTTTTTCTGAGTTTAAATTTCAAATATGCTTAGATATAGAAATAATTGTGACATGTCAGCTGTCTCAACATGGGCTGGATCAGTAATGGTGCTTAGCATGCATAACACTGCTTAACAGAAATTATCATTATTTTATTAGATCTGAAGGTATTAAATTCTTATAAATATATGTTAGTCAATATCTTTCTGACTTATTTTTTTAACTAGGGTTAATATTGTGTTTCTATCTAAAAAGTAAATGAAAAAGAAAGTTACTGATGATTAAACATTACTTCTGGTTTGATCTTAGTATCCTAGGAAAAGAAAGTGAGTCTGGGACTTGGTCTAGTAATGAAAGCTGGTTTCCATGGAAATGTAAGTAAAGAGGAGTCATATTACCTCTGTCTAATTTCTGACATGACTTCTAGTACTTGGTAAAACCTCTAGGTTAATGTAAGCTTGAGTTCATATCTTTCAACAGTACAAAACTGATCTGTAATGTTGTAATGGTCATATGATTTTCTGAAAGAATACTCAGATGTGTTAATGTTGGTATTTTATGGAATGAAGTTTTATGAAAAAGGTAAAATGCACGCAGAGAGCTAACACAGCTCCCGATTTTAAATGGCAAAATATGCAACAGAAAACTGCAGAAATCTTAGCACTCATATCACTAATTAATGTTTGTCATTTTTTTCACATCCCTTTCTGAAGGGATGTGACTGTGAAATTTACCTCTCTCATCACTGAACACCATCCATTCTGGAGCAGATATTGTTCTAGAGCAGGCTGTAGAAAACAAAACATAGACTTGATGATTTCTTTGCTTTTCTCCTTCTTCTTCTGCTTCTGCTAAGTTATGAGGTCAAACTTTTCTTGCATCAATAAATAGAACAGTTCCTGCTAACTCACACGAGCAAAATGAATGAGATTTGGTGTTCCATTAATGAGAGATGTAACTTTAAGTAGCTTAAAATATGTAGCAGAGACCTTAAAATTCACAAGACCATATGGAGCAATGAACATGTTGCAAATATGTCTTCTGAGGTTTCTGCTTTGATACTGATTCTGTATCTTTTTATAATGTGAATTGCCACATCACTTCTGGATACGAAAAGAAAGAGCCCCTCTAGTCTCACACTACATTGACCTTCATCTAGAACTTAGCAACCTTGATTCTGCTAAAATGGATGTTTGTGTTTCAGAGCTGGTGCTTCTCAGCTCCTGTACTACTGAAGACTTCTGTGGAGAAGCATAGTGACCTTTACTTTCTTGAACCATTGCTTCTGCATAAAGAACTGATGCTCACCACTCACTGCTTGTCTTGGTTCAAGGTAATCTTCAGTTTCAATTCTGAACAGTATAATGATCTCAATAGTCAGGTGTTACCCTGAGAGCTCTAATGCAACCGATCCCTTTGAAGTTCAGTTCATTGTGTCTTGATACATTTCCCTATGACAAATTTATTATGCCATATTTGATAGGAGTTCTTCTGTCACTATAGTGTTTTGGAAAGCTATTCCTGTCTCCTCTTCCTACCAACCACCTTCTCTGAATGTTTTGCTCTATATCACTGTTTTATTGGTAGTTCTCTGGAAGTCTTGAGTACCCTTTTGTTGCCTTTCTTGGCCTTACAAAATTAAACACCTACTTGGGATTTGCTAATTTTCTTTGTTGCTCAGGAGGTATCATTATTCAGCCAACATTTGTGACTTTCTCCAAGTGATCTTTGTGACTGCATTGCATAAGGTTTGACTAGAATCACAGAATAATCTAGAAAGAAGGGACACCTCTAGGTCTGGTCAAAAATAAGGGTCAAAACTGATATAACTTCTATGTCTCACTTTTATTCTATACTCTATGAATGTAAGCCTCTAAATTAGGAGATGGCATCACAGTGGAGTCAAAACAGTGTGAACTCTGTAAAGGCAGTTGTAAAGGTGTAAACTGTCCATTTTCCACTTATTGGATCACAGCTTATTGGATCCTTGTTGACCCATAAACCTAGCTGTTGAGCAGGGAAGTTAATCCTTCCAACTGCTCCTAATAATAGTTCTGACCATGGAACTTCAGTGATTTTTAATTTTTTTTTGGTCAAGAAAGTGATCTTTGTGATCTTTGATGATTTGCTAATATCTGCAGATTCAAGTGACATTTTAAGTATTCAAAAAAGAAAACCAAAAAGACAGAGAGTAACAACAACAAAACCCAAACCAAACCTAAACAACCCCCCCCACCAAAACCCCACCAACCCCAAAACTAAACAGAAACATTTTTATTTGTTCTGTAGGTTTGAAAATCAAGGCACTTATTTAACTACTAACCATAAACACCCACAATTGAAAGTGCAGGTCATAACTTGATAAGAAAAGTGACATGAATCTCTTTTGCTTGACCAATAAAGTGTAAGACAAACAGTTCACCCCCAAATTTAAGCCATATGCTTAAATAGGCCCTCCATGAATTGTGTATCTCTACACATATTTGTGTGATCCCACTGAGGATAGTGGGTTTTCAAAGGTGTCACAGATCACTGTTTGGCTCTGAGCATCCTAAACCTAAAAACTCCCTCTCCTAGTCTTCATTCCGGTTTGTAACAACAATAGAGTTTCCTGATGTTTTGCGTCTTTTTAGATTCTGTTGTCATTTTCTCCCTGCTTTGTTTCTTTCCAAGGAAATATATTACAAATAAAGCTACAAATAATATTCAGGTTTTGGCACCTTGGAGAGAGCTTTCACAAAACACCACAGAGGGAATAGGCGTACACAAAACTTGTGAAGAAAATACAGTAGGTTGTGCATACACTTCTCCCACTCGTTGTTTGCAATTTGCGCCATTTGTGTCAGTGTTTGCAGGCAGCCCCAGAAAACAAGTCACTGCCGCACTGTGAAACCTATCCTTCGGACTCAAACTATAAAGAACTCATGACTCCACTTCCTCTCCTTGGTTTTGCCGGCTTATTGCATCCTGTGTGGTGGAGAATGTAACTCTACCACTGTTCGCTTAACCTATGGTTTCATGGGAGTCTCATGAAAACTTCCTTGACTTTTCATGTAGAAAATCTTCCATCCTGATACAGGAAATTCCTTTATCAGTTGACATAATTACATTGGGTTGATGGCTGAATGCTATTTGAGCTCCCAGTGTGGTCCACTGGCTCATGGTGGGAGTGTAGACCAAATCCCTTCATTCCAGTTCGGCAAAATTGGGATGTGAAGTTGGGTGTCCTACCTTCCAAATGAGTGTTCTCTCTCTCCCTCTGCTGTTAACTAGAGAATAGTGAAAAAAATTCCCATTCACTTCTCATGCTGAGACAGTTCTTCAGTTCTGAAAAGCAAGTTATAATATAATACATCCTTTAAAATCAGACAAGTTCATATTAAAAGTTCCAGTGGTACACTTTGAGGAAATATTTGTTTGTTTGTTTGGATAAGGAGAATAATTATGATGTGTTGCAGTGAATTATCCATTTAATAAAAACTTTGGTGTTTTTTCAAGTATTTAACTTCAGAAAGATCTAAGTCCTACAATATATCTTAGATGGTAAAAAAGAACCCTTTCTGACCCTGCAATCCAAAGTCCTGATTGAAGACCATGCAACTGCTGGTGTAGAGCAAGACCTCTTCTATTATCTTCTCCAATCAGTGTCTTGGTGGATGCACTCTGCCCACATGCTAAAGCATATTTGCTTTCATTTGACACTTTTGCAAATTACAGAGTTATTGCCTCAACTCACAGGCTCCTGACAGCAACTGCAAGAGGGAAGAAAAAAAAAAGTTCAATTGCATATGTGAGGCTTTTTTTTTATCAATCTAGCCTTAGGTGTGCAGGGATCTTATGCTCATCAAGTGTATTCAAGTATGCGTTTTAGAACTGGCTCTTTACGGAGCTAATTTTCCTTGTCAAAGCAAGCAAAAGCAATTATATAATATAAACATTTGATTCACTTTCATTGTGTAGACCTTATTTTTGTTAACCTCACATTCTTAAAAGTACTTTCAATGGAAAGTGTCTGCATTTGTGTAAAAGCTGTGAGGTTGATTCTCTCCATTGGTTCAGTCTTGTTGCTCTTGGTGCCACTAATGGGAATTAAGCACATTCATCAAGGGCCTAATATTCGATTGATGGGCTGATCTCACAAATTGTTTGGTAAGTCCCTGTCCCTGCACTCAACTTCTGTGGTATGTCTGTGAAGTGTGAAGAGGTTTTTAAGCAAAAGAAAAATGTATTTTCACCATTCATTACTCAATTCTTCATTTCAGTCTAATGCACTATGTAAAGAGCTTTATTTACGGAGCAGGTGCCCTCTGATGGAAACTGAAAATCGGGATTAAACTGACCTTATTCTTGGTTCATATTACAGAAACCATTAGCTTGTATTATCACCGTTTTTTTTGTGAAAAGGCTCTGGGGTATTACAAACATTTCCCATGCTCCTCCTGTCCCTCTGTGCCTCTTTGACATTGTGCCAGCCCATTGTTTAGACATTAAAATATGCAGCCTTCCCCACACTGCATGCAAATAAATGAACAGCCTATACAAAATAATGATGTTAACCTTGTTAATAGAAAGATACTCTCCATCGAAGGCTATCTTCCTGCTGTAGTAGAGAGCTTCTAAATGCCTGCCTGCCTCGTAGTTATAAATCAGAGAACTTGTGCAAACTTCCTCTCTAGCAAAATCTACATTCCAGCATACTGCAGAAACAGTAGACAATTCTTGTCTATAGTAAGTACTGCATCTTGGCCATCATTCCTGAGTGCATTCTGTACTTGTACAGAAAGACATTCAGAAAAGCTAATACCTATGCCTTAGAAATAGACTCTGGCATGCTGTTCTGGGCCACTTTGTTCATAGACACCCCGAGTACTCTCTTAGATCCTAGCAGTGTTGAAGTGACTATTGCATTCATATTTTAAGAAAGACCAGATTTAGGGTTCCCCCTGGAAGGATCCTACTCTATTGCTTGCCTGTACTCTTTCATACTGTAAGGGTTCTTCATGGATAGACAAGAGTCTGTTTGCACCAAACATGCTGCAATAATGCAACTATGAATTATGCTATAGAAGGATTGTGCTGCTTCCAACCATGTGCCAACAGTCTCGTTTCCTCAGAAGAGTAGACTGTAATCTGTGTAATAGCATCTTTTCCTCAGCTAACAATTCTTATTTTGGGTGGAATTCAGACCGGTGCAAGAGCCTTGGGAACTTAATTGGTGCACAGGCCATTTCCTAAGGCTCTTCAAATAGTGCTGGATTTCACCCTTAATGAAGTATTGAGTGGGCTGTATATGAGTCTCAGGGGAAAATGTATTGGAGTGCTCTGGCACCATTGCTCCCACTTTATGTAAACCCACTCCAGCTTGCTCCATGCTTCTGGCTCAGTGCCTAGCTCTGCAGACAAATGTCAACCTGCCAAATATCTTCCATTTGCATTCCAGCCCATTTCAGAGACCATCCAAATCAAACACCACCACCAACAACAACAACAAAAAAAAAAGAAAATATGAAAGGGGAGAGGCAGTGACTTGTCAAATTTCCTTCCTTGATCCCTTAGGGAAAGGGGTTATTACAGAGTGTTGTTGCAGAGGCACCACCGTGAAGAATACGTGAATAGGAGGGTGGGAAAAAAACTAAAAATGCCTTTAAATCATAAAACTGTCAGTGAGCTTAAAGACAGAGAAACATTTCAGTCTCAAAGCCTATCATGTAGGAACTGTTGTACATGTTACGGTTTCTAAGGGACTTATTCAAAGGCTATACTTTTTCCTTCTGCATTCATACGGTAGGACACATAGTTTCTGGTGGACAAATTAATAGATGAATAAGAAATCTTGTTTCCTAATATATGAACATATAGAAATGTGTAGGGTATTAACCTGTGAATATAAAAATGAGTTTAAAACGATGTTATGGGTATCGTAAGGTAGTAGCTGTAGTGTTTTGCATGACAGAGAAGGCTCTTTTAAAGGGTAATTCTCAGGAGAAACTAGTTCACATGCTCTGAATAGTCATCTTGGTCATCTTAGCTGACTAGATAAGGAATTGGGGTAGACTCGTTTCCTAACAGAGGTAGCTGTATTTTCACTGGGGAAATTAGCCCAAAAGCCTCACTCATCTTTTCAGCAGAAGGAGAAATATCTGTTACTGCAGGTCTGTGGCTGCATACACTGTGTCCGACAACTGAACGCAAATGAGAAATGTTGGTCAGGGTTTGGAGTGGAAGCAGGCCACCATGCTGGATACCTGTGAATCAGACAAAATAGAGAATTGGACGTCTGTAGGGGAGAACCACCAATACATGCTGGATTGCATTCATGGCTGGTCATTTGGTAAGAAATGGAGTTGTTAACACTTGCAATGGCCTTGTGCATGTGCCCTGGGGAGCCAGCGCCTGTGTGCAGGAGAGTGGAATTTGTGCTGTTGTATGACGTTGTAGCAGGCAGAGAGATAACCTACCTCAGCTCCCTGCAATATATCCTGTTTTCATTTGTTTCCTAAACACCAGCTCTACCTTGATCCCTTTATTGTTGAGCTAATGGGACAGGGATCCAGTTCAAGTCCCTTATGTTTCTGAAGACACAGTGACGGTCAGAAATTAAACTGGGTGGATTTGATGAATTCTTGATAGTTCCTTTTAGTACACTCTCTGAAAAGCCTCAAAACATCTCATAAAGGGGAGCAGCATGACTATGCCTCACAGACAGGTAGCTGGGGGTTTGTGAGAACTTATGGGTTCCCCTCTATCTGAATGAAGCTTTTCCATGTCAGTCACTGCCCTTTTTCAAACTTTGATAATTAAAATATTAGCTTCAGGAGCAGATTTCTTCACCTCAGACCACTGCAAGTGACGATGATTATGTTATAAACCAACATCAGAGAAGCTGAACAAAAGCCACATGCCACCAACAACTAATCAAAGTGACTTCCTGCTTAAAAGCACCATAACACATGCATAATTAGCTAATTAAAGTACAAAATAAATAATTATCTAGTATAAGAGGGAGAGGAGGAAAGAGAAAAATAGTTAAAAGGTTATGCACAGACATATTGTTTTGCTCTGGAAAGATAACTAAATTGTTCCACCAGGAACTCACCAGCTGTATTTGTGCTTTTCATTCAAAACTGTCTACTGAATGGTTTGCTAATTACATATACCCACTGGAAATGGCAGTGGCTGTTAGCTGTGATCTTTCTGGGCAATGAACAGTTTACCTGGTCCACCCTTGCTACGTTTTTTTTTTTTTCCTCAAGGAATTGCATGGGAGTTCTTAAGAACAAATAGGTGTCTGGTTGTCACGGCTGGGGTTGTGCCTCAGGAGAAGGCTGTTTAGCTCTTGCCCCACCCTAGACTCAGTGTGTGGTCTTTGGCAGATGACTGAGGCAAGGATGGGGGGCCTTGAGTCCCCAAGAAGCTCTTTTCCAAGCCCTCCTCACCTGCCACCTCTCCAGTGTTCCTCATGGCTGAACAGGAAGATTCCCCTGTGCCTCCAGGGTATGCCACCAAGTGTCTTAGTACCGGGCAGTTTCACACCTTATTTGTGCCTGGTTGGCTGAGGATCTACAGATGAAGTATTATTTTGTGTGTGGTCCCCTCAGGGGCTCGATGAAGATCAGGGGTGATCTTGGAGCACGCACACAGCCACTGGAGGAACAGTGCCACTGCTCCTGCTGCCAACCCACAGCTCGGAACCAGACCTCGGCTGAGTTTCCTGCTCTGCCCAAGAGCCTTTGAACCCACCGATCCACAAACAGTGGGAAGGCGGAGAGGGAGGGGTGCCCTCACGATCTTTGCTGTGGAAGCTGTTCCACTTTGCATCAAATAATTACAGATACATTAGAGAGAGATCGGGAGATGATAGGGAGGCAGCAAGACTGAGCACGACTCAGTGGTGGTATGGGGCCCTCACCTGGAAGGGGAGGGGCCAGATCCAGGCTGCTGTGGCTGCTACAATGACTATTTAAGTATTTTATCCAATGGCTGTTAAGTGTACACCACATAAACACTCATTGAAACAAGAGAATGGAGCCCAGGTCTCTTCCATTCGAGGTGAGTGCCCTAACCAGTAGATTAGAGATTCATGCTTCATCTTGCTTTCCTACTTTGGCCAAGTGAATTGCTAAACCTTTGTTGTAAAGTGAAACGACTGAGAGCTCCGGTGACTGCTTCCCAGTCTGTGGAAAAAGAATGCAGTTTCTCCAAAGACAAAAGCATCTCTCAACTCCAGTGTGGGGGCTGTGACCTTACCTTGCACAGGGATGGGCAGGAAGGGACTGAAAACAGTGCGGGGAATCCCTACCATCTCCTTCTGCTCTCTCAGAAAACCAAGATTGGCTTTGACTCTAGTACAGCCCTGCAGAGAGTGGATCTGTGCTCCTAGCACTGTGGCTCCAGGCACTGGACATTTATGAAAGCTGGGGACAGACACTAAGAAATGCACCCCTGAGACACCAGGTCCTGCAGAGTTGATATTTTCTTGCACAGGCACCCTTTCATTTCTTTGTGCCTCAGTTTCTGGGTGTGTTTCTCCCTCTGGTCATACATCCTGTTTATTTTGTTGACTGCCCATCTTGTGGTGACGATCTGCAGCTCCCAGAAGTGGAAAGTTCTCATTCCAATCAAAGCTTTGTAGGTATTTTCAGGCTTGATAATCATAACTAGTAAGGAAGAATCCTCTCCTTTCAGCAAAATTCTTAAAGATGTAGAAAGAGAGAACAGAGGCATATTTGGGTATTTTGATTCAATGTGGAGTAGTGTTCAGGCTCGAACCGTACTCAGCAAAATAAGATATGACCCTGAAGATTTGTTCACTGAGCCGTTATCACCATACTGAGACCACTAGCCTAAATTATCTTCTTACAGCACTTATTTTGATTTGGGCTAAATGAATTGACTATATGGGAAATAGATGCATATGGAGACATAGGTTTCTCTTAATAAAATAAGGTACTAAAATATTATGGCAAAATGTTTGTCTGGGTTGTGAGATCATACACTTGCCTCGATTCATTCACTTGAGTACTGAATGTTTTCTCAAATATCGCCTAGTGCATATCTGGCAAGATCTCAAAACATTCTTAACACAAATTGTCTTTGGTCAATAAATAGCAGAACAGAAGTGTCCTAGAGGAGAAGATTTATGATATGAGCAATACAAACACACCCATAAATCAGGACAGGAACTCTTTCAGGTAGCACAGTCGGCATTTATGCAAATCACAGTAAAGGCAAGAATACACGTATAGGACTTTTAACCAATGACTTACCTTTCAGCAGCTCATACTAAGTAAAATCCCAGAATTTGCTTAGGAAACACATGGGCATAATCTCAGCTGTATTGTTTTATCTGTAGATTACACATTTTCTTCCATCTTAACTTCACAAAGTTTGTGAATTAGGTGCTTCAGATCTGTAATTAAAATTTCACCAAAATTACAAGGAATTGCAGGCTTAATTTATCACAAGCCTATATTTTCTGACAAGGACACTGGCAGAAAGTTGTCTTTTGTTCCCTTTCTGCCTTAGTTCTCCCAGGCTGGCATGTGCATTCACGGCAGTGCCAGCACAGTGACTAGAAGTTATGTGTGGGGATAGGTGAACAGCAAAGAAGGAATCATGTCTAGGGTGTAGTCAATGCTGCAAAAGAAACAAGGCAACACACAAGATGTGTAGCAGCTGAGCTGACAGTGATGGAAGACAGCACATAATAACACCAAGCAGAGCTCAGCAGCCCATCAGGACATAAGGGAGATTAAAGTGGGTGTGCATATTAATACAGGGCACATTCAGGCAAAGGGACTCGATAGCTGGCTTTACAGTTCCAGATTCTCTCACATTCTCCTAACTCTTGTGCCATCATCATGTGATACATGTTTTTGAAGCAGAACATAGTCACATGGCAACCCTATATTTTACTGTTTCTGGGTAATTTTCTTGTCCTGTCAGAATAGAGTAACTTCCTCTTTGCCATCCATGTGTGGTCTGATGCATATATCATGTCAGCGCTGCACCAGGCTGACATACGCATTAGATGCACTGACAGTAAACAGGAAGTAATCCAAAGTTATTAGGCAGGAAAAATATAAAGATGCCTGCAAACTCTTACACTGCAAAGCTATCAGCATCTCAAAGGTTTTTTGCTTGTTGCCTCTTGATGTTGAGGACTACAAATACACGTATTAAAAAGCTTTGTTTTCATAATCTCTAAAAGAAGGAATAGCTACACATCTCCCTGCTGAAAAGAGGAAAGGCCTGGGTGAATTCTTGTTTCACTGAAGCTGATGTCAAAACACCCACTGGATAGGCTAAATCCATCCCTGATTAGCAATGTAATAACTCTGCCAGGTTTGGAAAAGGATTGGAATCTCTTTCACTATCTCCCTACAAATTCACCTTTCTCCTTTTTTGTAGGCCTTCATTTTCTCCCTGCCTGCTAACTTTTCACAGTTGGAAACTGCATTGTAACTGTAAAACCTGGTTATAAAGTATATTACTGTACAACTTATGCTGTTTTGTCTGTAATAAACTATTTTTCTCCTCTTTGAGACCACCGTATAACTTTACAGTTTTAAAAAGTTGTCACTGGAAGGTGCTCCAGCCCTGTAAATATCGAGTTACCTGAAAATTTCTCTCTGTACCTCTGCCAGAGTTAAGTAAACAGTGTTTAACTTGGCAAAAGCTGGTCCTGAGAAGCATTTGCGAGAGCCATTGTGACAAGGTAAGGGTGGATAAGTCCTATGGCGTTTGAAGGAAGAAAGATGAGATGAGGAAAAGCAGTAATCTTCAGGAAAAGAAAAGGGAGATTTGTCTGTCCCTGGAGGCACTTTGGTGTGGCTTGTCACCACAGGATATTTCAAAGGGTAGTTTAAAGAGAAAGAACGGAAAATCTTTAAACTCTATTTCAGGAACACCAAAATTAAGAGGGATTATTGCCCTATATCTTGCTTAGGACAGAAAGATATTTTTATGAGGAAAGATGGCTTTTAACTCTGACAACACCATTATTCAATGGTGCAAATCTTGTACAGCATTTTAGACAGGCTAAGAGGGTTTTGTGAAATAAATTTGCTTTCTCATCTCTTTATATCTTGGAAAACTTAAGTCAGTAAGACAGAAAAGCATAAGACAAAGTAAATAAACAGCTTAGACTTTTCCAAAGTCCTAAATACGCATATTGACTCACATTACCCAAAATCCCTTCCCAAATTATTATTACTGAAGCCAGACTTCCCTGTTATGAAGTTCTAAAGTTTTGGAGGACCACTAGATGCTTATTAAAGACACATTTTTTTAATATATATATGTGTGTGTGTGTGTGTAAAGAATCTCCTTTTTATGTGTAAAATATTTGAGCATGTATTTCATGAAATATGAAAGATAAGCCATAGAATCATAGAACCGACCAGGTTGGAAGAGACCACCAAGATCATCCAGTCCAACCTAGCACCCAGCCCTGTCCAATCAATGAGATCACGGCACTAAATGCCTCATCCAGTCTTTTTTTCAATGCCTCCAGGGATGGTGACTCCACCACCTCCCTGGGCAGCCCATTCCAATGGCAAATCACTCTCTGTGAAGGACTTCTTCCTAACATCCAGCCTATACCTCCCTCGGCACAACTTGAGACTCTGTCCCCTTGTTCTGTTGCTGGTTGCCATGTGCTGCCAGAACTCCATGCGAATTAGATCAGATTTTGCTGTCTTTGCACAGGGACCATGTGTTTTATCTGGTATTGCCCACTTCACTTTTCATGGGATAAGTAATCATATGGGACATGTTTAATCTGTGATCTAATGCATCAATGTGTAAGAGATTTTCCATATTAGCTGTCTTAGTCAAGGACCCTTTTCCTCTTTGGAACCACTGAAGCCTGTCTCTTATCATTCACTCCATGTCTGCAAGAAAGGTGGGGCATGGAAAGACTATCTGAAGCTTATAATGATGGCAGTGAGTTTGAGGCAGCTTGGGCAGCAGTCCAGTCAAAAACACAGGAAAATTACATCAGAGTAGAACTTATTTCCACTCCAACCTTGCGCAAAGCACATCACTCATGGTTGAACTGAGTAACTTTCCCAAGAAGAACAGCTTGCATGCTCCAAGATGCCTGCAGCAGTTGTGGAAACACAGCATCATAGAATGATAGAAACATTTGGGTTGGAAAAGACACGCAGGATCACCAAGTCCAATTAATAACCATACTCTACAAGGTTCACCCTAAACCATATCCCCAAGCACCACATCCAAATGTTTTTTAAACACATCCAATGTTGGTGACTCCACCACCAACCTGGGCAGCCCATTCCAATGCCCAACCACTTTTTCTGTAAAAACGTTTTTCCTAATGTCCAAGACTAAACCTTCTCAGTTGCAGTTTGAGGCCATTCCCTCTTGTTCTATCACCATTTACCTGTGAGAAGAGACCAACACCAACCTCTCCACAATGTCCTTTCATGTAGCTGTAGACAGCAATGAGGTCTCCCCTCAGCCTCCTCTTTTTCAAACTAAACAGTTCCAGCTTCTTCAGTTGCTCTACATAAGATTTATTCTCTAGGCCCTTCACCAGCTTCGTTGCCCTCCTCTGCACTTGCTCCAGCACCTCCATATCCGTCTTGTATTGAGGTACCCCAAACTAAACTCATTACTCGAGGTGTGGCCTCACCAGAACAGAGTGCAAGGGGACAATCACCGCCCTACTCCTGCTGGACACAGCATTTCTAATACAAGCCAGGATGCCACTGGATTTCTTTGCCACTTGGGCACACCATTTGCTCATATTCAGTTGCTTGTCAGTTAGAACCCCCAGGTTACACACAGAGTAAGGGCAAATTTTAGCACCTTTCCTAATGCTATGGCTGGGGCTCACCACTTACAGGTGAAGTGGTGAGCGTTAATTTGTGAGATGTGAGGTTGGTGTCTCCTTATGTAAAGTTCAGCCAAATCATCATAAGCAGGAAATTCCAGTGACTTAAAGCCTTTGCAGGATTCTTCCTATTAGTGTTTTACCAGGGTGTCCTATTTGAAAAAAAAAAAAATCACAAACCAATAACCCAATAAATGCCCCAAACCCTGTCCTCAAACCCCAATGAATTCTGATGCAGCTCTTCTTGTTTCCAGCTGTGCAAGATATTGGAAAAATATAATTGGAAAAATATAATTATTAAAACAAACCAAACCAAACCACAAAAAAACCCCCAGATTTAAAAAAAACCAACTGTGCTCTGTGCTCCTGGCTGAAGACACTTTCATGCCAGCTTTCACCCTGGAGCAAATTTTTCATGCCTGAGTTATAAAAACCTCAGAAAAATAGGTGATGATATGTAAGGTAAACATTAGAGGACCTTGAACTACAGTTTTGTAAAAGGGTGTTGTGAACCTGACAGGACAAAAGATTAATCAGACAAAAGCTTTTCTTCATAGCTGTTCATCTTAGCAGGGTTGTGGTGTCTTGTGCTGGATAGGATACAGAGACAGGAGACAGAACGCCTAACTTCTGGTCATGTTTCAGCTTGCTGAGTGACCTTTAGCAAAACACAGTATCTGTAAAGCAGAATAACAAATACCCACTCTTGTAAAAATCCTCAGACAAAAAATACAGTGTAGTTTTAAAATATTGGCATGCATTAGCATGCAGGTTTGCTCTCCAGGCCCACTGCCTTCTCAGAATTTTATACCACAGAATTAATTGCTTGCAAGAGCATAAAATGTTTTGGTTTTCCTGTGTACTCCTCCTTCTCCTCTCTGCCTTTCTTAGCTCTTAGAAACTGTCTAAAAATATTCTGGGAGTGTAACTCATCCTGGGTATAATTCCAGAGATGAAGCTACTTAGGAAGCAATCTTATGGAAACATAAGGTGAGTTCTGGATATTCTGAGTCTGGTGATAGTAAGGAAATTCTGGCAAGGACTTTACTCTCATTAAGTTCCTATATTTTTCATGACTGACATCTGAAGTAGAGACACGGTGTCTGATGCAGCCATCATCTCCTATAGGTTTAGAACAGGAACAGTTAAGGTCATTCTTGGAAAGATTTTTCAGGAAAACAATGTTCTAATCTCTGACAATTTCCATGGAAAATTAAGAACATGAAATACAAAGATTAAGTTCACAAAATACACTTGTGAACTATGAGCAGTAGGGTTTGTACAGCTACAGATCTTTTCCAGGCTACTAGAATATTGCGTAAGGATGCTACACAAAAGAGAAGTTTAATGAAAACACTTAACCTGTAAGGATTCACTTTTCCTTCTGTTTATACACTGTCACATCTGTTAAAATGTTTCAGGGAAATGGAACATTCTCTCATTATTTTTTTTTTATTTACTTTTGTTTTTTTTTTAAGAAAACAAACCCAATGAGTTACAGTATCACAGTATCACAGTATCATCAGGGTTGGAAGAGACCTCACAGATCATCAAGTCCAACCCTTCACCACAGAGCTCAAGGCTAGACCATGGCACCAAGTGCCACGTCCAATCTTGCCTAGAACAGCTCCAGGGAAGGCGACTCCACCACCTCCCTGGGCAGCCCATTCCAGTGTCCAATGACTCTCTCAGTGAAGAACTTTCTCCTCACCTCGAGCCTAAATTTCCCCTGGTGCAGCCTGAGGCTGTGTCCCCTCGTTCTGGTGCTGGCAACCTGAGAGAAGAGAGCAACCTCCTCCTGGCTACAACCACCCCTCAGGTAGTTGTAGACAGCAATAAGGTCTCCCCTGAGCCTCCTCTTCTCCAGGCTAAACAATCCCAGCTCCCTCAGCCTCTCCTCG
>WAAF01000019.1:217200-237364 GCA_013400475.1 Tricholaema leucomelas
TTCCCTGGCACTGAGGTCAGGCTGACAGGTCTGTAGTTCCCAGGTTCCTCCATCCGACCCTTCTTGTGGATGGGGATCACATTGGCCAGTTTCCAGTCTCCTGGGACCTCTCCGGTGAGCCAGGACTGCTGGAAAATGATGGAGAGCGGCTTGGCCAGCTCAGCTGCCAGCTCTCTCAGCACCCTGGGATGGATTCCATCCGGTCCCATGGACTTGTGGGTGTCCAGATGGCTCAACAGGTCCTGAACTAATTCTTCATGAATTTCCAGGGGAACACACCGCTCCCCAACCCCATCTCCCAGTTCAAGAGGACACTTGCCTTGAACTCCTCCCTCCTTACTGTTGAAAACTGAGGTGAAGAAGGCATTCAGGACCTCAGCCTTTTCCTCGTCATCAAGAGTTAAAATACTCTTGACCCTGGTTCTTATTTTATGAAACGATTCTGTTGTACACTCACCTGAACAACCCATGTGCTCATTTTAGAAGCATGTAAGAGATATTTAGCCCCTAAGAGTAAAGAAAAGGAGAGATGTATCCACATCTGCTCTGTTTCATTCACAACTATTAAGCGTGGTAATAGTGGCTGATTTATTGTAAACATCAGTCTGCAGCTTATTAATGCTAAATTAAATTACTGTTCTTTCCTTTGCTTGTTTTTCACCCCAAAGAGAGAAATGTAATTAGAAGAGTCAATGATTCACATTGATACTTTGTAACAAAGTTAAAGGAAAATGAATCAAGTTGCATGTATTAAGTAAAATGAATTTAACATCATTCAGACAACGAAGAATAAGACAAAGTAAAAGTAGAGTTGGCCAAGTAAACTAATTAACCATTTTCTGAGCATACTTAAATAATGAGCCATCTTGCACATGAAACAATTGGCTTCTCTGTAATTAACCAGAACACTTAGAGTGTTCTTAGTGTGTGGGTTAACCACTATGTTTGTTACTTCCCTTTCCCCTTCACCCCATGTTATTCTTTCTCACTAAGGAGATCCAAACAGGTATATGTATATGTTTTATGATTCTCTTACTGTTTCTTTTGCTAAAACACAACTTTGTAGCATTGAAAGAAAAAATAGGTATTTTTTCCTTTTACAGTAACCGAGGTAGAGATAATAAGGCATGGGAATATTACTGCTAATTCCAACCAAGCTCATCATGTTTTAGCAGCATTATGAAATGTAGCAAGATGCAGTA
Source organism: Tricholaema leucomelas (assembly GCA_013400475.1). NCBI lineage: Eukaryota > Metazoa > Chordata > Aves > Piciformes > Lybiidae > Tricholaema lacrymosa > Tricholaema leucomelas. The sequence goes on from WAAF01000019.1 coordinate 218,403, forward strand.
CTTTATGGGAAAATGAAGATGTATTCGGAGATCAATACAACCTTTTATTACATTTATAATTTGTTGGATTTTGTGATAATTACTCCCTAACTTTATATCACTGTTTTTTCAAAGCAAATTTAATATTCATATACACATTCCCTTTCCAACAAGTTCAAGTCAGGTAACATAACCTTTTGTGATATCTAGATCAGTGAGGGATGATGAGGGCAAGGAAGTAGTGCCAGCAGTTCAGAACTTGCACAACATCAGAGTCAGCTGAAATTATAACCTCAGACTTTACAAACTCCTTTGTAAAACTGGAACCTTGTGATTGTGAGATGGCAAAGGGATGGACAGAAGGCATTCCCATAATCTTCTTAGGTTTCTTAGCTCAGACAATTATTTCTTTATCTCTCCAACTTAAAGCTTAATCAGAGTTGCTTGTTTCTCTCTTATTTTCATAGAATCATAGAATCAGTCAGGGCTGAAAGGGACCACAAAGATCATCTAGTTCCAATCGCCCTGCCATGGGCAGGGACACCCTACCCTAGATCAGGCTGGCCAGAGCCTCAGCCAGCCTGGCCTTAAACACCTTCAGGGATGGGGCCTCAACCACCTCCCTGGGCAACCCATTCCAGGCTCTCACTACTCTCATGGTGAAGAAATTCCTCCCCACTTCCAGTCCGAACCTACCCACCTCCAGCTTTGCTCTATTTTCTGCCCCAGCTTACTTGCAATTTAGAGTTGCTCAAGTCACAGCTTGAACGAAATCAAATAATCTTTACATTTATTTTCAGTAGCAGACAGATCACCCATTTATGAGTGCATGAAAAAGAACTTCTGTCTTTAGCTATGTACTTTTTTAGCCGATTAAGGCAGGACATTTCTTCTAATCACAGATTTCTTTCAGATTGCCTCGTTGGCTGGATTGTGGCTTGTAAATGCTGCTAATCCAACGAACACTGGCATTTCTCCATTTTTGACATTTCCAGAGCTCTTTCTTCAACTTCTATGACATTTTGATGTCTGAAATGCTATCCTGTCAACATTTTAAAATAAACACATGATGTTAATACTATTCAAATTCACTGCCTTGATTGGGCTTCCATCAGGGGTGAAGTTGGCCCATGAACTTAAACAAAGGCTCGTATTAGTAAATTCTTAAGAACTAATTTCAATTATATGCTGCGGTCCCAAGCAGTATTATGCAGCTGCCATTGCATGAATACAAGGATGACATGAAACTCATAGCTATTCAACTTTGGTAATTATTATGAAATTCATGAAAAGTGGGTAAATTGGAGAAATTATTCAGAAACAAATATATTATTTAGAAACAATTCTCTTGTATTCAATCTGATTGCCTACTGTACTGGTGACACAAAAACGACCTTTTAAAATTTTTTTTTTCATGCACCCAACAAACACAAAAGCAAATTCTTCCCCTCCCCATGAAGTGCCAAGCTCCAAGTTTTCGCACTAAAACACTGTCAAATACAACACCTTATAGTTACTTCGCTAATTGCTCTTCTGTATGGCACATTAGCTCCCTCCATAATAATCTGTGAGATGAACGGTACTGCTATGATATTGAACCACGGGAGTTCCAATAAAGCACACTTTTTATTAACAATATACACCTCTCACTCTTTTCTCTACTCTTCCATTATTTTATTGTTAAAAGAAATGATGCTTGAACAAAAGCTTTATATGGAAATGCTTTCTTTTTGGGTATCTAACACAAACCATGTCACAATATTCTCGATGAAGGGAGTTTTGCCACAAACTTCTGGGTGTTGTGCTACAAGCAGCAATGACCAAGCAAGGCATTTGTCAGAGTGGCAAATGTGTGCAGATTTGCTAAATTAATGAGTTACATTGAGATCTCTGTTCAAGCAGTGCAGTGATTCCATTTTGCAATTTAATTTTGGATTTCATTTTGGGTCACTTTAGATATTCATCCAGCACAGTGTCTTCTCAAACACCAACTGTAAGTGTAAATGCAGGAATGCACCAGGAGAAGACATGGTGTATATATATATGATCTTTGTCATTCTCATCAAACATCCTCTCATATTCAGCTTAGAGGACTTCCTGAATCTGATGTTTGTCTGTTTGGTAGCCTGCAGACCTTTCATCTATCTCTGGAACACTTGCAAATGCTCCTCATCCTCCTTTGGCAAGGATTTCCACTGAGCTGCTATCGGCTGCATAAGGAAACATCTCCTTTTGTTTGTTTAGAGTCTGGTTTCTTTAAAGGCACTTAATACTTGAAATGGAAGATAACAAGGAGTATCTGGGCCTTACCCAGGCCACTTGGGGTTTTTTAGATCTTTATCAAACTCTCTCTTCCAGTCCTTGCCTCCTTAGTCATTCATGTAGCCAATCACTTCCATACTGAGATCCTTCTCACCTACATCTGAATCTTTTCCCATTCTAACTTACTATTTTTATGAGACCTGAACTCTATTGTCATGGAATAGGTTAATTGTAGGTTTCTGCAGTGGTATGGTGAGATTTTATTCTTGTGCTAATAGTGGATTTCTGCTATGGAATGATGAGATTTTCTGCTTTGTTCTCCACTCTTGTCTTAAGGATTCTGAACACTTCATTTACGTTTGTGACGACTTCTGAGCTAACATTTTTCATGGAACTATCTTTAGTATTTTACAAACTTCCTCCATTGAATAGTAATGGTATGAATGTAAGGCAGTGCTTTCCTTTATGTGTATCTGCATATACCACATTTTATTGCCCCAGTGGTTACTAAGAATGTGTTGAACAGTGCTATTTTCTGCAGAAGTTCACAGGTGATCTTCACCCACTGTAAGAACAGACATTTACTCCTAACTTCTTCATACTAGTTTCATTTCATAGTTCAAATACTTTTGAGAGTTTCTGGACTACTGAGGAGTCTAAGAAAAAAAAGCTTAAATTCCTTTCTTTCGGAAGTTCTGTAGGGTGTTACTGAGTCAAACTCAAACCCACAGATCCAGGCCATTTTTATAGGGAGTCTCTTGTAAAACTTCAGTAAAAGTTTTGGCCTTCGCATCTGCTAAGCAACCAAAATGTTTTTTAACAAGTTCAACTCCCACCTAGGCATTTAAATACAGGGCAGATTCTCAAAATACTTACTTCTCTGTAATTTCTGATGGTAGCATTTTAGGCCAGTTTTTCAAATTACTGTAACATCTTTTAACAATTCTCTGCCTACTTACCAATACAATAAAAATGAAATGGTGCTTAAAGTCTGTTATACTTTGTGCATGCTACATCCTTGGAGTTGCCCTCGATATGTGTTTGAGTTACGCAGACTCTAATGTTTTAATTGATCTCAAAAGGGGGAAAAAGTCACTCTGAAAATTATGTTTGATAAATCTTTATTTCCTTTAATAATTTTCATTTCAAACCATCTCATTTCATAGAGGAGGTGGTCTTTGGGTCAGGTTTGTGTCTTTTAGTCTTTCCGTAAAAGAAAGCACCTGAGTGTTATGATGTTTAGACTAATTAAGGACTGAAATTGAACTGATAAATCCAAGAATCGTCCATTCTGAAAACTTAAAGAGGTATTAAAAAAATAAAGCTGTTAATTTCTGTCTTCTCTCTCCTTCTCATCCTCCCTTGAGGGTAGTATGGAGTTTTGATGTCATAGGTTATTAAAGTAATTATTTGGAGAGAAAAAGTATTACTCTGGGCTGTAAACACCATATCCCTAGTACATTATGTGATTTTTTTTGTTGTCAGTTTTGTGAGCTTTGCTGGGGTTTTTTTGAGCCTATCTCAACTTGTCTATACTATTTTAATAAATAAATGAGAAAGTATTGCCCATTAAAACACTTCTGCAATTGGAATATGACATTTTTGCTGAGAAGGCAGAGCAAGATCTTGCTTGAGCTTACTGATTTCTCACTGCTTTTAATAAGCAACATTTCAATCCATAATCACACAAACCTTATGCATTTCCCAATAAAATGGCAAATTGAATCATACAATCCAAAAACTGTTTGAAGTGATCGGTGTACCATGACCCACTTTTGTTACAAGATGTTTTGTTTAAAATTCTGATCTTTTTGAGGCCTAAAATCTTGGGCAAAACCCATACATACTTGATATATTTGCTAAATAATTCAGTAATGTTAACTTGTATATGGTGTCATACTCTATTTCTGGCAAAGTGTAGAAGAAAAAATCACTATTTAGAAGATAAGAGTGGTTTTCCTCCTATTGCCTTTCCTGGATAAAAGTATTTTGAATTCAACACCTACACCAACACCACAGAGCCACAAAAAATATTAATAAAGTTGAACATCTTCCTTATGAGGAGAGACTGAGGGAGCTGGGGATTTTTAGCATGGAGAGGAGATGACTAAGGGATGACCTCATTCATGTTTATAAATAGGTAAGAGGTGAGTGCCAGGAGGACGGAGCCAGCCTCTTCTCAGTGATGTCCAGTGACAGGACAAGGGGCAATGGGTGAAAGTTGAGGCATAGGAAGTTCCATGTAAACCTGAGAAGGAATTTTTTCACTGTGAGGGTGACAGAGCACTGGAACAGGCTGCCCAGGAAGATTGTGGAGTCTCCCTCTCTGGAGATACTCAAGAACTGTGGATGTATTCCAGTGTGATGTCCTCTGGCAGGGGGGCTGCTGGACCAGATGACCTTTTAAGGTCCCTTCCAGCCTCTGATATTCTATGATCCTATGATTTTATATCCTGACTGCCAGACATGTTCATCTCTAGAGGGCCACAAAGAAAATAAGGTCCTCTCTCTTACCGTCCTTCTTCTATTTCCCACGGCTGTGTAGATACCTTCTTAGGCAGATTATGAAATTCACATCTAGAATTACAGTGATCACCATTCCAGTGACAAAAGTAAATTTGTGTCTGACTAGACTAAGGCCCTTCTGGCCAGAAGAAAGTCTTATGCTCAAAAATGCATGGCCCACTTTCTATAAATGCAAAGGAAATCAATTCTGCAAGACTGCAGGAAAAGTGGAGATTGTGTGTGTATGATGCCAACATGACAGATAATAGAACCACTCTTTTTTATGTTCTAAATTTTGCTCTCACCATTTTAAAGGTAAACGTGCATAAAGAATGGGTGTATTTCCAGAAAGAAGAGGAATTAAAAACTCTTTACTCTGGGTACATAAGATTTTCTTTGTCATGTATTTTAAAGAGTTTTTCTCCATCAACCAGCAGCTGTGAATTGTAAAATCTTGCATAAAAAAGAACACAAATGGGGGTGCAAGGGTAGAGTAGGCTGAGTTGGTGCCTGTGCTAGTCACTTCAGAAATCCCTTCTGAATCCACAGTATCATTACTGCTTCAGCATCATTTTTCATCTTCTCTAAATCCACAGTTGTCAGTGCAGCCTTCAATATGTTCTGTTAAATTCTCACTGAATCTCCATGGGTTCCTCTGTCTCTTCACACTAAGAGAAATGAGAGGGAGAAAGCAGCAAAGTGGTTAGAGATCTTCTGCCAAACACAGATGGTATCTTGATTGCTCTTTCAGCCTACCTGTGTCTGTCTGTGGATCTGTGGATGCTGTGGACATGTGCACAAACAATTTCCAATGCTTTCAGAGTATTCACGCAAAAGAAAATTTCCATCTGAGTTTTAACATTGACCAAATTATACAGCATTGAAAAACAGACTTGGCTGTTTAGGATTCATATCTGTAGAAGTGTGTTTGTGTGTGAATGTGTTCGTAGGAAGAAAGAAGCAGAGAGGAAGAAAAGGAAGACTCCCAAATGACAGAGTTGCTTGCTTTTAAAAAGAATTGACAAAAGTGCTTGCTTGCACAGTGTAGGCAGTCTGTGAAAATCCAAAAAGCTGTGGAAAAGAAATACACTCTGGCTTTACCTCATGGCATCTTAGCATGCTCAGCTATTTGTCCCTCTCCTCAGGATACAGGCACAATATGGGATACGATTGCGTTACAGCAGTTTAACAAGTTAGTGCTTGTCAGCTGGCTTGCTGTAACCAACGGTGTATTCTCTCTTCATCTGCTTCATTTGTGAGATAAAATGCTTAAATTCACATGTCGTGCATTTTCCTTCCAAGCCAAAATACCTGGCACAGTGAGCTGGTGTCTTCAACACAGGAAATACCCAGAGCAGCAGAGGAAAGGAGAACCTTCCTCCGTGTAAGGAAATAAATCACAACCAACGATGCACTTAGCACATGGACTAAAAAAAATCCTTACTCAACTCCTATAGGTAATAATTTTGTAGAGTGAAACATGAGATTTGACTATCTTCATTACCTTAGTTCAGATAGCTGCAAGTGTTACTAGTTGTGATGAAACAGAGACTTTTAAAATAACCCAGTTATCGTGTTTGACTTACTGACCTATTCTGGAATTAAGTTGCACAGTATGCTGATGCACTATGGAAACTTAAGTCATTTTTTGTTGGCTTTATGCGTATTACCTTTAGTTCAAAGGAAGGAGCTGTGTATCCCTTACTTTTTCCCTCTCTCTCTTTCTCTCTTTTTGTAATTTGGTCATCATAAGAAAAAGAAGGGCTAGTTTTCACTAATACCCCTCACACAAATTGGTTTTCCAGCCTTATCTACTCTAATTATTCACTTTTCCAGGCAAATTGTTGAAGGGATAATTGAGAGGTTGGGGATCTTGCTAGCCATTTCTCAGTGACTTCTGAAAGTTCAACGCCGGACCTGGCTGTAAAGTCAATTGAAGTGGTAGCAAGAGGCATATTTTATGGTAAGATGTAAAGGTGTCTGAGTCCTTAGCTTCCTTTCCCTTTTGTCACTATGAATCAACACAGATGTAAAAAAATGGAGTTTTAGACTTAGTCCTACAATGCTTCTTGTTCCTTCTCTCCCTTGCTCCTACCTTCCTTCAGTGTCACGTGTTTCTTTACGATGAAGGGGGAAAGGGCACTGACCTTGTGTGTCCATGTTTTCATCCACCTTCCATTAATGGATTCATCCCTTTCTTTTTCTTTTTCCCCGATTGAGAGCTTTACAGGATGGTTGTCACAGCTGCAGTTCTTGCTTGGCAGCATTTAAATGCATGCTAAACAAAAGTCTCTGTCTTGCTCATCTCAAATATAGACAAGTTAGTTGATAAATAGCATTATGCCACCCCAGGGTGTGATTATACTTTGAGATAGCACCACCCGTAGGATGGGTGAAGGCCTTTTGATTTTGGCCCTGTGTCTAATCATGTGTTTTAACTCTTTCCAAGCTCTGAGTTTCTGTTGATCTCAGCAATTCGGTACATGTTACAACTGATATGGTTACTGATATACCTGATAATGTAGCTGGCACCAACGAAGGAAACCAGTTGATTGGGCTAGACAGAGCTGCACCAAGACTGCAATCATTCAGTTAATACGCCAGATTATTGGCAAACTTTTCCACTGCCTCCTTCTGTTGTTTTCTGCAAAGCACTAATGTGGTTGAGAACCATGATGATCTAATCTGCTGGTTTTGGTTCTTGTTAACCTTAATGCTCCCAGTTCTACTTGGGTATATTCTCACCATTTTCCCTCTCTTTGTTCTTCACAGCAGGAAACCTGTAATGTCCCCTGTACTTATCTTCCTATTTCTCTAGGGAGATTTGGATGGATCCCTAGTGTTTTTCAGTATTTTCTCTAGAGTTTCAGGCACTTTCATAAGTGGGTAAGTCTCTATCCTACCCACTGCTTCTATTTTTTTTCATTTTAGGTAGTGAAAAGTTCTTATAAATTCTTCATATAAGACAACTTAATAAAATTATACCGTTGGTTCATGACATAGTATGGTAAAGCTTGCACTCAGGTTTTGTGCTTCACATCTATGGTATTATATGCTTACATGAGACTGACAGAGGAAAGTTTCTTAATGTAAATTACATTTACATTGGCTTTAAATCAGCTTTATACTTCAGAAAAGAGAAAGATAAATTCCAAAGGGTTTACAACCACAAATGCTCCAAGAAAGTAGCTAGTCATGATTCCCTTATATTTACACTAGTATAAATCAGGACTAAGATCATTAAAGTGATTTGGGTCATTTAAATTTTTACTGTAACTTTATTATAGTGCTCTGATGCACTGTATATTTATACTAATACTGCACCCTGAAGGTGGTTATCATTTCAGGTCCAATGGACTATATCCAGCAGTTATTGTCTGCAGGACTGAGATTTTGATGGTAAAATAAGAGAACATGTTTTCCTGGAATTCTGCTTAGCTGTATCATTTTAAAATGTTAACCCCTAAATACGCAAAAAAAAGCTACAAAATCTTTAATTGAAATATTCCCTGTCATTTCTGGTTCTCACTCATTTCAGTAGTCTGTAAACTTTGGAGTCCCCAGATTATAGGTGTTTGATCCTTAAGTGGTTTTACAAGTTAAAAATCCCCTATTTTCAGATGCATCCTGGTTGTCACTTCTGGTTGCATAATATCTGTGCCTAAGAATCTGTCTGCTTAAAAAACCCTAATTCTCTACTTGGAGGGGAGAAGCTCTTAAAGATATTCCCATAGATATCTAAGTAGGAAGGAAGCTGAGATGCCTTTACCCCATCCACTTTCAGTGAGTGCGGCAGAAAAGTCATTTACTAGCTAGGAGCAAGGTGTAGATTTAGGATGTGAGGAAATCCTGGAAAGTATTCACAGGGTATGAAATATTATTTATGAAAGTGTCATTATTACATCTTAATTATTTATGTTTAAAAAAAATGAATAATATATTTCCTGAGTGCCTGCTAATTATTAAATGACAGAAGCAGCTCCACAATTCAATTAGCTTGTCTTTCCTGGCAACAGCTTCAAATGAAAAAAACAAACACAACTCCAACACATTGCTCTAGACTTCTGAGAGTTCTAGTTTTTCATAATGGCCTGGTGAAGAGAATGACTCTCAAACAGGAAAATGAAACCTCTGTACTACTCTGGACAACAAAAGCATTCCAGGGCCCTGGGTCATTTAGAGTGAACAGTTTGTCACTTTTTCACTAAGTCAGAATGTTACAGTGAAACTGAAGGCAGTTGTGTTACTCATATAGGTGGTATTAATGCTCTTTACACTTGTACTATTTCAGACACACAGGGGAAAAGTACATATATCCTGTCCTAAAGATCTTGTACTCAGAACAATATTTCCATGATAACAACAGATTCATGAGTTTGGGCCTGCCAGTGCTTGCCACTGACATCTTCAACATAAAGGTAAATATCAATATTGCACCTAGGAGAGAATGAGAAGACCTAAACTGCTGTATACAGCATTTGAACAGGAAAAGAACAAGGCTTGCAGTTAAATTCAATGCTGTGAATTCGTTCTCAGGTCCTGCTCTCTGAGAAAGGAAGCTTCTGTTCAGTCTGGAGAAGAGGAGGCTCCAAGGTGACCTTCTTGTGGCCTTCCAGTATCTGAAAGGGGCCTACAAAAAGCTGGAGAGGGACTTTTCAGGCTATCAGACAGTGACAGGACTAGGGGGAATGGAGTGAAGCTGGAGACTGGTAGGTTCAAACTGGAAATGAGGAGGAAGTTCTTCACCATGAGAGTGGTGAAAGCCTGGAATGGGTTGCTCAGGGAGATGGTTGAGGCCTCATCCCTGGAGGTGTTTTAAGACCAGGCTGGATGAGGCTCTGGCCGGCCTGATCTAGGGTAGGGTGTCCCTGCCCATGGCAGGGAGGATGGAACTGGATGATCCTTGTGGTCCCTTCCAACCCTGACTGATTCTATGATTCTACTGTGTTGTGGAGAATATCCTCTGGTAGCCTCATGACTGCCATAGCTGGGTATAATTCTGTACTAAAACGGTGAGATAAATGGCAGCAGCTTTGTTTTTGTGAAAAGTTTGACTAACTCTGCAAAAACTTCATTTGTTTTGCCATCAACAGAAGTTTGTTTCTTTCCTCCCTACACGGAGAAGTGAGGCTTACTGGGCATAGAAGTCCTGAAAGTTCCTATTTATCAAACTCTGTAGGCAGCCAGGAAAGGTGCAGAGCTCAGGGAGACCTCTTGGTTTTCCTTCCACCTAAAGAGGTGATTAAAGCCAAGCAACGTTTGGGATTGCTGTAGATTGACGGAGCAGCCAAGCCAAGCCTAAAGGCTTCTTTCTCTGCCTGGAGTTTATCAATTAACTTGCAGCTTTTTAAGTTGCAGTTCTACCTGGAAGCTTCATTTGAACTTCCTCCGCAGACTTTAATTTCCATTTGATCTTAAAGACACACCATCAAACATTTTGGGTTCTATAAAGCTGAGAGACAACTTTATTGCTGTGTTTCATACCAAACCCGAACAAAACATTCAGTGATTGCTGAAACATGATATTCATGGCGTTCTTGAAAACCACAATACAGCTATGATTATTTGTGTACTTAAATGATGTCTCTTTTAGTGGCAAGGCAGTGTATCTAATGAGAAAAATCCAGTTTTTATGCCAGGGAAGAGAGGGATTTTCGAGGTTGCCATTTCCGATAACTATTTTCTTCTGCCTTTACTATCTGTGGACATGAAAAATTACGTGTGGACATGAAAAATCATGCACAGTGAACAAAAGTGATTTTTAATTTAAAAAATAATGTATTTTTTTTAGAGGAAAGTCTATGAATACATACTTAAATAGATTTTTCCTCCAGAGAGACTTCTAGGTTCTTACAACCAGCTGTACCTAAATTCTAAAAGAACCCTAAGTTTTGCATGTTGTCATGATTTGCAAAGTAGAAAGCACATATTGAAGACTTGGGATGGAGTTGTAGAGAATTAATGCATGCTAGCTGCAAAGTCCAGCAGGGTCTTTGATAAATTCTAGTCACACACATAAACTGAATTATGCAGGTCTTGTCAACAACTGCCTCAGAAGCGGATAGCTGGTAAAGGAGAATAAGGGAGGGTAAAAGTATGTGTTCATCCTTTTGGAAAAGGGGGAAAGAAGTCTTTTATCCAGTGTTTGAGAACCGCTTGTAGGGGTCAGAACATTTGTACTGCCATGTCAAACCTAAGACAAAAGACATTTGACAGAGAGGATAAACAGATGTAAATACCTAAATGGCAGTTGTTGGCATCTGTCCAAAGGTTAGAGTTGTTCTCCCAAAGGTTGAGCTTATTAGACAATTAAAACAATGTCTTCTTTTTTGTCAATTTCCAACCTCTCTCTCCTTCTTTTAAAGTATTTATATTTTGAAAGGCAGTGTGTATAAAAAAAAGAAAAGTAAATAAAGACATCTTTATTTTCTAAAGATCAAAATGAGGAGATTAGACTACATTCCAGCATGTCTGAATCTATGTCCTCTCACAACCTTTTATGAAGGAGACCACAATGGTTGCCAGAGGAAAAAAACAAAACAAAACAAAACAAAACAAAAAAACACAAACCAAAACCAAAAACCAAAAACCAAAACCAACAAAACTCAAACCAAAAGACAATCTGTGTGTCATGCTGCAGTGCTGAATTATGCCTAGAAAGATCTATAAGAGATTTCTAGATATAGGTCTAACTCTGATCTCTGTACATACTAGTTTAAATCAAGAGGAACTCCTGACTTGTGAAACGTTAATATAAGATCAAAATCAGAACTGCATGCTTCATTAAGGTCATGACCAAGACATTTATTGTGGTTTAAGAACAGACAAGATTAAACCACTATAATGCCAATAATTGCACATTGTGTGGGATTGTTGGGGAAGGAATTTAAAAGAAGTCATTGCAAACTGACTCCTCCCTCTCATGTATTTTGTTTATATTTCAAGGCAAATGAACATGTTCTGTTTTGCAACTGATGGAGTAAGTCTTCTGTTTGATATAGCTTACAAGTCTCTAGCTGTAGCATCTGGGCATTAACAGCAGAAGTTCTTTGGTAATTTTCTTTGTGGAGATGAGTGATTACATAGTTACTGGTCCATATCTGGTTGCCACTACATTTATGTCTCCACATTTAAATGATAATTCCCTATCAAAATGAGAATGCAAATGCCACTTTGCCTGCTGAAAATGAAAGAGTGTAAAACTAAATAAGCAAATTATAAATAGATAAATAAAGCCTGTATGTAATTCCTATGCCCTTCCTTGCAAGTCCATTGGCCCAGCTAATGGAAGATTTCTTAGACTGTTGAGAGAGGTAAGAGAAAATGGATGAATGCTCTATTATCCAGGGATGGATCTATGTTGCTGCCTGTTTCCCTACCTGTCAGCAAAGCCATTTTCAAGAACATTCTCTATGTGACATCAGAAATTAGTACTACCTATGATTTGTTGACTCCAAGATAGATTTTTGTGGAGTGACTTTAAATTAGTTATTTCATTCCTACATTACTGTTCAGCTTTCCTATGTGCTAAAAGTGCTTCTACAGCTTAAATATCTGAAATAGAAAATACTGAGGGTTAAGTCTTCCTACCTGAAATACACTTTTCCATGCTTTTTTCTAGTTTCTTTGGCCTTTGGAGGATAGAAAAGTTTGTTTCTCACTATGCATGCATAAAACAGGAGAACTACATAAAACAAGTATCTTACTTTTAATTAATAATGTCTTTGCAACTACACTCTTTATCAGAAGTTGGACACGGGTTTGGGGCACAGATATGCCCGTTTGTAATTCAAATCTGATACTGTTTGCTCCAAGGGGTACTAAATTGCTAGTGTTTGTTAATTAGGACTTTGGGCCCTGGTTTTCAAAGATGGCTGATAAAAGGCAACAACTTATTATCTTCAGTTTGATTCGGCAAAGCTTTCCCTCCAATGAAGAGGGCAGTTTGTAGTAAGTCGTAAACAATAGATAAGTTCTAACTTCTTTTATACTGGTGATTCTTCTAAGAATAAATGAAGCAATGTATTTTTGCCAGTGGTATGGCTTTAATTATCTGCAAATATTTTTAGCAATACTGCTAGCTTTCACCTACCTACCACTGATCCTTCTGTTTCCCCTTGGGTTTTATCAACTGGTGTACGTTGGAGTGGCCTTAAGCTGTTTTCTACTGTGCCAACAGGCTGACTCTATGCTCAGCGGTCACAGAATCATACAGAAGAAGATGGAGCAGCAGCTAGGGAATGTTTGCAACTTCTCTCAAACCTAGGTTCTGTTCATTTCACCTGAAACTGTGGTTCCATCCCATGATGCATGGACATTGCTGATGTTGCAAGCAGTCCCATAACTCAACTATTACAGGTAGTAGTGGTAGTAAAATAATCTTATCTCCAACTCATCAGAGCTTTTTTAATTGAATTTTACTTAACATGAGTGTTGAAAGAGTCAGACTCAACATGCAGCCTTGACTTTGAAACCTCTGGCGTTTTGTGGGTGTTAGTCACATCCTTAACATTACAATAATACACTTTTTGTGGCTTAGTATTTACATATTTTTATTGCTGTCTGAAAGATAAATGGGAAGAGGATGATCACAGGAGAAGCCTGGAGCAGGATTTTAATATGTTGAATTAAAGATACATATATATATATGGGAATGTGAACTTAAGTTTGTATGGATAAATTAAAAGCATTAGGAGACACAAAACCAAAGGCTGGATGAGCAGCATCTACTTGGTGTATAGAAATGCACTGTATTTTGTGGATTACATATAGTGGGACATTGAAATTGAGGTAAAAATCTTCTGGAAGTTCATGGCACTGAATTAACATAATCAAATGAGTTATTTTTACATCTTTATTGTAACTTTACAGCAGTGACACTTCAAATAGAAGGCCAAATGAGAAACTTTTATGTTGCAGAGCTCTTCTGATTTTTCTGGAATTTACCTGAATAATTCTGGACAAGGAACCTAAGATCAAGTGTCATTTTTCCATCAGTTTTTGTGACTGAGTTACATGACCCGTCTTATATTAAACTACTTTGATGCACATAATTAAAGTCTTCATTATCTGTTTTGCTTGCCCTGAACAATGAACCAGCAACAGAATAAGGGGACACAGTCTCAAGTTGTGCTGGGGAGGTATAGGCTCGATAGTAGGAAGAAATTCTTCACAGAGAGAGTGATTTGCCGTTGAAATGGGCTGCCCAGGGAGCTGGTGGAGTTGATGTCCCTGAAGGCATTCAAAAAAAGACTGCATGAGGCACTTAGTGCCATGATCTTGTTGATTGGATGGGGCTGGGTGATAGGTTGGATGATCTTGGAGGTCTCTGGTTGATTCTATGATTCTATGTATTGCTTCAGAAGCAAATTTTCCTCCCTGTTAGATTGTGAACTTAGGAGAGGACAAAGGTACAGCTATAGGTGATGAGAGCTCCTGATATATTCCTTCCCCAACATCTACTTCCTGACTCCCTCTACCTAAGGAAGGAGAATTGCCCTTTATGATATGACTGATGAGTCATGGTGGAATGACAGACAGTGGAATCCATAGAAAAGGGAGTGTGTGTGTGCCTCAGCACCTAGTAGAGACCTACAGGTGCTATTTCAGCTTCTTTTTGTTTTGGTTTGGGGTTTTTTTGTCACCTGTCTTACAAATAGGAGTGAACATCATTCATGAAGGTTCACCACAGTGCATGTTTTGTGAATATTGTGAGGTTTTGAAATTATTGGAATTAAGAGGATGAAGAAAATCCAGTCCACAATTTATGGAAGCATATCATAGAAAACCCAAAATAAAACAACCCTCCACCACATTGGCAAATACTCCAAGCATGCTTCCATTCCAAACAGACCAAGAGAGGGCAAAATTATTCTAGACGCTGAAATAAATATGATTTTTCTACAGAAACACAGAATCATAGAATCAACCAGATTGGAAGAGACCTCCAAGATCATCCAGTCCAACCTATCACCCAGCCCTAGACAGTCAACTAGACAATGGCACTAAGTGCCTTATCCAGTCTTTTCTTGAACACCTCCAGGGACAGCAACTCCACCACCTCCCTGGGCAGCCCATTCCAATGCCAATCACTCTCTCTGGCAAGAACTTCCTCCTAACATCCAGCCTATACTTCCCCTGGCACAACTCGAGGCTGTGTCCCCTTGACCTGTTGCTGGTTGTCTGGGAGAAGAGACCAACCCCCACCTGGCTACAACCTCCCTTCAGGTAGTTATAGACAGCAGTGAGGTCATCCCTGAACCTTCTCTTCTCCAGGCTGCACACCCCCAGCTCCCTCAGCCTCTCCTCACAGGGCTTGTGCTCTAGGCCTCTCATCAGCTTCATCACCCTTCTCTGGACATGTTCCAGTATCCGGTATATCCTGAGGTCTTAAATGCTCCTCACCTGAGCAACCCAAAAGCAAAGGTTTCACTGCTAGCAGCTGAAAAAATAAAAAAACAAGATCATGTTCAACTAGTAAATGGGAAATTACTCATTCTCACTGCACTACCCTGAGGTCATTTCTAGACTTTATTAAGAGGGACACTACAATGGTACAAATCCAAATTTGCCTGTGGTGAGTGCAAAGGACATTTTGTTTTTCAGAAGAAACATGGAAGAAGAAGGTGCTGATGCTGCACAAAGAGATTTGAAGATGGCTGAAGGCAGAAGAGTCTTTCATGTCTGCAGTCTTTGTTTTAATGAAGAATAAAAAGAGCTTATAGTTTAGGCTGGAGAAGTGGAGAGCACATGCATTCTCTGACATGAATGCCATTGCAAAGTTTTTGAGCTTTAAATTGATCAGTGATTTCAAGTGCAACCATGGAGTGCTCAGAAAGAGAAGATCTGTCTCAATAAAATATAAGCAGATATTGGGTTTTTACTCATTTCATGGTAGGCACCACTGATCTGGTTAGTCAAGCAGACTTGTTCAGAGAAACAAAATAATTTTGAACTTCTTTTCAAAATAATGGGAACAAATGCATTTTTGCCTCCTTCTACTTTAATATGATTTGTAATGGCAAAAGGATTTGAATCACACAATAAAGGAAGTGGAGGAAATTAACACAATGCATTTCCATCTCTCTTGGACAGAGTCAAGACAAAGCACTGACTAGTAAGAGTGCATAAAAATGAGCTATTATATTGGAAATCAGATTAGCACTTTAAGTCTCATGTTTTAGTAGGAAAAACAGTGATATGACACAGGAATGTGGATGTTGACTGTATTCATTACAGTCTATTCTGTGAGAGACCATTCTAGGCCAAAAATCAATTGTTTTAGTCAAAGAGGAAAAAAAACCACAACCAACCAACCAAAAAAAAGAGGTATTCTTATCTCTGTCTCTTAAGAGAGGGCACTTCAGGTATTGCAGAAAGAAGGCTGTTATTAATTTGGGCTGTTTCCCATAGGAATGTTAGGTTGTTGTGGAGCCAGATTTCGTGTTGGGACACATGCTTTAAGTTAATTGTTTGTGTGAGAGTAAATGGCTGCAAGCCAGGGTTGCTTGTTTAGTCTGGGAAAAGTACACAGGAGCATTTAACAGGGGAAATAAGAAAAAGAGAGGCTTTATCTTCCTGTGCTGAGCTTGGAATAACCACTGTAGATGAAGCCGTAGGCTGAATTCAGGGAGTAACCTGGGTGGAGAGTTTGACTCCTTGAAAGCCAACCTCAGCATTCCAGTGAAAAAGATCCCATTTGTGAGAGATGATGATTATCTCCTTCCTGATTCTGAGCACCTCCTGAAACCAGCGGGAGCTGACGGTGCATGGCTCAGACACAGGGATGCACCTTTCTCTGTTTCAAAAATTTGGAATTATTTTGGAACTTCCTTAATGAATTCTAGTAATTTTGTTTTCTGGCTAACAAAAACACCTTGTTAAGCCAAATAACGGCAGGAAGCAAATGGAAACAAAAACTTACTTGCAAGGTACACCACCCAATTTAATTTGCATTTTCAGCCTTCAAATCACTGTTTGCTACAAGTGAGATCAAGCTGACGGGTTACTTTCTCAGCCTGCAAATCTCTTTCTTGGTTCTCTTTTAGGACTTCATAGGCTTCATTCTTAAGGCCTCTTGTAGTACAAGTACTCTGCAGAAATGTTTTGCCAGTCATTTTAAAAGGGAAAGGATAACACTAATTGCAACGCACAACTGCAAATTTAGAACTAAGTTTCATATAAAATTGTATTTGAAAAAGAATCTAGTGAATTTAACTTGAGAATGTGTGCAGTAAGACCATGGGTCTCAGAGTGAGAGGTGTCAGAGTTTGCATAAAGCAACTTTAATACAAAACTTAAAACATCTGTCATCTTTTCGATTGTATTGTCATATGTTTTATGAAGAACAAAAAATCCCCTGACATAGTTGTGTCCTTATACGAAGACTTGCATGCTGGGCAGGAAAAAATCTAATCTCTTGAACTGCAATCTGATGAAGTGTGGACATATGGAGTTAAGCACTTTTAAGTAAATATGCAAGCTTTTTTTGCCACATAACAAGACTGGCTTATACAGTGCTCAAAGAGAACCCCCTAGGAATCAATTTGCTTTATTTGCAAGCAAATCTCTGCTTGCTACTGGTACTCTGAGCTCCAAGTGTCATTTTGAGATTCAGCAGCCGTTTATAAATAAGCTATAAGGGCTGAATGCTAAAAGGATAAAGTCTGTAATGCTAGTTTTTTCCCCCTAAAGTGGAAATGGCTATGACCATGTGAAACCGATGTTGCTCATGCATGTGAGTACGGACTCTCACCAGAGGCACATTTGGCATTAAATCTCTGTATTACACCACCATGTATTTTTGTAGTTCATTGTGAGGTAATAGTATTCCTGAGCCAACCTGGTCAAGGTTATGAATACTGGGGCAGAAATCTTAAATTTGTTGGCAGATCTGCTGTATATCTGAGCACACCACAGTGCTACTGTTCCCATCTTCATCCTTTGTCTGCATAGCCTGTACAGACTGAAAAATCTTTGAGGCAAGAACTTTTCTACTGTGTTTGCAAGGGGAATCTGATCTCACTTAAGGCCCCAAGGCATTGTTGAAGTAAAAATAATAGGAATGATTGCATTCAAAGTTGGCAAAGGAAATAATATTTCTTTCTTTATTGAGAGAATGAATATGTTGCTGTACTCTTAACATTTTTTTTTCCAGGGCATCAGAAAAAACTTTTTTCTCTTGATCCAATCTTTACATATTGCTTCCTTTACACAGTGAAGAAAGGACAGGTTGCTCACTATGTACATTTTTCACATCTGAAATTGGCTACTATGTGATTTTTCTGTTATTATGTCATTCTCAGAGGACTTACTTTGCATTGACAAAGTAGACTTGGTTGAAAATTGTGAACACTTTTGTTTCTTTCATGGATTACCTGATGAAACTATATTCATGGACTCAAAAAGCCCCCATCATGGCACTATTTTACAGAACTGGAGACTTTTTGTTCATTTGTTTCTGACATGCTGTGTTTTAAAGATGCAATCCTGTAAGAGCAAAGAGTAATCAGTAAGATAAAAACAATGTATGGATTGAAAGAATTAATCAAGAACAAAGAGAGTTGGCAGCTGATATTGACAGTTGTGAGACTTCATAGATTTGGGAAAACAGTCATGCTGTGACTCAGCAACCTATGTTATCATCAGAAACAAAGAACTGAAGAAAAGTGAGTTAGTGGCACCTATGCTACATCGATGAGATACCTTATAAGATATTTGTTAGTGGGTTTTGTTCCTGCAAAAGCAATATGCTGTCATGTAGTAAGGCTGAATGCTTTACATTTACTTGCTCATTATTCCATTCTTTGCTCATTATTTTTTTAATGCTATTATTCACAATTTATTGAATCAATTTATAGTATAAAATGGATTATTAAAATATTTTTATTAGTTAATCAAATGTACTGACTAAAAAACCCAAACACTTATTTTCCTGTATAGGTGGCTGTATAATTACCTAATCTCTATTCTCTGGGACACTTAATATCATTGCTAGAAAAGAAAGGCTTCTTGGTGATTCACTTTTGTGCATGGCACACATCCCTCAAGGTATGAATATGTGGGTAGTAGAGGATGCACGATGTGTAGGCTAATGATCTCTTCCCTCCTTCTCCTCCCCTTCTCTCCCCTCTCCTCCCTTTCTCTCCCCTCTCCTCCCCTTCTCTCCCCTCTCCTCCCCCTCTCTCCCCTCTCCTCCCGCTCCTTACTCCCTTCTC
>WAAF01000019.1:257247-275369 GCA_013400475.1 Tricholaema leucomelas
GTTGACGAGAAGCTCAACATGAGCCGGCAGTGTGCACATGCAGCCCAGACAGCAACCCTGTGCTGGGCTGCATCAAGAGAAGTGTGGCCAGCAGGGCAAGGGAGGTGATTCTCCCCCTTTACTCTGCTCTCCTCAGACCCCACCTGGAGTACTGTGTGCAGTTCTGGAGCCCCCAACACAAGAAGGACATGGAACTGCTGGAGTGGGTCCAGAGGAGAGCCACGAAGATGATCAGAGGGCTGCAGCACCTCTGCTACGAGGACAGGCTACAAGAGTTGGGGCTCTTCAGCCTGCAAGAGAAGGCTTTGAGGAGACCTTACAGTGGCTTTCCAGTATATGAAAGGGGCCTACAGGAAGGCTGGGGAGGGACTATTTACAAGGTTTTAAAATGACAGGACAAGGAGTAATGGGTTTAAACTGGAAGAGGGGAGATTTAAACTGGATGTTAGGAAAGGGTTCTTTACAGTGAGGGTGGTAAAACACTGGAACAGGTTGCCCAGGGAGGTTGTGGATGCTCCCTCCCTGGAAGTGTTCAAGGCCAGGCTGGATGAGGCCTTGAGTGACCTGTTCTAGTGGAGGTGTCCCTGCCTATGGCAGGGGGTTGAAACTGGATGATCTTTGAGGTCCCTTCCAACCTAACCCATTCTAAGGCACCCAGCAACAGAACAAGAGAACACAACCTCAAACTGTGCCAGGGAAGGTTTAGGTTGGACATTTGGAAGGAATTCTTCATGGAAAGAGTGACTGGCATTGGAATGAGCTGCCTGGGGAGGTGGTGGAGCCACCATCCTTGGTTGTGTTTAAGAGAAGGCTGGATGAGGCACTTAGTGCCATGATTTAGTTAATTGGAAGGGTTAGGTGATAGGTTGGACTTGATGATCCTGGAGGTCTCTTCCAACCTGGTTAATTCTGTGAGTCTGTAAGAAAGAAAGGAAGAAAATGAAATAAAATAAAATAAAATAAAATAAGGAAGAAAGAAAGGAAGGAAGAAAGGAAGGAAGAAGGGAAGAGAGAAAGGAAGAGAGAAAGGAAGGAAGAAAGAAAGAAAGAAAGAAAGGAAGAAAGAAAGAAAGAAAGAAAGAAAGAAAGAAAGAAAGAAAGAAAGGAAGAAAGGAAGGAAGGAAGGAAGAAAGAAGGAAGAAAGAAAGAAAAAGAAAGAAAGAAAAGGAAATAGAGAAAGCCTCTCCCACTTGTATGAAATGTTTCTCTGTTTCAGAGTGGTAGACAGTAAAAACTTACTTGAACACACTGTTCTCCACAGAAGACAGCAGAGTCTCTGTAAACAGCCTCTGTAAACAGAGAGAGAGATACTGCTACAGGAATTGAACTTAGCAGAATTACTTAAATTTAGCAAAGAAATGGATAGATTTACATGATACATATGCAGCTAAGCTCTTCGTCTTCATGTCCTTGTACTCATTATAAAGGCATGGATGCAGAACATGGTTTATAGAGTGATGATAAAATACACCGTGACACCTGGGCTCCCTGCAGAGCTCTGAAGATTTATCTGTCTTTAGATGAGATACTGTAGAGGCATGGCTCTCTCCTGTCACTGCACTGGTGAACTTAAACCTAGACTTGAAAGGATCACTCATCTGGCAAGAAGAGTAATTTAGTCTTTAGCCATTCCAGTCTTTCTACGCCTGTATTTTAATAAAGGACATCAGTTTATACAACTGTGCTGAAATGCAGGTTTTGGTTGTCTGATTTAAACTATGTGCATTAGATGTCTAATAGTGATTTTTTTTTTTCTCTGCAGAATCCCTGCTAGAGTTGAACAGAGTATATCTGCTCTTTGTACCAATGGTCATGGAAGACAACCTTGAAGAAGGGTATGTGTCTGAAGCCAAATGGTAAGCAGAGCAGTAAATTAAACTAAGTAGTCTTAGTTATATTTGTGAGAAAATGAGTGTTAATGAGCAGCTGTACCCTTCCTGGGTGTCTGGGAGTGTCATTCTCTGTCCTGTCTCATCACATTCTCCAGCGCTACTGTACACTTGGCTAGTCTTCCTTATCACAGGGAAGTTGGTCTTTCTACTTGAACAGCATTATAGGAGATTGAGAGTCACTTCCTCACAGCTGGACTCCCATACCTATAAAACACATTTCTTTGTGGTTGCTTGCATGTGAAAGAGAATGAACACAGAGTAAGTTAGGGTTCTTTATATTATACTGAGAGCCTGACATCTGGCAAGCATCTGGTTGGGGACTCTTAGCAGGAAGGGTCATGGTTAGCACATTTTACAGGTAGAGGTCCTTTAATCTACAAGAGATTTGAGGTCAGACCTGATTAGGCATTATGAAATGGCTTGGTTTTTAGCAGAGGATCAGACCCGACTAGCCATCATGAAATGGCTTGACAAGTAGAGGACAGCCAGGGATCTGCAGTCTCTGCAGGAGCTCCTGTAACTCTACATTGGGATGTCTCGATGCTGTCTTGCCAGCAATAATGGCGGTCATAACAACTCAACAAAACAGTGCAGCTCTGCAGCTTAGTGTAATATCTCTGCTTGACTAAGACAGTGAAAATGAGAGCTGGCCATGGTTTTGCCTTATGTTTTTCAAATCTGATAATAAGCTGTTTTATAGCATATTTTGGCCACAGAATACAGGCTTGAAAATGGGAAGGTTATATTGGAAAAGAGATGGCAGAATGGAGAGTAGAGTAAAACAGCCACATCGTGCACACACTGGGCCTGGTGCAGCCTTTCAGCTGGTTTTGCTATTATGAAGTTAAAGAAGAAGCAGAATCTCAGTGCAAATGAAAGATGCTTCCTGTGCTTATCTAGTGATAGCAGCTTCAGAAAAGGAACAATCATACTGTAGGATTATAATTAACCTTTAAGTAAAAATTGTGTCCTGTACCTAATCCTGTTTGTGGCAGAAGCAAAACTGGTGTTCTTCTGGATCACCTCAGGGAACGGTGGTAAGTGCTAAAAGCTTAAAGGATTGCTCACCAAAAACATTTATTTACCCAAAGCAGAAATGTTCTTGCAGATACGTATCTCTTGCAGGTACAGGCAGGACTGGCCATGAAAAGGGCACTTGGTGATAGCAAAATAAATGCATATTGTCTAAAAAATTACAAATTGCTTCCTGTAAGTAGGATCTTGCTCCCTTCAGCTCATTTTGACTGGGAGAAGCCATTAGCAACATTGACTATGGGTTATTCCTTGCCCTTAAGGTCTGCAATTTAGATTATGTTGCTATGCAAAGATAGGGAGGTATTTCTGTCCCTTTTTGCTTTCTTCCCAATCAGGACTCACGCTTCGCCAAACAGCATTTATTCTTAAATAATGGAATATCTCAGGGGTTAGGATGAGAGGAAAACACTTTATCTGGAAGGGATGGCTAATCAAGCCAAAGGCTTTTCTGAAGAGACCAGGTGTGTAGGCAACAAACATATTAATTCCAAGTTTTATTTTGACTCACAAAGGTACATTTACAGAAGCTATAGCAGATTGCTGTTGTTTTTTACCATTGTCTGACCCCGGGGTCATCACTGCCTGGAAAGATCATTGAATGCACTATAAGGTGGACAAACCTTTGGGGTTTTATGTCTCAGCTAACCAGTGTTTGCAAGACTGTTATACCTTTGGTTCATGAAGACAGGAAATTAAATTTCAGTGGTAACAGTTCACCTACAAAGGATATGGGTAAGTATGAAGTTCTTAGTCTAGCGCAGTAGTCTTCTACTACTGCTAGGATAACAGCTGGGAAAATGAATGGGGGAAATAAACCAGTGACTACACATTTAGCATAAGCAAATAGAAGTACTACTTTTACTTGATCAGCTGTGTATCTTTCGTAAGGAGTGGATCTGAACTGAACATAAAAAGAGGATTTCTGTGGACAGCTTGTGAACAAAGTGGCAACATTTTGAACATTCAGAACATACACAGTTCCTGGTCATGTTGATAAAATGATAAAGCTAAATTTCTAGTGTTTCACTGCGTGACCTTAGTGGGGCTCACTGTCTGGCAATCTGTTAATTTGGGTACAGATCAGGATTTGGCCCCTCAATCATATTTTTTTTTGGTGATGTGACTATCCCAGAGTTTTAAAAACATTCTAACTACAATGTTTATCCCTTATATAGTTTTAGTTATTTTGGTGGGGTTTAGATCAACTTATTTGTTTCATGTAAGAGAATGAATGGTTGTGAAAAAAACCCGACTCTTAACCTTTCCTAAGACTAAGATTCTTGAACCATTCACTGTAAGACCTATTTGTTATTTTTTTTTACTATTGCTTCAGCTTTTCACTGAACCTCTCCGACTTTTCTAAATTAGAACTAATTAGTCCTCTAGTCCAGCAAGAGTATTACAAGCAAGTACATAAAATAACCAAATATAAGCCTATCAGACTGTAGGACTTTCAGTGGTTACAAATTTCTACTGTACTTTGTGTGGTTTGTACAGATCTAAGCTTCAAAACAGTTGTCTGAGGGAAATATTTCCTGAAAATATAGTTGTAGAACTAGATTTTCTTTTCCCTCTCCAGATGTCCACAATGACAAATGATTTGTAAGAAGCAGCACTTATTAATTTGGCTTTGTAATCTCCTTATAAGAGCTACACCACCAGAATAATCAAACCCAAGAAAAAGACAAGTCCTAAGAAGAACAGAAACTTGAAGGTGCAACTTTGAAAGCAGGTCTTGTCTTCACAGAGGCTCAATAGAAAACCTAAGCACTGAGGTAAAAGGAAAATCCAATTTCTACCAATGTAGTAAAACGTTCCAAAGCACTGCTGACAGTAGAGAAGACTGGCTTTGTGACCAGATGAACTACTGAAAGCTGTTTTCTTATGAATTTATGTCCTCTGCACTCTAAAAATGTCTCTAGGCAAAAAAAAAAAAAAAAAAAGTTAAAACATTTATTGTTCTAACCATGGAATAAATGAAATAGTACAAACTTGCACACCCTGATGAACTAGCTGGGTTTTACCTATTCCTTGGCTGTCTGACTGTTGCTCACAGAAGCTGCTAATAGATGAGTTCTGCCCATCTTTTTTCTCCTGAGTTTCCCCCTAGATATTCATCAGCTTTTACAAGAGTTGCAGAAATTAATTACCCTCCAAGTTTTACCTTTCAAATTTGCTGAAAATTCTCTATGGATTAAAGAAAGGTTATTGTGCAGGAACTGACAGACAGGCTGGTCCTACTGGTCACATCTCCTCCAGAAAGCTGGACTAAAAGGAGAAATAAAGGCAGAATAGTGTGAAGAAGCCTGAAACAAATCTCCTTAGTTTGTCTCTTTCTCTCATTTTCCATTTACATCTTTTATTGAGTTTGAAGTTCACTTAGTTTTAAGATAATTGCAAACTAAAGATTAAGATGAAATTAAAATTTCCATATAAGTTCATCGGTGACTACCACTTCATAAAATTTTCATTATAAATCACATTATTTCTCAAGGCTGTTTACAAGAAAGAAATCTTAAAAGGGTCAAGTCCTTCTGCTACTTTCTGTTTCAGGTGTCAATATTTCACTAGAGACCAGTACACACAGTTCATTAAAACCTAAATTTTCTGTATTGTTAAATGTTATGTGGAAAGGAACTTCTAAAATGAACGACCAAGGCATAATTTCAAAGTACTGGTAAAGATTAAGGAAGTCCTGTTACTAGTAAACTTGAGAAAAGAAAAGTAAGATCATTTGACCATCAGTTCAGACCTTTTTGAGGAAAATAGGCTCAATACAATGCATTTTCTTTGCTGCATTCATGAAAATAATCATGCTTTCAGCAAAGACCTAGTGAAATTGGATCTGATTACCATGTGGTTTAGAGCAAGTTGTACTTACAGCTTTAAAAAATTAATGAAGAATTAAAATCATGATTGTGGGCAGATTCTTCCAAAGTGTTTTAGCTACTCTTTGTCTCATCTCACTCCTCAGCTGCCTGAATCCGGACAGGAAGATCAAATACCCAGAGAAGGGCATAGAAGGAGCCATCACAGGGAATAGACAACATCCAGTTAGACTGATGTAATCATTCAAATGCCTCTGCAGTTTAGCTTTAATTGAGGTTGTCATGACTTGGCAGACCGAAAGCAAATTTTGTTGGTGAAATTTTCACCACTGTTAAGTGCGAGTATAAACTCTATGTAAGATCACCAAGCTGGTAGCAGAAATAAAGAAGTTATGCTCTTATGTAAGCATCTTATCTCCCATCTATGGAAATTAAAAATTTGGTCTTGACTCACTTTCTAGAGACTTCTCTTACAGAGCTCTTTCAGGACTGCACAGGAAACTGCCTGGTCGAAGCAGATGTTCAGCTTCACTCACACAAAGGCAACAGATCTCACTCAGCCGCTCTCGTGTTTTCATCAGAGGAGGATGGGGACACACTGGGGAGTCCAAGAAACTCTACCCCGTACTGAGTAGCAAAGTTTCTGGTGTCATTTAGTACATATATCAGCTGTAACTAGGGGATACTAGAAGACAGCTTTGCTTTGTAGAGATGAAGAGATTTTTCTTCTGTATTGCTTTAGAAGCTGGATGGAAAAAGCTGAAGCAGTCAGTTGTAGGGAGGGGGTAGGTCCAAGTACAGATCTGGATCTCTGTCAGCGTTGGGGTCCTTACCTTTTTTGTTGTTGTTTGTTTGTTTGTGTGCTGCTTCTTATTTGTTTGGTTTGGTTTACTTTGCCAAATTTTTTTCTAGGACTTTTTTTTTTGTTGGTTGTTTTGTTTTTTTTTTTAAGATTTCTTCCCCCCCTCCCCTTTCTTTTTTTTTTGTTTGAACCAAAATAAACCAGAATCAATTCCTAATTAGAAACAAAGGAATTCTAGACTTTTTTCCTTCTCTTTTGCTGTTGAAACTCCTGTTGAGCGTGGCACTCTAGCAGAAAACTTCCTTCACAGCAGCAATAAGGAATTATTTTCACTACTGGAGACTGTGAGTTTGGTAAAAATCTCTTCCTTACCCTGAGGTCACTGATGTCTGCAGCTTAATTTAAGGCATTAAGGAGAAACAATTAGTTTGCCTGTTGCCTAAACTGCTGCTGAATAAACAACCACAGAAGCTGAATCTTTAAAAAATTCCTCACTACTTTCTTTTTTTTTACTTTATTTTTTGTTAAATCTGGACTCTCAGTTGTCATCCAGATGCAACAAATTGCTTTAGTTCATTTTAATTCTTTCCACTTTCTCAGCATTGTGGCGCTTTAAGAGGCAAATAAATGCAGTAGGAAGATACCTATAGATGTGTTTGGCAGCTGGAGTGTTTATGAGCCAACCTAAAATATGCAAGTTGGTTTTCTTGCAGTAATTAATACCAGCAACATTTCTACTAAATGCTTCTGTGTGCCTCACAGAGCTCTTCATGTCTCAGCAGTGGGGTTTGAAGCTCTGAGAGGCACAATTTCACACACCAGCCATGACTTTTGCTGAATGGTTTTGTAAACATCAATGAATGCTCATAAAACTAAGTCTCAGGCTTAACAACAAGCCCTAATTTAAATTCTAAACCAAGCAGTGTAACCCACAATTTTTATCAGATATAAAAAAATATTTCATGGAAGCAGAAAGACCCCCAAGCCTTTCAGACAAGAAGATTTTAAGACTTAAACCCTCTTCTGTCCTCAGTGCAAAGATCTCTGACCTGTTGCAAATAGCATTGTGGGGTTTTATATTCAGTTGTAAGACAAAATTAGCACATGGTAATTTTTGAGAAAATAAAAATCTTTTAGCTTGCAGTAGGTACTTGAGGCTTACATTAATAAGTATTTCCACTCTGGACCATATAGAGCTATCTGTAAGATCTAGTTCCAATAAAAAAATAGCAGAGGGAGAGACCATGAAGATTACCTTCCAAGTAGCACTGGGAAGATAGTTGAGAATGTAGGTGTTCCTGTAACTGTAAACTCACTGTATTGTGGTAAGCAATCCAAACTCATTTCAGACACTGGAGGCCTGGAAGAAAAGTGATGGAATTTCTGTCAAGCCTACACCTGGCATTATTTTTTACAGCATTTCAGGAAAAGGCATAGTGCTTACTGTTATACAGAAGAGAAAAAGTACATTTATTTTCATCCTGAGTACCTGACCTTTATGTCATTGGCCAACTTCTGCAAAGCAAAAAAATAAACCCCACAATACAGTATATGTCTGTTTTCTGAGCTACTATTCCAACTGCTGCTGATAGATAATAATAATGTGATTTGGTTTGATTAAAACCAGTTAAAAAAAATAACAAACAACAAAAACACTAAAAAAAAAAAAACAAACCCAAACCAACACGCACAAAGGAATTGTCTGTATCATCTGTCAGACAGATGAAGCAAAGATTTTCCCACAAAAGCATGCATAGGGTCTGAATAATTTGAGGATGGAGTTGAGAGAGATAATAGGAAAAAAGATTAACAATATGTATTCCAGAGGCTTCCAGCTGGACATGAAATGAAAATAATGACTGTTAGAATCTCAATCTGCTTTTTGATAAATCTCATAATTACTATCAGACCCATATCTGCTAACAGCCAGCTCTGAGAGAGAAATCAAACATTTTCTCCTTGACCACAGGCTGCTGGAGAAGTTTTATGTTGTTTAGGTTGGGTTTTCTTTCTCACAGATCTGTTCAGTCTATAGATACAGCGAGAAGATTGTATGTTGGATTTTAAAATTGCTATGGCTACTTTCAAAACCGTGAATGCCAAACCTGTACATCTAGAAAGCAGATCTGCTGTTCATTTGTTCTAATTTATTTGTGTCTAACTCAAAATGCTAATTCCTTTTCACTAATCTTGTTTTACTGGAATATTTTCTTCAGCTGGCAGAGCTACGCTGCGCAAAACAGTTAAGGACTGACAAAAATCACGTTCTTTCACATCTCTTCTTGTTTTAAGTCACGTTAGCCAAACTGGTGGTAGCACACTATTTACCCCAGCTAGGTGCAGGAAGAGAAGCTGTGCAAACAAGAGGGAGTTTTAGTTTTAACTTCAGTATCAGGTAGTTTTTACTAGAATAGATGCTTCCTGTTTTCATTGTTCAGACTTAAAGTAAAAAACTCAGTCAGGCCACTTCTTGAAGCAACTTCTACGTAATCTCCAGGTCCCCTTGATTTTCGATTCATTTGTGCTCTATTGGAACAAAACAAACCCCCAAAAACACCCAACCTTGACTCCCCCTAAAAAAAGCCTCTCTAAACTACTTTAGAATTTAGGAGATAGAATGTACAAGTTCCCAAGCTTTTATATACTCATGAAATTATGCTCCCTCTCAAAACTATGGATGCTCTTAAAATCTAAACCCCAAATATTTCTGTTTTCCACTAGACACAATGGAAATAGTTAAGGTCCCTGATAAAAAAAAAAACCCAACCACTACTCTTTTAGCTTTTGAGTGCGAGCTTTTGATAAGCTAAACGAAAAGTTCTGGATATTAATATTAACACAAGGCAAAAAAAAATGTGTTTTTTAAATTGATACATCAGAATTTTATTTGCTCGTTATTTATATGAACAAAACAATACAAATAAATTTTATGTGAATAAAAAGAAAGATAACCATACAGAAGTGAAAGTAATTATGATGCAATTTACTAAGAAATATGTTTTTTCTTTTTTTTCTTTTTTTTTTTTTTTTAATCACAGATGCTTTAATATGAGTAAGCTGAGCCTTTGCTTGGCTGTTTAGTTTACATAATGACTACTTTATTCTTTTTATCCTTCTGGTTTGAGCAGATGGAAAACAGGGATCTCGAATTACTATCCTCTTCTTTTTTTTTGTTGTTGTTAATTTTTTAACTTAATCAATCTCATCTCAATCCATGTGGACTTCTTTAATGAGTTGATTGTCTTGCTTGATACTTCCTTGTCTTGTCCATCAGTGAATTCAATGCTATTTAACAGGATTCTGAAACTACTCTTATATCTAGCATTGCATCAGAGAAATTTCCATCTTGCTATGTGAATGTTTATGTCCTAAAATCTATGGGTGACTTCTTGGGAAGCTAGAAGGGAGTATAGGCAATTTAGGTGAAACTGTGTTCCCACCCAGAAAATCAGACAACAAATCTGCTAGAGGACTTCAGATTGTTCATTCTCAAAATATCTGTTGGCGATTTTTCTTCCTGAATATTTCCTTGTTCATTAGGTAATGTTTTGATTCTGCAAGAGCTCCAGAGCAGGCTGAGAAAGGAGGCATTAAACTGCAGCAAAGCATTCCCAAACTGTTCACAATGCAGGCTAAATTAAGGTCTGGCACACTGAATTAGATTCTAGCATACCAAAGTCTGAAATAAAAGACCAGCTTTTCTTCCTGTTCAGACTGCAAAATTAATTCTGTTGTGGTACCTGAGTAATGCTTTAGCAAGGGTTAAAACAAGTCAACAGATTTTAGAGAACTATTGACATTTTGAAGGTGTGTCTGTGTCAGCAAGTGTCTATCATCTCTCTTCCTCACCTCCTTCAGGTTCACCTCTCCTAGCAGCCTTCTCCCCATTCAGAGCACAAAATCCTGCTTCATTTCTTCTCCCTTTCCATCTTCACACCTTACAGCTATGTATCTCTGCTGCTCTGCATACATTCTCTCCAACATTCTTCTGCCCCTTACAGTCCATTTATTTGCACATCCTCACATGAAACTCCACTCTGCCTGCCCCTTGGTCTTCATCCTTAAACAGCCTCTGAGCAAAGTTGTAGGAATGGGGCAACACTGCTCTAGTAGAGCCAACCTCTAGCTATTACAGTATGGGAAGTGTAAAAGCAACTGTTTTGACTGTGTCTAGAGCTTATACTACCAATATAGCATTTTAGTGTCTCTGCTTATTGCATTACAAAATGTTCAGTCTTGTTCTGTTCGATGTCTTTCTGGGCTCTAAACTACATTACATTTGGTTTTCCACATTTAAATAAAAGTCAGCTCTGAGAAAGTCTGTGCATGTACAGGGAAAAGGGTATTCTAACAGAGCTATTTACTGGGTGAATAGACCACAGCAAAACGTGTAAAATGTTCTTCACTGAGTTAAAGCCAAAACAAAATAAACCAAACAAAATACAACAACAGAAACAACAAAAAAGACAAATTATGTAACTACAGAAACTTTTCTGACTTGAAAGAGTTTGGTGTTTCAGCTAGCTTTTGCCCAAATGTCTCATAGTTCTGGATTTCTCAAATCTTATAGTTCTGGATTTCTCAAAGCTCAAAGTTCTGGGTTTCTCAAACAAGGACCTCATGGTTTTGGATACATTTCAAAAGATCATTCCTTCTGAGATGTGTATTGTTAGTAAACAGAACAGCAAGGAATTTCAAAAGATTGGAACAAGTAGAAAAGAAGAAGATGGTCATTCTAAGTTCTATTTAAAATATACATAATTTGTGCATGTTTATACATCCCAATAGAATGGCATAGAATTAAAAATGTCAAAAATTAAGTTGATTTTTCAATGTCAACTGATGGAAGTTTTCTGAAACTTAGAAATGTTCTGAAGGTGTGATTTTAATGTCAATGCAGATTAAAAATGTGGTATGCACTTAAAAGTGTGGTATGCACTTTTAGAAAATGAAAAATAATTATTATTTTAAACCTCTTCAATGTTTCCACATTTTTATATTTAAAATTCCATTTAAAACAACAACAACAAAAAGTTTTAAGCCTATAGCTGCCATGATAATCACAAGAGATACTGAAGTGAAAAAAAAACAGAAAAGGAAAAAAAAAAAAAGTTACACCCCCCCCCAAAAAAAAAAAAGGAAAAAAAATGCTATTTCTACCTTTAAAACTAGAATTAAGTAAAAAACTTTGTTCACATTGCCAAAACATTCACTTATAATAGTCATAACTAGTCCCCACTGGCATTTAATAAATATACTTACATCAACATTTCTTTCCAGATCTCAATATTACATCACACAACTTGAGTAAACTAGCATTAAATATCTCATTAGAATCAACCCCCATATGAGCAATAATTAAACAAATCAGCAATTAAATTATATCAAACTATTCAATGAGGAAGCCTATAAAAGAAAATACAAATCCATGTATATAAACTGCATTTTGCAGTTTGGTCCATGTTCACCATTACTCATTACAGGATTCAACGATTTCAGAGGGGACTTTATCTGGGTTATAGAAGAGGGTGAACTATGAGAGGGTGATTACAGTTTTGAGAATGAATGGGAATTCCAAGAAAAATAATTCTTTTGAAGTACAGACAAGGGGAAAAAAAAAAAAAAAAGGAAAAAAAAACCCCAAACCCAAACACCAAAACAAGAACCAAACAAAAATACTTCTTTCATAGACCAATCTGTAAAACTGAAATAAAAATTGTTTTGTGTGAATACTGGAAAAATGAATTCAAGCAGTTGCTTGAGTTTTGCCTAATTTGAGTTTTATTCAGTATACTTTCAGCTTTTTTTTTTTTCTTTACTCTTTCTCAAATACAGAAAAAAAATCTGCAAATTCATCCTGGTTAGTGAAGGAGCTCTTTTAAAGGTCTTTGTCAAAGCAAAATCTTAGAGGGAAAAAAAGAAATGAAGCATCAGATGTCAGAACTGCCATCCAAGGAAAGATTTCCCTCTAATCCTGTTTGATTAGGTCTGGAAGGGGAAGTACATATTCATTTGCTATTAAAATTTAACTCTAGATCATCGTTATCAATCTTTCTTGAGAAAAAGAGGACTCAAAAGCTACAATAAAAATGGACAAAAGAGATTTGATCTGGATGGAATATGTACACTACCATTTCCTACAGAGCTAGAAGAAGTTTTAGCTTGTTTAATAGGGAAATAATGAGGATGATAAAAGCAAGAATCCTTAATTTAGTGTATAAAACCAAGGAGCCGTATTTGTCTTTAAAACTTGCTGAGGTGCTTTGACACTGCAGTGAATTATTGCATTTGTGCTATCCACAGTAATCGTGCAGTTGAAACTCACTTTCTTCCAGGAATATAGCTTACAATGAATGTGGTCAGACAGCATGACAAGCCTCGAGTCAGTTCTTTATTTGTAGGAGGAATAGTTTCTCACTCACAGATGTTAACTATTTTGATTGTTCCTAGTGTAAAGCAAAGATGTTTGTCCTTTAGATTACCAGAACAACATAGTTTTGAGAGGTAGTACAATTTCATGAGTACCTAAGAGCTTGGGACTTTGTACATTCAGGGGGTTGTGATCTCCTAAATTCTGAAGTAGCTTAGAGAGAGATTTTTAAAGGTTCTTTGATGCTAAAAGATGTGGAAGGTATTCAGTAGGATTTACAAAGTCTAAAAGTAGCTAAAGATCTTGAAGCTCGCACTGGCAATTTCAATAGACATGTACCTGCACAGGCACTTCAGTGTCCCACTTTCTCAAAAACATGTTTTTCTTTATTCTTCCCATTATGAGAATGCTTACATTGTTGTATGGATACAACCCTTGAAAAATAGGGTACCTAACTGCACTGAAACAGGAATGTACTGAGAGCTAAGACCTTCATCTTCCTAGTCAACCTGTGTCATGACAGGGACATGCCTGTACAATGCTTTAATAGACTGTGGGGTAGGTATCCTGCAAAATGGCTGCAGCTGGTGACTCTTGAAGTGTATTCTGGGAACTCAAATAAGTTTTGGAAATTTCTGGATCCATCTCCACTCCCAGATACACTGTTTTAAGGATCATTTGCTGTTAATCAGGTCTTGGTTGCCTTTCAAATGTCACTTGCAGAACTTACTCCACATTTTTTGCTTCCAAATCCATACAGTATAACAGCCACTAGTGCAGAAGCAGAGGACACAAACTAGAAAGCTGCATACGCTTTTAAAATGGATGAACAAAAAGACCATCTACTGAGCATGGCCACATTTGCACAAGAGACAGATTTTCTCATTAAGTAGCCTCATCTTTTGCTTTCTTTTGACACATATATCTGCACCTGTGGTGATGCACCGTATCTTTTCCTCTATCTGTATTTTGAACCTTGTTGTTGAGCTCGGTTCTAACAGGAACGCCCTGCCCCGCAAGCTTGCTGTGGTGGTGTGAGCAAACCATTTCCTGTTTGGATTAAATATGATTATTTTCAGCTGATGTAAGTAGCGTGAAGGGAAACATCCAGCAGCAAGTCTAGCACGGCTCCTTGCGGTATGACTGCAGTGGAGTGCTTTCTGTGTTTGCCAATGCACACTAGGATGTGTCAAAACATGAGTACCCACAAGTGTCTTGGCCTTCAGTGTGGCTAGAGAAGGTAGCATTAATGGCAAAGGAGATAACAATAGGTCAGTCTCATGTCTCACCTTCCATCAACTAATTGAGGGAGCTGGGGTTGTTTAGCCTGGAGAAAAGGAGGCTCAGGGCAGACATTGCTGTCTACAACTACCTGAAGGGAGGCTGTAGCCAGGTGGGGGTTGGTCTCTTCTGACAGGCAACCAGCAACAGAACAAGGGGACACAGTCTCAAGTTGTGCCATGGGAAGTATAGGCTGGATGTTAGGAGGAAGTTCTTGACAGAGAGAGTGATTGGCATTGGAATGGGCTGCCCAGGGAGGTGGTGGAGTCACCATCCCTGGGAGTGTTCAGGAAAAGCCTGGATGAGGCACTTAGTGCCATGGTCTAGTTGACTGTGTAGGGCTGGGCGATAGGTTGGGCTGGATGATCTTGGAGGTCTCTTCCAACCTGATTGATTCTATTCTATTCTAATTGCACAATGCGGTCATGAAGCTAGAGCTTGTGTGTGTGTGTGTGTACAATAGCATAGACACCCAGCTGGTCTATTGAAAGCTATTTAATTGTACATTTTCCACATGTGGATTTTACTTGGAAAGTATAGATTTGCTTTGGCTATTTTGCATCAAACAGCAAAACATACTTTTCTCTTAATACAGATATCTATGTTAGGACTCCAAAATGAGAGCCCTATTTAGCACAAGATCTGTTGCAGTAGTTTCCCTGAAATCAAAATGTTTAAACTGTAGTGATATCTAAGATTACAGTCACAAGTTTCTATTCTGTCTCTGCAATAGTCTCTGAGATGCCAGACACCAGTGCAATAACAATTATTTGAGCAGTGTTACTAAATGAGATTGTGGCTTTTGTGATTTTGCAATAGGGACAGAAGTCCACCAGAGCACAGGTTAAAAACTCATGATATTATTTCCCGAGCTTGATTCCATTCTCACCAGGCTCTGCACCAAACTAAGCCCACTGTCGAGTGGCTAAGGTTAGCCTATGTACTTTTGCTTAAAGAAATACACGAAGAGTTGGTAAGATTTGTCTGCTTCGGGTTCATCAGTCACTTCCTACTTTGTATTAGAGCTTCCTGTGCCACCATGCTAACACACCTTACACAGTTACTTTTAGTTTCTCCCATTCTTATAAAATAAAGAGTTCCTGTAAAAGTCTGATGTTATTAAACAGTGGACAACACACTATCAGGCAAAGACCCAGGAATATGAGTAACATGTAAACTACAAACAATGTTTCTTGAAAAACGACAGTAAGGAGGATGATTTGGGTGTTTTTCCCTTTTTTCCCCCCATCTGTTCTCAATTATAAGAAACTCCTCCCGCTAGTTTAAAGGAAAAATGTACACCCTGCAAAGCCTCTCATCTCTGTACAATATGTGACATCTGTATGTAACAGATGGGCTTTCAGGTTTTCTCATCACTAGCTTTATTTCCCAGGATCTATGACTGCAGCACCTAAGATCCTGTTCTCAAGATGAAAAAGCAAACTCAAAATAGAAAGGTCTCATACTTGCAGTCTCTGTCCCTGAGGTCGTATCAGGTGGGCAATACAATACTATCCACCACCAAAGTTTTTATTTCCAACCATGCAATACCTGTGGGTTGGAAGAAGAAATGTGTTTTCTTTTCAGTCGTTGGAAGGAAATGTTAATGAAGGCTGATTTTTTTCTCCTCAAAGTTTTCTTGATTTTTTTTTTTAACAGCAAACTCTGCATAAATTTTCTTGTGGCTAATGCAGCTGGGCCAGGCTCAAGGCCCACAGATTCTGCCTCAAAGTGAAAAAGTGGTATTCACTTCACACTAGGGTTTGTGCTTATGAGAAGAAGATCCAACGCTCCTCACTTGTGACAATGTTCATCCTCTTCTGAGTCAGACTGCTAAGTCTGTGCATGCTTCACACATGGGGACAACACAGTACTGAGTACTGTGTCCAGTTCTGGCCTCCTCAATTCAAGAGAGATGTTGAGGGGCTGGAATGTGTCCAGAGAAGGGCAACAAAGCTGCCAAGAGGCCTGGAACACAAACCCTATGAGGAGAGGCTGAGGGAGCTGGGGTTGTTTAGCCTGGAGAAGAGGAGGCTCAGGGCAGACCTCATTGCTGTCTACAACTACCTGAAGGGAGGCTGTAGCCAGGTGGGGGTTGGTCTCTTCTGACAGGCAACCAGCAACAGGACAAGGGGACACAGTCTCAAGTTGTGCCATGGGAAGTATAGGCTGGATGTTAGGAGGAAGTTCTTGCCAGAGAGAGTGATTGGCATTGGAATGGGCTGCCCACGGAGGTGGTGGAGTCATCATCCCTCGAGATGTTCAGCAAAGAGTGGATGAGGCACTTAGTGCCATGGTCTATTTGACTGGGTAGGGTTGGTTGCTAGGTTGGACTGGATGATCTTGGAGATCTCTTCCAACCTGGTTGATTCTATGATTATATAGCAGTCAACTTTCTCATGGGTCTTGGCTCAATGTCAAGATTGCTAGGATGCAGTAATGACTTGACTGGCCACAGTTTTCAAAAACATCTAGTAGTTTTGACTTCCTTATTTAATAGGTGAATAGATCACTTTATTTGCCTTAAAGGACAGCTATTCCATTAGGCACAACCAACCCCCACCTGGCTACAACCTTCCTTCGGGTAGTTGTAGACAGCAATGAGGTCACCCCTGAGTCTTCTCCAGGCTAAACCACTGCAGCTCCCTCAGCCTCTCCTCATAGGGTTTG
This sequence comes from Tricholaema leucomelas, assembly GCA_013400475.1. Lineage (NCBI taxonomy): Eukaryota > Metazoa > Chordata > Aves > Piciformes > Lybiidae > Tricholaema lacrymosa > Tricholaema leucomelas. The sequence continues at coordinate 274,126 of WAAF01000019.1, forward strand.
TGTTCCAGGCCTTTCACCAGCTTTGTTGCCCTTCTCTGGACACATTCCAGCCCCTCAACATCACTCTTGAATTGAGGAGCCCAGAACTGGACACAGTACTCAAGGTGTGACCTGACCAGTGTTGAGTACAGGGGCAGAATAACCTCCTTCATCCTACTGGCCACACTGTTCCTGATACAGGCCAGGATGCCATTGGCTCTCTTGGCCACCTGGGCACACTGCTGGCTCATCTTCCGCCTACTATCTACCAGTACCCCCAGGTCCCTTTCTGCCTGGCTGCTCTCCAGCCACTCTGTCCCCAGCCTGTAGCGCTGCTTGGGGTTGTTGTGGCCAAAGTGCAGAACCCTGCACTTGGCCTTGTTATTTCTCATCCCATTGGCCTCTGCCCACCCATGCAGCCTATCCAGGTCCCTCTGCAGGTCCCACCAACTAATTGACACCTGCTCCTAGCTTGATGTCAACTGCAAACTTACTGATGCTGGACTCAATCCCCTCATCCAGATCATCAATAAAGATATTGAACAGGACCGGGCCCAGCACTGATCCCTGGGGAATATCACTAGTGACTGGCTGCCAACTGGATGTGGCACCATTCACCACCACTCTCTCTGCCCAGCCCTCCAGCCAGTTCTTTACCTATACCAGAGTGAATCTGTCCAAGCCATGAGCTGCCAGTTTTTCTCGGAGGTTGTGGCAGACAGTGTCAAAGGCTTTGCTGCAGTCCAGGTAGACTACATCCACAGCCTGCCTGACATTCACCAGGCAGGTAACCTGATCGTAAAAGGAGATCAGGTCGGTCAGGCAGGACCTGCCCTTTGTAAACCCATGTTGGCTGGGCCTGATCCCTTGACCATCCTGTAGGTGCTTTGCAATGGCATTCAAGATGACCTGTTCCATGACCTTGCCTGGCACTGAAGTCAGGCTGACAGGTCTGTAGCTTTCTGGTTCCTCCTTCCAGCCCTTCTTGTGGATGGGCGTCACACTGGCCAGCTTCCAGTCTTTGGGGACCTCTCCTCTCTCCCCTTCCCTCTCCTTTTTTCCCCTTCCCTCTCCTCTTTTCCCCTCCTCTTCCCTCCCCTACTCTCCCCTCCTCTTCCCTCCCCTTCCCTCTCCTCCCTTCCCCTCTCCTCCTTTCCCCTCTCCTCCCTTCCCCTCTCCTCCCCTCTCCTCTCCTCTCCTCTCCTCTCCTCTCCTCTCCTCTCCTCTCCTCTCCTCTCCTCTCCTCTCCTCTCCTCTCCTCTCCT
>WAAF01000019.1:275473-289017 GCA_013400475.1 Tricholaema leucomelas
CTCTCCTCGAATCTCCTCTCCTCGAATCTCCTCTCCTCGAATCTCCTCTCCTCTCCTCGAATCTCCTCTCCTCTCCTCTTTCCATTTTTTTAAAATTATACTACAACTTTCAAATCTATATTACAAATGAACAGGATAATTAATCCAAAAAAATCTTTCTATTTCACTTCAAAGTCAAAATTTCATTCCAAGCTTGAAATTGTGTAATTTCACATGTAATTCAGAGGCTAAAGAATGCTTAAAATTCTACGATATCTGAGAAGAACTAAACCAAACCTAAACAACTCACCCCCCACCAAAAAAAAGCCCTCCCCCCTCAAAAAACAACCCAAAACAAAACAAAATCCCTCCAAAAACCCCAACTAACCCAAAAAACCCAGACAACACACATCACTTTTCTTACCTGGAAATCACATCATAACATTATGATACAGACTGTAAATATAGGGTCTGTTTTGAGATAAATGTTTCCTGTCTATGGAGTCACCGACTCACCATAAAATAAGTGAATGCTAGGACACTAAACTCTACCTGGTTTGTTCATCAAAGAATTTCGACCTTACAACTATTGAAGACTTACAACCTTGCTTTGTCAAGGAGCAGAGAAAAAGCTGGGGAGGGTCATGGAGAACATTAGTGGCTGATATGATGATTATTCAGACTGGATGAGGCACTTAGTGCCATGGTCTAGTTGACTGGCTAGGGCTGGGTGCTAGGTTGGCCTGGATGATCTTGGAGGTCTCTTCCAACCTGGTTGATTCTATTCTGTTCTGTTCTATTCTATTCTATTCTATTCTATTCTATTCTGTTCTGTTCTGTTCTGTTCTATTCTGTTCTGTTCTATTCTGTTCTGTTCTGTTCTGTTCTGTTCTATTCTATTCTATTCTATTCTATTCTATTCTATTCTATTCTATCATTCCCATATGAATTTTGCCACCTGATGATTGTCTTCCTACTCCTTAGTATTAATGGGAAAAGAAACTGGCTATATTTAATAAAACAGTGGAATAATGGTGGAAACTCAAGTTTCCTAAAGGAATTTATGTTCAGCAGCCTTTAATTTCAATCATTCTGGAATCTTTGTATCATCTGTATGACGAACTAATTCCTTTCTCCTTTGAAATATGTGAATTTAAAGTACAAATAGTGATACTAATAATACAGACCTGATTTTTTTTTTCGTGCTGAAGACACTTTTAAAGTATTGTCCTTTGAGGACATAGGAGGAGATGCTCAAGAATCTTCAGTTTAGTCAAAGAAACAGTGAAGTGTTAATCAGAATTTCCAGTATTTTTCAACAAGTGAGTACAACTGGAGTTCAGGCAAACAAAAGGTAAGGTGCTTGCCTACTCTTATTCTGTCCTCATATTAGTAACTTATTGAATTTCATGTTTCCTTAAGTTTTTGTATTGGAAATGGTTTAGTGAGGATTCAGACTCTTTTGATGCATGTTTCAGTTTGCACTTCAAACAAAAACATACCTGTGAAAAACTGCATCCTATCTGAGTTTTTCAGGCAGATGCACAAGTGGTATTATTTATGCTTTAACTTAACACATACACACCACATTTAAAGTGAGATAGTGCAGCAAGAGTACAAGATTACGAATGGCTTTCATAGCTCACCCTTTCCCAGAGGGTTTGCTTGCACCTGTTTTTTACCACAGAAAGGACGTTAAACTTTCTGATATGTGACCAAGCTGCAAATGAAAGATCTTGAAGATAAAAAGTGATATGATTGATTTAAAAGGTCAAAATCTAATATTTTAGTCTGTCAGTTTATGGTGTGGTAATTTCACAGGAACATCAAAGATACTGTGTGACATCCCAGTACATATTTCTCACCTTGAGTGGCTTGTGGCTCTCCTCAGATTTCATGGTCCATCAGTGCACACTTCAGCTGTGTTTCTTTAATAACAGCAGAGGAGGTTAACAGAGCATTTATCTTCCTTGATGCTTGACTTACCGGAGTGCAGCTTAACAGTCACTTTTAGGGAATGGTGTGCTGGTATGTCCGTTCCTGCCCTTAGGAAAGAAAGTGGGGGGAGGAGCTTTAAAACAACACAGATACGTTTCGAAGCTTTTCCAGCAGATCAGTCAGTTGAAGAATTGTTGTAACCTTGTGTAAGCCATCAGGCAGGACTTAAGTATTGAATGGCAGAAGCCCAATTTGAGACCAAAGCCCAGCATGCTTCACTAGATTTCCAAGAGGAGCTCAAGAAGTAAGCACTAAATGTCTCAGTGTCATTCAGATCTCATCCAAGCAACAACTTTTCATGTACAAAAATGCAATTGGTGAATTTGCATTATGAACTGAATTCAAGAAACACTATAAAGAGCTTGGATCTGCCTTCTGTAACCTAAGAGGAAATGGTCCTGAAACATCCATGCTACATTATTGTCCTCATATGGGGGTCTTTTAAGTGGTCAGAGGCAGACTCAGAGGAGATGATACTGATTATTGTTGAGTCTTCAGTAATTTCAGAGAACAGAATTGTCTTTAGGTATCTAGACAATCCGATGCTGCTTTTTCCCAACCAACTTCTTTCCTCATATCAATTTGTAAAACACTGTCTCAAAACCATAAGCATGCATCTTCAAACATATACTTGCAAGGTTACCAGGAGTGTGAGAAAAGAGGATTTCAGTGTTTGGCAGGTATAGTCAGGAAGGATGCAGTAAAACAGTATTCCTGGAGGAACAGGAAGAGCTGTACATACAGTCATGTATGTGGCGGGTGATGTGGGAACATCAGAGTGGAATCCAGAGCTTTAGGGAAGGAGCGAGAGGGCTGGGGAAAGAAGATAGCACAAAGGCTTTCTTAGTCTCTTCAACAGCTCCCTAGATCTCATACACACACCTCCTCACCACTCTGCCTGGTTATTCTCATGTGCATATACCTATGGTCTTATCAGTACCTCTAGTGCAGTTCTATTACTCCAAAGTTCCTCTCATTCCCACACTGAATATTAAGCACAAAATATAATCAAACTGAAATACACTGTAGGAAAATCCACTTGGCATCCCTCATAACTGACAATTTTAAAATATGTTAGAACAACAACAATAATGGTGGATTTGCTGTCTGCTGGTTTTTAAGGGTCCTGATCTTGTAGCAATCTTTACCTGAGGGTGTGTGCTAGTTTGTAGTCTAGGGGAAAGACTTCCAATTTCAGATGAGATTTTGCCTCCATGTAATCCAATAATGGAAATTCATTCTGTGATTAATCCAGGATATGATTCAACTTGTTTTTTATATTTTAGTGATCAGGAGAGGGGGACAGCCAAGGGAGAAGAGAAGCACTTAAGCATGTAGTCACTGTTTTTCACAGGAATTTTTATAACGCTTTTACACAATAGGGAGAAATTGCTCCTAAAGAGTCATTCTTGTCTATTGGGTAATTAATATGCATATTAAAAAATTCTAAATATATATTTAATCAACTTGCTACATAAAATGCTTGAAGCCCTGAATACATATGAACCCGGTGGACCAGAACAGCTGAAAAAAAATCTTTGCCCCAGGCTCTGGGGGTACATTCCATGGAGTTTTCTTTTAAAATAGATCTATGAGCCTAGAATGGACTCGAAGAAACCAGAACAGTTTTAAACAGGGGTCCTTTCTTTTCAGGTCATGGACACAATCTGAACTGAGGTAACAGAATGAAAAGGAAAGGTTTTCCTGGAACAGTACTCTAATAATTAAGATAGTGGTCCAAGAGTTAAATCCTTTAGGTACCATTCCAGGAAAGGGCAACCGTGAACCTCACCTAGCTTGTTATCTGCAATTGTGCATCAGTTTCACTTCTGTAAAATGGGAATAACAACACTTAACCTCTTCACATCCTTGTGAGATGTGTTAAAAAGAAACATTCAAAGATATGAAAGTGAAAGATCTCACCAAAAAACTGGGTGGAGGAGTCATTATAAGTGCCCTACGTGCCCTTGAAAATCTCACCTTTATTTTATTGATGGCTATACTGAACTTTGAGACCTTGGGAGGAAAGGTGTTAGAGATGTGCAAAGCTGCTAAGGAAAATGGAGTAAAAAATGACTAAAAAGTCAATTTCAGAAGCAAAGGAATATAATATGAGGATAACCTATGGCAAATACCCTGAAGGCTACACTTGGGAATGTGGGAATATGAAGTCAAATTATGCCTTTAGATAATTTTGAGTCAAAGATGATTTTATGCAAATATAACAGCAGAGGAACATGAACTATGTCATCTCAGGAGGCCAGAAACTGGTCATCCATTCTTCAATTAATCATCCATATGTTTCTTTGACCACTCTAATGTGGATCATCTCAATGCACAGCTTCTCAGTGGCCATCCTTTCCTTCTTGCCACATATTTCTCCAATATCCTCTAGTCAGAGAAGAACTAAGCCTTCTACAATTTCAGCTATGTGCTTATTTGCTCAGCAGTCTCAGATTTTATGCCATGATCAAAAATACATCATCATTTCCCCAAATAATTCAACTTATGAGCATCACCTCTTAAATCTGCTCTCACACATTCTGCAGTAAATCTGTAGCAACACACTGGATTCTGTGGGAAATGTCTGGGACCTGAAGTGGCCTAAATTTGCATTAGTGAATCTGTCTTCCTATCACTCAGCTTTGTTTCCTACTTTCCATCACTCTGTAGCTGAACAATCTCAAAAAGTAGGTCTGATAGCAGACTTTAAATATTGGTTTGAAATAGACTTATCCACAAACAAAAAAGTAATTGATAAAGGCACTTGAACAATATTGTAAAGAACGACAGCAATAATTCTGAATTTATTTAGGTATTAAGCTGAAAACTACAAACCATGTTATGTTTAAGGTACTTAAAACCTAAGCTCAACTGGAAAATTAAAAATTGAATGGTATAAATTAATTTCTATTGATTTGTTTTAAAAGAGACTTCTAAAGTACTAGATATAAAGGCAAAAAGAAGCTCACTCTGATGTTGAAATGAAAAAGCCAAACAACAGAAACCAACAAAAAATTACTGGCCTGTTGAAAATAAGAAGTTAGTTTAGGACAATTTCCCTTTTATTACCAAGATGAGCTGTGGTAATTAAGGCTTTGAAAATATAGCTTCCAACCTTCTGGATATACTCTCACCACATCCCAGAAAAAAAAAGATCCTTGTCTCATAGAAGCAGCTATGTAAACAAATAAAGAGGTCTAGATAAGTGCCACATGCAATCATAGCGGTCAGGATAATTATTGTACTTGTTAAGTTATAAGTTTTAATAACACAATTGGTTTATTAATCTATTTTCATGTAGGATGATCTTCACAAAAGCAATTATCAGCTAGTGCTTGTAGGTAGCATAAAAAACTACTTCTCACATGGATTTGTATGCACACAGTTAAAATGTTGGCTGAATCAAGACAATTATTTTATTAGCTGGTGAGATATTTAAGTGGAGCAGAAAATATAGTGAACAATTTGATCTTCCTAGTGAAATATTTGCAGTGGCACACCAGGGCTCTTTCATAGTCAGCTTATGGGAAGATCCCTGTGTTTATGGGGAGAATTATGGAAGGTAATGATGAGCCAACTAATCATTTCAGCCTACCTGTTAGCAGGGAAGTTCTAGCAAGAATCATTTCAGAGTTAAATAACTGACTATGAGTTCCAAGAGGGAAAAAAAACCTCCTGGATGATTTTCCTTTGCAATGGAAATGTGTATAGTTAAAGCATCAGCATAAAGATAACCTAAAAAGACTGGTTAAAAGAAGAGAGAAGCATCGTTAGGTGAAGACTTACAGATGAGGACATAATGTTTACATTTAAAGTGGTGGCAGAGATAGATAAAGTATAATTTGGTTAAAGGGTGAATTTGTCCTAGGTAGACCCCTAAGCTATTGAGACAGTATGAGCAAGGTATCAAGGGTTCACATGTGAGGGAGTGAGGAGTGGAACAAGGGGCTTTCACTGAAGGAAATGTTAACTCAGAGAAAACTCCTAGAGTTTGCTGTGTGACCTAGGATGGGGTATTACAAAAAGATTCTCTACAGAGAGACTTCAATAATTAAGGGCATTCAAACTTACATGCCTCAGTTTTCCAGTGGTAAATTAAGACAAAATAAGTAACATATACAATTACAGGCACTTACTTATCATAGTGTTTTCTTATCTGTAATAGAATGTGGAAGTAGGTAGAAGTTATTTTTCACATGCGTGAAATCAAAATTCATTCAGTAAATTTGTACAGTGAAATTATTACTAGTTCTGAAGCAGGAAAAACAGTTCTGAGCAAAACTTCAACTTGTTCCCTCCTGAATCAAGAGTGCTGATATTTCTAAAAATCTGCTAATGAGGGAAACAGATCCCTTGAAGCTTTATTAAAAAAAAAAAAAAAAAAATTTTTNAGATGCAAACCATCAACAAACAGCAGGGGGAAAAAAACCAACAACCCCCCCCCCAAACAAACAAACAAACCAACTTAAAACCAACCATCCAAAACCCCTTGATGCCAATATTAAATTTAAATTGCTGAACAAAGTCCAGGAAATTGACTTTAAAGATCCTTTTGTCTTTATCTGACATTGGTGACCTAGGAGGAAAATATAAATAGAGATCCCTAGACAGTTTGGAAAACCATTCAAGAGCTTAAGTTCTTCTGTGGCACAAGTTGATCTCAGAGGTTCCTTGAACAATCATTCACAGAGCATGTTATGCAGTATTCTTGGATAGCTGCATGATCATTATGAGGGAGGATAAGGTCTCTAATATTCATAGAATCATAGAATCAACCAGGTTGGAAGAGACCTCCAAGATCATCCAGTCCAACCTAGCACCCAGCCCTACACAGTCAACTAGACCATGGCACTAAGTGCCTCAGCCAGCCTTTCGTGAACACCTCCAGGAACAGCGACTCCACCACCTCCCTGGGCAGCCCATTCCAATGCCAATGACTCTCTCTGTCAAGAACTTCCTCCTAACATCCAGCCTATACCTCCCCTGACACAACTTGAGACTGTCGCCTTGTTCTGTTGCTGGTTGCCTGGCAGAAGAGCCTAACCCCCCCACCTGGCTACAATCTCCCCTCAGGTAGGTGTAGACAGCAATGAGGTCACCCCTGAGCCTCCTCTTCTGCAGGCTAAACAACCCCAGCTCCCTCAGCCTCTCCTCATAGGGTTTGTGTTCCAGGCCTCTCACCAGCTTTGTTGCCCTTCTCTGGACATGTTCCAGTATCTCAGCATCTCTCTTGAATCGAGGAGCCCAGAACTGGACACAGTACTCAAGGTGTGACCTGACCAGTGTTGAGTACAGGGGCAGAATAACCTCCCTCCTCCTACTGGCCACACTGTTCCTGATACAGGCCAGGATGCCATTGGCTCTCTTAGCCATGTGAGCACACTGCTGGCTCATCTTCAGCCTACTATCTACCAGTATCCCCAGGTCCCCCTTTCTTCCTGGCTGCTCCCCAGGGGAGGGAAGAGGGCTCTAACCTTTCAACAGATCGACACCTGCAAATATTGGCTCTTAGTGGGGCAGAAAAGGGCTTGGCCAGCCAAACATATATATAACATAGGCCTGTTACATTCTTCCCAGTGAGGGGGTTTGTTTGTATATAATTGGAGTTTAAAAGTAGGTGGTATGTTGGGGGGAGTGTTGGCTTTTTTGTTTGCTTGGTTTGTTTTGGGTTTTGTTTGTTGTTGTTGTTTGTTTGTTTGTTAAATCTGGGCAGGAAAAAAAATGGAAATTTACTCTTTGAAGGAGACCTAGATAACAGCAATAAGTCCTGACTATATTTCTGTGGCCACGAAAATGACTCCCTGGAAGTGGGGGGTTGTAATCGGAGTGCTGACACAACCTGATTCCTAGCTATCACTTTGCAAGCTGTGCTGTTATAATAAGAAGAAAAGGTTGTGTCTTCAGTAGAAAACTGATGGAAGTTAGAAACGCTGGGTGAAAATATGCAGCTCATTTAAAGGAGAAGAAACTGTCACAAAGTAAATGAATCATATAAGAAAGAGGGGAAAAAAAAATGAATGGCTAAGCCAGGAGTGAAAGACACATAAAATAGAAGGGAAGGTGAAGTTTTTTACCCTGAGAACCTGATTGTCATCTAATTAGAGACTGAGAGAGGGTTTGATTAATCTATCACAAGCAAAAGGGCCTGGCTTCAGTCACTAATCTGGGACGTGTGAAAACTATGTATGTCTCTGGAGGTTTCTTCAGCTTCTGTGCTCGCAAGATCAGGTGTTCCCACATAGTCAGTTCCAGGACAATTGTCTCTTCTCAATTAGTACAGTTAATTGTAAATAAGATCATATATATCAAGGAGTTTGAACCCTGCCTGCTCAGTTTGAGATTGCCCTAAAATAAGAGTTCAGCCTCCTCTGAAATCTCTACCTCCTTTCATCTTAAAATTAGATATTGGTACAAGTGCAAACAGCCCCATATGTTAGGCAGTTCATTGTTTTCAAACAGGACCCAGGAGTCAGTTTGAATTGCCTCGGTGATAAGTGTCCACACAGCAGGCTATAAGGGGAAAAGGAAAATTGCTCCCTTGAGCAGTGGATTGACTGCAAAGACATTTAGAAAAGGCTACTGCAACACAAGGCCCACAGCAGCTGTCTGTGGGCTCAACATAGTGATGGTAGATGAAAGCAGCCTGCCTTCATCTACTTCCCACCCACTACCTCAATGCACTGTGATAAAAGCCTTGGCAGCATAGCATCTGCAGAAGGCAGCCATGTCTGCCCCACCTCTCTAGGTGCAACCTTTTGGATCTGGGTGCCTGAGGTACCTGTCCAGCATTGGCAGGACTTGTTATTGCAGCTTATTTCTAGGAGGGTTTGATTCAGTTTGCTGTGCATTGGCATCAAGTATTGCTTGACACGCCCTAAGGCATCCACATACGGCTGTCAGATACGATGCTGCACCTATGGGAGACCTGTGTCTTTCTGAAGTGGCAGCTGAGGTTGGGCAGGAGTATTCTAGGGCATCTCAGATGACACTAAGTGCCTTTGCGATGTTCAGCGCCTGTAGAAGCGAGCCCTAAGCATCTATCTGACTTTGTTTCTATGAGAGAAGGAGAAAATAACAAAGCACAGCCTGAATAAAAGAGATGCAATATAATTGGGTAGCTTGAAAACCATCAAGCCAACTTGCCAGGTGCTGGGAGGTAGAATTCTGAGAAGCTGGAAAGCTATTGGTCTCTTGAATAGTGTGGTATCACCATGCCGAGTATATTTTTAATTCACTGACAAATCGTTTTGCTTTCTTGACTTTCAGTTTTACTCTGCTGTGGCTACAGAGGTGATAAATAAACTCATAATGTGGTGGATATTCTAGGAATTCTGCCCGTCTAAACAACATTGGACCTATGGACCTATAGACCTATGTCTCAGCATATTTTCAAGCCTCTTCAGGAATAAGGCTCTGAATCCTCTTTGTAGGCCTTCTGTGTATATCAGGCATTGTTATACCAAAACATAACTAAGTGCCATTTAGACAGGCAGGTAATTCCTTCAGTCACCATTATTGCATTAGACAAATAGCTTACTTTCTGTCACTTGAAATGGGTTCCCTTTGTTCTTCTGCTATTGCTTCTCTACTTCATGTATCTCACAATTATATTTCCAGACTACGATTATCATATAACTCTTAAATAAGGCTCAGTATGATCTTCTCCCACTCACTCTGTGAAATATATATATTTAAACATAGAATAGAATAGAATAGAATAGAATAGAATAGAATCAACCAGGTTGGAAGAGACCTCCAAGATCATCCAGTCCAACCTAGCACCCAGCCCTACACAGTCAACTAGACCATGGCACTAAGTGCCTCATCCAGGCTTTTTCTGAACACTCCCAGGGATGGTGACTCCACCACCTCCCTGGGCAGCCCATTCCAATGCCAATCACTCTCTCTGTCAAGAACTTCCTCCTAACATCCAACCTATACTTCCCCCAGCACAATTTGAGACTGTGTCCCCTTGTCCTGTTGCTGGTTGCCTGGGAGAAGAGACCAACCCCCACCTGGCTACAATAGACTTATATGCATATATGTGTAGATATGTGCATTTTTATTATTTAGATGAACATTTATATATGTGCATATATATTAACACATGTATAAATGTAAGAAATATACAAGGTAGTACATCAGACTTTGCACAGACACTCTTATTTCATGAACAGCATTATTTCATAATGGAATCCGTGATTCTATGATAGTTGTTGCATTTATTATTCCCAATGTTTGTTTCACTCAGAATTTAATAAAAAAAAAACCAAACCACCATAATGTAAAGTTTAAAACATAATTTAAAAAAATATTCTACAAAGTATGATACCAAAAAGAAAAAAAATGGTACATGTTCAGTCTGTGCCACATTGCAGACTGCAGTACGAATTAAAGACAAAAGGGTTCCAATTTGAGCGTATCTGACCACAGGATTCTGCGATTTTGTTCTGGGATTCTGTTGGTTGTCTGCATATAAATTAAAATCAAATGGACATTTTCTAAAGTATTTCTGCCAACACTATTTGGTCATAGATTTTTTTTTTTTAAATAAAATAAACTTGATGTTACTAAATATGCATCTGACTGCCACTTATAATGAAAATACTGTAAATAACTACATTAGAAATGCTCAGTGCTGAGGGAAGAGTATGAGGACTTACTGCTTCAAAACCATAGGCTTCTAGCATGTAAACTAAAGAAGAATCTCCAATAACATTTATAAAGTAGAAACATACACTTCAGGAGGTGTAATTATATGAGACATGTATCTTTATGGGTGGCTGACTTTTGAGATGATTTTTTTTTACCGTATTATGAGTATAGGCATAATTGGTATAACTACGCTGCTTTTTCAGTCATCTGCTATGTAGAAAAGGGTACAAGTCTAATTTCTTAATTAGGCCCACGTTGTGAGCCAAAGCTACGTGGCCATGCTATGGAATGAGGAGTGATCTCCCAGTTTTCTTATCCCTCCATCTCTAAACTCTAAGTATCAGAGTAGTACCCTATACATTTCTACCTATCCCATCACGTGACAGTAAAGGTGGCCCAACAACAATGAAACATTTTCTCCATTCCCTCCACAGTCCTCAAAATAATCTGCTATTGCAAAGGTCTATAAACTAAATGTTATTTTCCATGAGTGCAATGCTTGGAATTAGCCTGGGGGTCTTGTTTGGTTCATTGTCTTCACAGGATCTTTAGCGAGTCAGTTAAATCCAGATACTCAGAGGAATTTGGGAACCTAATTTCTATTTAACTTGATCAGAATTAGCTTCCAAAAGTACAATGTGAGCATGCAGTCTCACTGTGTCCATAAAATTAAGAAAAAAAAATTCCTGCTCCCTGAGTTTGTGTGAAAACAGAAACATGAAACAATACTCAGAGATGTTCCAGGAACACTGGCAATACAAAATGGTACTGAGTATTAATAGTTCTGAAGATGGAAGAGGCTGTATTTTGAGGTGCAAACTGTTCTTTCTGTTCATTGGAAGTCCATGGAAATGCATAGGAACACTTTTGTTTTACTAATAAGACAAAAGATGCTATGCTGTGATTAAATCACTGCACTACTGTACATTTCCTTTTCTGAACTCTGAACAACGGATTCATCATAGGTTCTGGCTGTTAAATATGGTGTCTCTTTTTCAAAATATCAGTGATCATAATGCAGTGGAGCTCCTGGGCCTGTTGACAATCTTACACTAATTTTGCATTATTTCCAAGATTTTATCTTAAATTGGCAGCATTTTATTGCATCGATAACTAGAAGCAGCAAATCAGAAATTAGAAAGAAAGAAAACTGACACTGATTGATGTCCAAGTCTTTCTCCTGATTCGCTGATTAAACTCATCAATCTATATGCAGAAGAGATGTCCAATGCAAATGGAACCAACCAGCCTTAACGAAGTTGTGTTGTCAGCATACTAAAGGGAAAATGGGATCCTCATGGCAGATAGGGAAAACAAAACTAAACCAAACCAGAGACTGTCTGTTACAAACAGTATTTATTTTAAGAGATGGCAAATCACTATTTAAAACACGTTCTAAACATGACAGCAAATCTTGTTGGCTATACTAGATTTGATTTTGGTATATAGATTGTGCAGGGGAAAAAAACAAAAACCAACCAAACCACACCACAGGCTACTTTGTGGGCCCTCTGGGCTGTGAGAAAACTGCCCTCAGTGCTCTGTCTAAACTCAGTAATCCCCCAGCTTGTTTTCAGAATAAATGTTAGTGGCACTAGCTAAAGTATCACACTCCCCAGACACACTCTGGTTTTCTCACATTGTTGCTTTCTTTTCCTCCTCTATTTACACAGAGGTGTTATAGTCTGAATTCTTGTAAATTAGAGTCATCAAATTGAAGCTAAACTCTGATTTTCATTTCATGAGGTATTTGATAGAGGTTAACTGTATTTACATTACTTTTGAGTGAAATAGAAGAACTTAGGATAGACAGACCCAAGAGCAGACTTGTTCATTTTGAAAAAAAAAATAATCAGCTTTTGCAAACTCCTTGATAAGTAGTGTACATCTGTAAGTTTGTGGAATAGCCTTTTGCACATAGGAGCAGTTGAAATGCAAAAAAACCCCAATATTTTACATTAAATATACTTGAAACCTAATGAAAATTTTTGGGCAGAGTCAGGTTAGACAGTTCAAAAGCTAACGGGTACAATAACAACTTCTGGATATATTACTTGGAGATGGTTAAAGAAAAATATTTTTTATTTGGAGAAGGATTTTAATTTTTCTTGTCTTAATGGGAGAGGAAAGGGTTTGCTAGAAGTATTTTATTTTTGTTACATTTTTTCCCCCAGTGGTTACTATTGCTACTGCAGACACATGCAATTTCTTGTTAAATTATGTGACTTTTGAAGCACCTTGACCTATTTTTTCTTATCGGTGAATTGGCAGTAAACAGGTGAAGATTTAGATTGATGCTGGACTGTCAACAAAAAAAAAAATCAAAAGAATATATGTTTAGAGTAGCTATTTACAAAGTCATAGTATTTCACAAATCAGCGTTTCCCAAGCCTCTGCTCAGAAGCAGTGTGCTACCTGAAAGGCTCTGGGATGTTAATTACAGCCACAAGAACTTAAAAAGCCAAACATGAGGTCATCATCACTAGACTTTTGGTTAACTGCCACTGTGAAGTGTAGCACTTCCTCAGGGTGCTCTTTGCTCTCAGCTCTGTGGTTGCCAGTGGGCAGTGATCTGTATCAGCTGGAGACATGGATACAGCTCTCGAATAAAACAAAATCCTTTCCCTGATTCTTTGAAACAACGTTTCGTGTAAAAGTGTGCTTCATTCATTTTCTTCCTTCTGAATGTACACTATGTTCCTTCAACTCATCAGTTCATTTCAATGAATGTAAAGAAGAAAAAAAGTGTTGTGCTATGAATGAATCTATCATCTTTAGGCTCTCACATCCAAATAGATTCTTAAAATAACTGTAAAAACACAAAATGTCTGAATCGATCATTTCTGTCCTGCTCTGGAATGAAATTAATATCCACATGAATTTTACCTTTAAAAAATTTTTTATATATA
>WAAF01000019.1:289023-301959 GCA_013400475.1 Tricholaema leucomelas
AAGTGTATATATATATATATATATATATATATCTGTATCTGAAGAAAGAAAATTCAAAACACATATGGAAAAATGAATAGACTAACCCCCACCCCCAATGAGAGACACAATAGGTTTAATTGGGGAAAAGAACAATCAGTCAGACACTCTAAAAACGTCTAACAGAAAGCCTAGGGAAGTAATGTGAAAAGACTGTCGGGGAGCTGTGGAATTTTCATCATTACAGGTCTTTAAGAGCAGATTAGACAAGCAACTGTCAGGAATGACATAGATCTAGTTGGTTTTGCCTTAGGGTAGAGGGACAGACTAGCTGACCTCTCGAGGTCATTTTCAGCCTTATGATTCTGTGAATGAAAACATGCATCCTCTCCTAACTGCAGTACAATCTGTCATCACTCTACACCATTTCCTTTCAATGTCATGCATTCAACCTTAACTTTGTCCTTTGTTTTGCTCTATTAAGAAAGTACGTCCTCAGATGCATTGTCTTGATACAATGCAATATTTATTAAGTGCATTGTCAAGAATGATAAAAAGACACAGAGTTTTGAAATTCATTAAGAAATGACAAACCTCTGTATATTTTTATTACACAATGGAGGAAAAGCTGTAATTAACAAATAAAGATGGAGTAATAGGTCTTCTTGGTTATATTTACTTCTGTGGCAAATATGATATATATTTGTAGGTCTTGCAAATGTCTTTGTATGGTTGTGTGTGCATATATATGCATGTATCATATGTATTTGCATATATATCTGTATCACTGTGAGGTTATATTACAAGTAAGAAAATGAGAATAAAAAAAATTGAATGTGTAGCCTAGCAACATGTCATTTTGATATTGACACTTTTCTGCCTATTTCTTTCTTTGTTTTTTGTTAGAGGATTGTAGGAGGATCAGCAGGGTTAAATAAAATTCTTAATTGGTAAAGTCTTACAAGAAGGGTAGTGACTTCTCCAAGTTCTTGCTGATTCTCCAGTCAAGAGTTCGATCTGTGATAGGCTGGGGTTTGTCTTACATCATTACATAAACTTGGTTTAATAAGTAACTGGTCAAGTATGATCATAGAATCATAGAATCATAGAATGGTTTAGGTTGGAAGGGACCTCAAGGATCATCCAGCTCCAACCCCCTGCCAGAGGCAGGGACATCTCCCACTAGAGCTGACTTATGATGATCTGACTTATGCTACTAAAGTTTCTAGCAAGCACTTCCTGAGCACCAAGACATTTGCAGAGATGGCATCATTTTCCATTACAACCCATGTACAAAGTAGAAAAACAATTAAAAATCTCATCCAAGATTCCTTATCAGGCAATAATCTAGTAATTATGATCCAACTTAATATTGGAGCAAGTATATGATTTTCCTTTATCATAGAATAGAATCATAGAATCAGTCAGGGTTGGAAAGGACCACAAGGATCATCTAGTTCCAACCCCTCTGCCATGGTCAGGTACACCCTACCTATCAGGCTGGCCAGAGCCTCATCCAGTCTGGCCTTAGACACCTCCTGGGATGGGGCCTCAACCACCTCCCTGGGCAACCCATTCCAGGCTCTCTCCACACTCATGGTGAAGAACTTCCTTCTCACGTCCAGTCTGCACCTACCCACCTCCAGCTTTGTTCCATATCTTCCTTCTCTCATGAGTTTTTACTGATTATTTAATTTCCTGAAGGATCTCCTAATGCTCTTTGTCCTTTTCTTCATTATATTCTGTCACACTTTAAGTTTTTTTCCTCTTAGTATATGAAAAACATTTTTTTCTTACCTTAGAAAGTCCATTAATGATGTTTTTTTCTTTTTCAGTACTGCTGTAGCTATTACTTTCCTTTGTAATTCTCAGATTTTTAAACACTACCACAATATGTGCCTGAGACTTCTCTGCTATCTTTTCTATTTCTACCCTGACTAGAAAGTCTTCCTCTTATCTGAAACAATTGTTGCCAGATATTTTAAAGAAATCAGAATTAAAAATCATTCTCATCTCATCAGCATATTCAGTTCCACATTGAAGTCTTGTCTTCCCCAGACTTCCAGGACTCTCTTTCTTGTTTTCCTGTCTCCTTTAATCCTCCCTTTTATCTTGTCTCGAGTCCATTGTTTCACACTCACTTTCAGCTTATTATGGTGGTACCACTTGTCTTGATCTTTGATATTCTTCTTTTCCTCTAAATCACAGATCTTGGTCACCTCATTAACTTAGACTGATGTAACTATCACCTCAGGTTTACTTGTCGTCATAGACCTAAAAGAAAACAATTCCCTCTTCTTTCTTCTTTTTGATCAAATTCATCATAGTCTTGCATGTCACTCAGGCTTGTAACCTGGCTCATCTCTGACAGATCTTTAGTCCTCACATCCAAACATTGTCTACATAATTTATATGAGAAACAGCCTTTCTTCTCCATCTACAGTTAAAACTATTGCCAGCTTTTATGATATCTTATGCCACTGTCTACAACTGGGATTCTACAACTTGTTAAAATGTGCATTATTATAGGCCATAACTTAAATGATGATGCCTTTACTTGAAAGCTTATTCCTACCTATTTATTATCTCTTATTTACCTGCAGTGACATTTACCACATTTTAGGGCTGCTACTTATCAAACATTAATCCTGTGATGTTCAATGACTGAAGCATGCATTGTTTTCTTGTTTTTCCCTTACTCATATGACCAATATCCTTATATTTGACTTGTAACTCTGTACAAGATTTTACTCTGTTTGTAACAATAGCAGTTTGTGTTCATGACAAGAATCTTGATGCTGTGTAGTGCTAACTCCCTGAAACTACACCAGCACTACCTGGCTTTTAAAAAGATCAGAATTAGTCCTGATGCATCTGTTTATATACACGTGGTTCAGATCTGTCATTGCTCATGGAGAAGAGAAAGGACAAGCTTTCAATTGCTCAATTGTAACTTCAATCTTAAGACGTGGGTAGGGAAAATATCAGTAACCCATCATTTCCTACAGTGAATCAGAAGAGGATAGTCAACTGCAGAGAAATATCAAAACATTTCTTCTTACAATATGAAGTTAATCATTACAGAAGGATCTCAAGGCATTCATCTTCAGTGCGATAACACTCATTAACCTTTAAGAGAAAAATATGCCCCCAACCTTTTAAAACTCTGGAGGTTCCAAGAATGGTATTAAGTGATGGCAAACTACTGAAAAGAGTGTGCTGTACTTTTGAATTGTTGCATAACTCAGACCCGAAACATTCCAACTAAGAGTAGAATCTTAAAACTTGTGGAATAGAATAGAATAGAATAGAATAGAATAGAATAGAATAGAATAGAATCAATCAGGTTGGAAGAGACCTCCAAGATCATCCAGTCCAACCTAGCACCCAGCCCTATCCAGTCAACTAGACCATGGCACTAAGTGCCTTGTCCAGTCTTTTCTTGAACACCTCCAGGGATGGCGACTCCACCACTTCCCTGGGCAGCCCATTCCAATGTGACATCCATTAGCTGTGGCTAAGCCAAGTTCAAGCATTTTAGCTGACTGAAAAACTTACTACAGAGTCTAGCGTCTACCCTCTTTACCTGAGGGTAAGTAGTTAATCAGACTGTGTGGTCAGGTGATTTGTCTGCCTGAGTCATCATTTGGACTGACCTAACCTCCCACATTGTGAAGTGACCAAAGAAGTGAAGGACACTGTTTCAGCCACATTGCAGCCATTGAAGAGCTGTATTTCAACCAGATGGCCACTTTCAGGGCCTTCATCACTGAAAGAGACAGGGTCGTGGTTCAAATACTGCTGTGTTCATACTGTAGGAAAAGATACAGTAATGATACTATATGCTTAAACTCAAATGTTATTCTTCAGTATACCTGCAGCTAGAATCCCCATGCAGTGACAAACTGTATCTGTAAGGTTTCCTCAACTGCTAAATGTATGCCTTTACTAATCTTCTAATATTTGAAGGTCAAACACTCTTAGGAAACAATACAAGTATTCACAATATTGCTATCTTTCCTTTTAAATGCCTCAAAACTACTGATGTGTCTCTTCCTTTCATCTGGAGAGAAATTACTACTCTTTCTTGAAACTATAACTTAATTGGATGAAGCTGATGGCTGAAGGTGACTGAAATAAGCATAGAATCACAGAATCAGTCAGGATTGGAAGGGACCACAAGGAGCATGCAGTTCCAACACCCCTGCCATGGGCAGGGACACCCTACCCTAGATCAGGCTGGCTAGAGCCTCGTCCAGTCTGGCCTTAAATACCTCCAGGGATGGAGCCTCAACCACCTCCCCGGGCAACTCATTTCAGTGTCTCACCACTCTCATGCTGAAGAACTTCCTCCTCACATCCAGTTTAAACCTATCCACCTCCAGCTTTGCTTCGTTGCCCCTAGTCCTGTTGCTACCTAATATCCTAATAAATCCCTCCCCAGCTTTTTTGTAGGCCTCACCAGTGCTGAGTACATGGTGACAGTCACTTCCTGGTCCTGCTGGTGATGCTATTTCTGATCCTGGTTACGGTATTCCTGGATCCTGACTCAGGATGCTGTTGTCCCCCTTGGCTGCCTGGGTACACTGCTGGCTCGTATCCAGTTGGCTGTCAATCTACAATTCCAGGACTTTTACTACTAGGCAGCTTTTCAGTCACTCTTCCCCTGGCTTTTAGCATTGCATGAGGGTGTTGTGATCCAAGTGGTAGACTTGGGACTTGTCCTTCTTCAATCACATATAATTTGCCTTGGCCCAAGCCAAGGATCCACCCTGTCCAGGTCCTTCTGTAAAGCCTTCTTACCCTCAAGCAGATCAACACTCCTATCCAGTTTGGTGTTATCTGCAAAGTTACTGAGGGTGCATTCAATCCTCTTGTCAAGATTACTGATAAAGAAGTTGCCCCAAAAACTGAGCTTTGGGGAACAATCCTTGTGACCAGCCAACAACTGGATTTAATTCCATTCACTACCACTCTCTGGGCCCAGCCTTCTGGCCAGGTTTTCACCCAATGAAACATCTACCCATCCAAGTAATGAGCAGCCAATTTCTCCAGGTTACTGTAGGATACAACATCCAGAGCCTTACTGAAGTCTAGGTAGACAACATTCATGTCTTTTGCATTGAATGGTTCATCTGGTTGCAGAGAATGATCAGGTTCATCAAACAGGATCTGCCCTTCATGAACCCATGCTGACTGTTTGCCCTGCAACTGTTACTTAATGGCACTCAGCATGATCTGCTCCGTGACATTCCCTGGCACTGAGGTCAGATTGACAGGTCTGTAGTTCTCCAAATCCTTCGTCCAGTCCTTTTTGTAGATGGATGTCATATTTCTCAATCTCTGGTCTGCTGGCACCTCTGTGGTTAGCCAGGTGAATGAAGGAAAGTGGCATAGTGTGCACTCCTGTCAGCTCCCTCAGTACCCTCGGGTGTATGTTATCTGGCCCCTTACACTTGTGTGTGTTCAAGTGGTGCAGCATTTCCTCTTGGATTACGGGGGATTCATTCTTGTCCCCATCCCTATCTTCCAGCTCAGAGGGGTGAGTAACCAGTGAACTGGTCTTACTACTTAAAAATGAGGCAAAGAAGGTATTCTGCCTTTTCCTCATCTTTGGCCATTATGTTCTCCCTTGCATTCAACAGAGGACAGTGCTTCTCCTGTAGAAACATTTCTTGTTGCTTTTAACACGTGAAGCCAGATCTATTTCCAGTTGGGCTTTGGTCCTTCTAATTTTCTCTCTGAATAGCCTCATAAAAACTTTTGTAGTCCTCCTGAGTGGCCTGCCTGTTCTTCCTAAGACCATAAATTCTCCTTTCTTGCCTAAGTTGCAGCCAAATGTCTCTGTTCAGCCAGACTGTCCTTCCCTATTCATTTGTATTTAGGCACATGGGGGTAGCCAATTCCTGAACGTTTAAGACTTCATTCTTGGGGAATATCCAACCTTAGTGGACCCATTGGCTCTTCCAAGAGATTTGTTCAACAAGAACTGAGAACTCTGTTGTTTCACAATCACTCTGCCCAAGGTTGCCCCCAACCATTACATTACCTACAAGTCCTCTCTTCATAAACAGCAGGTCCAACAGGACACATTGCCTTGTTGGGTCAACTGCCAACTGTATCAGAATGTTATCCTCCACACACTCTAGGAGCCTCTAGGACTTCTCTTTCTCACCTGTATTGTATATCCAGCAGATATCAGGTTGAAGTTCCCCATGAAAACAAGGACTAGCAGTCGTGAGACTTCTCCCAGATTCTCAAGAATATTTTATCTGTCTTTTCAACCTGGATGGGTGGCCTAGAACAGATTCCCACCAGGATATCTGCCTTCCTCCTGATTCGTACCCTATCATCACCTTTATTAAGCCCAAGACAATTAAAACACTCCCTGATATACAGGGCCACCCTGTCTCCTCTCCTTACTTGCCTACCATTTCTGAAGAGCTTGTAGCCATTGACTGTGGCATTCCATTCACGTGAGATATTATTTCTGACAATCTATTGCTTCAACAGTCAGATTTAGAAACATACAGAAGCAACCTATCGAATCACAAACATCCATCAGGATTTCTTCTTCTCCTAATAGTATATCTTCTCCTTCAGTTATAGCTTCCCCCCCCCCAAAAAAAAAAAAACCAGAAGGCATTTTTAATGAAAAAAATACTTGAAAATCAACTGGTCAAACAAACTCTAACAACAATGTATGTGGCAGACCCCAACAATGATTCTGAATTCTTTACTTTTGACAATGACATAACTTTTCCTCCACAGCTTCCATTTCTGCATAATAAAGGTGTCAGATCATATCATTAATTCTGTTGTAACAATGAGGACAATACAACATTTCTTCAGGATTTTTGAAGATGTAATCACTGCAATGCATATAATCATAACAATGACAATAGTAATAATAAATAATATATACTAGAAGACATCAAAGTATTTGGAACTTTTGCATGCTTTGCTGTAAATCAGGGATCATTACTATTAAGTTCAGTGTAAATGATTTAAGGAGAATAATGCTCTGTATGAATTCATTCAGAGGTGTGAAAGACAGTCTTAGCTGGTTTTGGTAGTGGTACTTATGCAAATGCTTCTTCTTTCTTCTAAATGATTTATTTTTCCAGAAGTTTCTGAACAAACTTTCAAAACAAGTGCATTAAAAAAAGTGAGACTCTGCTAATAAAGTCTAAAAAAATAAAAATCTACTTACAGAGAGATTCAGTAGGCTGTCTGCATATTTTATTGATAGCAGTGTGAATTACAGGCAGCACACAAGCAATGTACCAAGGCCACATGGCACCTTGCAACTTAAAATTTGTCAACATTTTGCAGTTTCCCCTGTGAGTCACCACTTGGTTGATGTTTCCCATCTATTGTTTACATAGACTTAAGATTTGGAACACTGATGCGAAACAGCATATTCGAGTTTTAAATCAGTCACACATAATGAGAGATCTCAAATCATTCCAAGCAACTCATTTAATATTTTATAAGGAAAATACAACTTGCATTGCACAGTTAAATTTGCAAGAAGATCAGGAGGAATGATCAGAGTAGCCACTTATAAATTGCTAGTGATAAATTGTAAGAAAAAAAAAAAATGAAGAAATGTGAGATTGCCTATCTGAAGTTTGCAACAGCTGCACCAATGCTTAACATGTAGGTTTCATTCATTAAATATATGTAAGATATAAATATGTTAATCTTGTGCCTCTGACAATCTGCAAAGAGGATAAGAAGGATAGAAAGCATAATTTAAAAGTGTGTAGGTGTTTCTGTTAAGAGAACTTTGCCAGTAGTGTGAAATCTGAATTTCTAGCTTTCCTCATTTAAATTTTGTGCTGCTGGGTTGTAAGTATCAAAAGGAGGCATTTTGGGTTGTAAGTATCAAAAGAAGGAATTTTCATCACTTCCTCAAGCCAGGTAGGGCCGTGTATTTATTATGGAGAACACCAAGACTCTCAAGGTAGTCAAAATGCCATTAGAGTAGAAGTTGAAAGAATGCCAAGAAATTCCATTCCTAGCCTTTTACACCACATAATCCCATTTCTCTTTCTTTTTCCATCTTTAACCACAAATTCCAGTGACACTGCAACATAGCTCCACAAGGGGTTGCTTGCAAGTGATACATTATCTATTTACACTATCAAAGTACTAACTAGGAAACTGGAGCAACCTGGCTTATGGGTTATTTTTCTTTCTCTCCTGAGAGTAGTTTCTCTTTTTAGTTTCTTATGGTTTTTAGAGCTGTGGGGTCTCTTTTTTTTTTTTTTATTTAATTCTGGAGGGATTGTTTTGGTGGTGGTGGTGGTGGTTTGTTTTTTTTCTATTCCTAAATAGATTCAGAGTGCTCAAAAACATCTGGAAAAGGAAACTAAAATCTTGAACAAATCTGCCAACAGTGATTTCAGGACTTGATTGTGGATTTCATTCTGATGGTGTTGAATTTAGGGACTACTACATCAAAGCATGAATGGTTAGCTGCAAGCTTGTGTTTACTACTTCACACAACACAGTTGTTTCCCCCGAAAGCCAATTCTGATTCAAATCAACTTAATTAAGTAACAAAGCTGGTTGTCATGGTAACAACGCAACTAATTTGTCGTGGCAAATACTCTGTGAGATTGACCAGTTGCTAAGCAACAGCCAATGGGCTTGAAGACAGAAGATGACAAATTCTGTCTGCTGCAGATGTTATGATCCAGTCTTGAATTAGGCCTCTGTTCAAAGTGGATTCCCAAGAGAGCATCACCTGGATAGCTTAATAGCAAAACAGGGAGCAGCATGCCACAACAATTTACATTGTTTTTGACTTTTTAAAATGTGTTTGAGAGAGAAGATAGCAAAATAAGTTAATCTGATGTTCCTTGTCATCTTTTTATTTTTCTGTTACAGAATATATGGAGATGATTCAATCTTGCTTTACTTGGCTTTGCATATGCATATTTATATGTCAGAAACAGTCTTTTATCCATCTTTATATATATGATACATAAAATTTAGACATGCGGCAGAAAGCAAATGGATTATGGCTAAGTCAGCTCGACAAAATCTGTTTGGAGTAATTCACAGAAATGGAGAACGATTGTAGTGTGTTGTTCTTTCCTTCCAAACAGCCTTCAGCTCCACAATTTAAACTTGACTTTATCTAATTTTTTTGTGTGTGTGAATACATTCATTATTAATCTCATGGAAAGTATTACAAGTATTTTGGGCCCTTGGTGTATTCTTGTCTGTGCTTACCTTTGTCCTGCACAGAAAACAAACTAACTGCAGAGTCATGCCTGTCTTTCTTCTAGTCATCACATCATCCTCCAACTAAAACTCTAAATTTAATAGGAAAATAATGAAAATGTTCTGTTTGTTCTATGTTTAGGCCTAATTCTAAAACCTGCTTCTTAACCTTAGTCCTCTGTGTGCACAATGAACCAAACTGACACGATAATGAAGAATACAGACATTTGTGAGATTATAGAAGCGTTTAGAGCAGGGGTCCTCAAACTTTTTAAGCAGGGGGCCGGATCACTGTGCCTCAGACACTGTCGGGGGCCAGACTATAGTTTGGTTCCGGCCCAGTAGTGTCGGGGGTTGGACTATAGTTTGGTTCCGGCCCAGTAGTGTCGGGGGTTGGACTATAGTTTGGTTCTGGCCCAGTAGTGTCAGGGGCCAGACTATAGTTTGGTTCTGGCCCAGTAGTGTCAGAGGCTAGACTATAGTTTCGTTCCGGCCCAGTAGTGTCAGGGGCCGGACTATAGTTTGGTTCCAGCCCAGCAGTGTCAGGGGTTGGACTATAGTTTGGTTCCAGCCCGGTAGTGTCAGGGGTTGGACTATAGTTTGGTTCCAGCCCAGTAGTGTCAGAGGCCAGACTATAGTTTGGTTCTGGCCCAGTAGTGTCAGAGGCCAGACTATAGTTTGGTTCCAGCCCAGTAGTGTCAGGGGCCAGACTATAGTTTGGTTCCAGCCCAGTAGTGTCAGAGGCCAGACTATAGTTTGGTTCCAGCCCAGTGCAGACGGGTGCGTGGGGGCTGCAGAGGCCGGTGAGCGGATGAACTGGCAGGAAGTGGCTGCTTGGTTTCCCTCCCAACCCCCGGCGAGGGAGTGCTGTAAATACCGGTGGGATGGACTGAGCACCCTGGGGGGCCGTATCTGGCCCGTGGGCTGTAGTTTGAGGACCCCTGATTTAGAGTAACACTGTTGAATTTACAGTTGACTAGGAAAGTATTGTGACCAAAACCAAAATATTTTGTGACATAGAATTGATATTTCTAGGATTTTTCTGTGGCAAAATCCTGACAGTTTTGAAGTGGCTCTTTTAAATTTTATCTTAGACATATAATTTTTATTTTTTAAATTAAAATTGATTTTTCATTTAGAAATAATTTGTCAAATTGTGATCGTAATAGAACGACAAGTGCTCTAATAGAACATAGACTCAAACAGTGAAAGAAAACCGAATCCTTCTAATTTTCAGAAGTAAAATAGCTGAATCACCCAAAGTCTCCTTTCTTACTTTACCCTCATTTTTGGTGAAATCTGGCACATAAATTCTGTAATTCCCGAAAAGTCTTTGTTCTGCAAATATTCCAACCTCTTGACATGTCTGATGTTGATACTGCGTTTCTTTCTTACTAGATCATTTGCAGCTAAAGATAGAATCATAGAATCAACCAGGTTGGAAGAGACCTCCAAGATCATCCAGTCCAACCTAGCTCGCAGCCCTATCCCTTGAATTACACCCTGGCACTAAGTGCCTCATCCAGTCTTTTCTTGAATACCATTCCAGTGGCAAATCACTCTCTCTGGGAAGAACTTCCTCCTAAGAATCTAATATTATGCTCTATATTATTTGCTTGAATATATACAGAAAGGATTTAGCAGTTTAATTAAAATGTTAGCTAGAATCAGAAGAGAGATGTGTTTGTATTGTCGCTTTCACTGCAAGTGTAGCAATTTTAATGTGAATTAAACCCAGATTTTTTTTATTCTATTGTGAGAGGG
Source organism: Tricholaema leucomelas (assembly GCA_013400475.1). Lineage (NCBI taxonomy): Eukaryota > Metazoa > Chordata > Aves > Piciformes > Lybiidae > Tricholaema lacrymosa > Tricholaema leucomelas. The sequence continues at coordinate 300,004 of WAAF01000019.1, forward strand.
TTAAAATAAAGCAAATGAAAAAAATTCCAGCCAACTTTTGCTTTTCTGAAACTAAAATCAGCCTGTTGTCATTAGGATTTCAATGTTAATATGTAAATAGGGGAAGAATCACGCCATCAGTTTTGGTTAAAGGAGTGTTCTATAGCAAATTAGCAAAGGTTATTCCTACAAATTAAGAGAAAATATAAAAGTAATGGCAACATGCAACTCAAATGTTGTCTTTTCACTATTTCAAACCACTTGTCAGGCTGGGCTATTGTGTGCATGTGGCAAGGCTTTGCCAGTAGGAGTATTGCAGGGGTTGCCTCTGCGGGTGGAGGTGAGGGAGGAAAGGTGTGTTAAAATTTGTCTTCTGTTTCACACTGTTCAAATCTACCTTAATTGGGAGAAAAAAGAGAAATCAAAATTCCTCAGGTTTTGCTAGTAACAATATCTGCCTCAATCTTAACCCTCAGAGTTCCTTACCCTATTTTTTCATACTGTCCTGCTAGACAGATGGAGGGAGTGACTGGGTGAGAGCCTGTGTGGGTTAACCCACCAAGTACACACAATCCAGCCATTAAAAAAAGTCACATGTGGCAAGTGCATAGACAAATAGAGCCAAAACTTCATGCTCATCACCAGTATGTTCCTGTTTTGAGAGTGTGAACAACAGGAGGCAATAAGCTTGTTAATCTCTTCTGAAAGCTGCAGATAAAATCATAGTGTTCTATCAGGAGAATGAAGAAAGCAACCAAAAAGTCTTGAAAATACAGCAGGTGTCAACATTTTGTAAATGCTCAGAAGACCTTTCAGACTTTTGCCTTTGGCTCTGAAACTGGCATTTAGGTACTCTAACCTTTTGTGTGTCTTCAGTGCTTAATTTGGGCATCTCAATTTATGCAATCATTTTTGTTTACAAAACTCACAGGCAGTTGCATGCTTGTAATTTTCTTTTGATGAAGCTGGCAGTTTGGAGACATTTTAAAGTTAGCAATGGAGGAAGCAGTTACAACCCTATCTGTTTCTGCATTCAGGCTGGCTAATAAGACAGAACATTTCTTTTCAAAGGTTTTCATTTTGAGTTAAATATCAAGAGCTGGAGAAGCCCTGAGATCCTTAAATAAATTATTCCACTAGTTAATCATCAACCCTTTACTCCTTCTGGCCACAAATCTGAGAACTGAAATTTGCCTTCTTATAGGTTCTTGGTCATATGTTTAGCCACAGTACTTGAATTCCTAGAAATATCCAACTCCATATGATATTCCTTTTCAAAATGGATTTCTCCTTCAGAAAAAAAAAACAATGTAGCTTGCAGTCTTTATTCCTAGATCTGTAATGTTGGTGTTTGAAAACTTAAAAGAAATTTCACTCAATAAAGACCACTTCATTGTAACATCCATACTGTTCACCTGAGCTGCGTTGTCACTATTTACCATACCATTGGGTTTGTATATATAAATCTTAACAAGACTGATTTTTATGTCATTTTGCACATCATTAGTTAGGTCATGACTTAAATAAGGCCAGAAGGAAGTCAGTAGGGAAAATCAGATACATTATTGAGCTTTTTAAAAAAACAACAACCTATCATTTAGAAAGGTTTTAATGGATTCATTGTCTGTAGTATATTTGACTCATAATGAAACAGAATGCCCTGCAAAAATCCTTGACAATGAAATCATAAGCTTAACCAAAGAAAGCAAGTTTACTTGACAATACTTTTTCATCAAGATGTGATGATTGATAGCATGTATATTGCCATTAGTTTAATGTTGATCTGTTGGAAGGTAGGAGAGCCCTGCAGAGGGACCTGGACAGGCTGGATGGGTGGGCAGAGGCCAATGGGATGAGATTTAACAAGGCCAAGTGCAGGGTTCTGCACTTTGGCCACAATAACCCCATGCAGCGCTACAGGCTGGGGACAGAGTGGCTGGAGAGCAGCCAGGAGGAAAGGGACCTGGGGGTACTGGT
>WAAF01000019.1:302042-317497 GCA_013400475.1 Tricholaema leucomelas
CCAGCAACAGAACAAGGGGACACAGTCTCAAGTTGTGCCAGGGGAGATATAGGCTGGATGTTAGGAGGAAGTTCTTGACAGAGAGAGTGATTTGCCGTTGGAATGGGCTGCCCAGGGAGGTGGTGGAGTCACCATCCCTGGAGGTGTTCAAGAAAAGCCTGGATGAGGCACTTAGTGCCATGGTCTAGTTGACTGGCTAGGGCTGGGTGCTAGGTTGGACTGGATGATCTTGGAGGTCTCTTCCAACCTGGCTGATTCTATGATTCTATGATTTAATCTCCTATCATCTTGACTCAGTTGCTTTACATCCATTTAACCAGCCAATAGTTTACTGGAGTGTTTATCCTTAAGCAGTGGCACAACTAGTTTTTTCCAAAGCTCCAGAGTATTTTTCCACTCTTCTAGGATTTATTAATCAATCTGACATTCCTCTGAACACTTTTGCAACTTATCATTTATGAAGTATTTAATCACAGTTAAAATTAACTTTTTTCTTAAAACTGTTATTTTGTTCCTTTCCTCTCAGTACTACTGGAACAAAGCCTGTTTTTAGTCTTGTAAACAGCAGCCTTCTTTCTAAGAACAGATGCAGAGTATACTCTGGAGAATTCTTCCTTTCCTACAACATTACTGACATTTATATTGTCCCTATCTGGTAAACTTGCCCCAGAACCTGCCTCCAGGACAGAGGACAGACTTGTTTGGTGTGGTGAGAAGTAGAAAGTCTGGGGGAGGATTGTGCTAGTTTGAAGCTAGCTTGTATGTTTTGATGAGAAGAATTAGATTACAGGCTGTGAAGGGAAAACAATGGTGATGTCTACTTCACTCATAGGCTTGCTGAGAGGTATAAGAGCAAGAATCCAAACATAAAGTAGTCACTCTCTGTCCGGGCTGTGGACTGCATTTTTCACTCTCTAACCTAACCTGATTAATCCACCTGCTTCCTAACCCCCCTGGCTGACCCTTCATTCTTCCTTGGGCACAAGGCAACATCTGGGGGAAGGTAGAAAGGGATGGGAGAAGGTGGAAGGGCAGTTGGGAGCCCTTCCTGGGGACTCAGGTTTCTGGGAGGGGAGTTGTGCTTCTGTATTACCCTTTTCCTTGTATATTTCTGTGTATAACTGTATATACTGTAAATATCTGCTTGTATATTGTGCTAGGCTGTAAATATAAAAGCTTCATTCATTTTCCAGAGCTGGCTGAGTCAGTTATGGTGATTTCTGAAGCAGGGCGGGGAGTGGGTAACACTCAAACCATCACAGGAGGGAACTGAGAAGACTGAAGGCACTTAATCACTTCTCTCAGTACAGGGCCTATACCGCAGGTTATATGATGGACCGAGACTTCTTGATAGTGTCCTCCTTCCTCCCTTGCACACTCATCTTGCAACTGTTTCTCTACCACTCCATCACCAGGAATCACTTTTGCATCAATGCAACAGTAACAGCAAGGCTACATTATAATTTCTATCTGTTCACTGATGACTTCCCTGATCTCAAGAACTGCCAAATATCTGAAACTGGCACACAGTTCAGAAAATTCTTTTACTTTTTTTTTCCTCCCCTTAATTGATGTGACATGTAACAACATTTGCTTCAAAAGGTTAAAATCTGTTCCTATAACTAATTTTATCTTCTCTAAAGCCCGTTTTCTCTAGTGAATGGTTGCTCTGGCCTCTGTCTAACTTTCTGTCTTCACAAATTTCTTTAAAACTCACTATCCTCCCAACCTTTGTTTCAGAAAGGGTCCCAGGGAAAACTCATATGAATCTGTCAGTGAGAACAGCAACCAGGGAAAGTGGCCATTTCCTAGTCTTCCAGAAGAAAACAGGTCTGCCACATTCTCTTAAAGCATATTCTCCTCCTAAGGCAAGCACAGAGCGCACTAATGCACACACAGAGGTGAATACTCCCATTTATGAAGGGCTGTAATTGAATCACCGTTAGCTTCATCTCCTGGCATTATACAGAATGAGTCAAGTCCTATTGCTTCCGTTGCTAGAATGCAATAAACAAGAGTTAAACTATTTAAAGACAGCTCTCTTTGCCAGTTAGTCATCTGCTGAATGTTTGTTTAAAATATAAAAATTTCAAAGAGGTGTTAGATTCCAGAAAAGGCAAAGGTTAAAATTAACCTTAACTATGGAGTGGCTATCGATGTCACTGTCTCAAATAACTTCAAAATCCCTTTTTCAGGTATCTATGGAATGGTTGTGTTACTAATCCAAAATTTACCTCTAACCTGTTTGAATCTGCATTTTCTCAGTAGAAGGAGCTGTAAGGAAACAAGGTTGTCACTTCACTTCCAACTTTTTCACAGATAGCAGTGATACAAGAATATTTTATGGAGTAAGTGCTTGTTGCTTGATTTTTTTTCGTCTCCAGAAAATAGAGACTTCTGAAGAAAACTTTACAGATTTACACATTAAAAAAAGAAAAAAGTACTTTTATGAAAGCTATCCATCAAATGTCAAGGATAATAATCAATTTTTTGTCACAATGAACTGATAAAAGCTTTCAGTAATAATGTCATGGGGAAAAAAATTTGTGTTGGAACTCGTAACGCTCAGCCCTGATATCAAACGAATTCATAAAAGCTCAATATCACTGTAGCCCTCGGAGGCATGACAAAACACAATTTCTCATCCACAGGATATGGAATAATTCCTCTTTTTTTTTTTTTTTTTGGTCACAGATAGGGAAGCAAAAGGAAAAAAAAAAACTGAATTTAAAAAAAAAAATAACAAATTGCACAATGCTGCTTATGCAGGTGAACATTAGCGATCGTTTTGACCGCCGATATCACAAAACGTTATGGTGATTTCTCTCACATCATGCAAATGGCTGCATAATGTCTACTCCTCTTGGAATGCAAAATCAAATCAGTATTCTAATGATACAAGCCCGTGATGAGCTTGGAAATAAATATGCAGGAGCACATAAAAAAAAAAATCAAAAAAAAAATCAAGGCAATCAAGGAGAGCCAGCGTCCTAGCTCGGACTATAAATCTTTGTCTGTTTCAATCGTAAAGCTGGCCGAATCAGTGTAAAATTCAAGCAGGGATGTCATCAATTTCTGTTAACCTCTCTATTCTTCTTTGTGTTGGCGGTGCAGTGATGGATTGGTTTTGTCACTTGTGCTCAGTTCACAGTATGTTAACATGGAAGGGTGCAGTCAGGTTATGAAGAAGGGTTATTACTGTCCCAGTTCTGACCTGGACTTACTATCTTTTCTAGTATCACAAAATCTTACTGTCTTTGGGACTGAGAAATAGCATCATTGGAACTGCCTAATACTAAACAGAGCAGATGCAATTTTTTTCCTGCAGCTGCTTTGCTATAGTTCTTTCCAGTCACTTTGCTCCAGCTCATAGGCCTTTTCTTTCCTAACATTTTTTAATTAATAAACTAATGTAGGAGGTGCTTATTAATCCAACTACCAGTCTAAGAAGAAAAGTAATGAATTACTGGACTACATTAAAAGGAATCTGTGATTTACAAACACAAAGAGATTAATAATTTTACAGTCTCAAAATAATAAAGCATTGATACTTAAATAGAGGTAATAACATAAACTTACTGGCATGTAGTGAATATGAATGTTTCAAGACACATACTAAATTCTTCTTTCATGGACTAAGTTCTTCTTTCATAGACTAAATTCTTCTTTCATATTGTCTTGATCATGAGTTTGGTAAGGGTGTTTAAATTGTGCTTCCCAATTTCAGTAGCGGATTTGATGAGTTAGGTTGTTCTTCGCTTTGTGTTTTCTGCTTCCCTGTGCTGTGTCAGAGCACTTGCAGCAATCTGTACTGCACAGCACTAAGACACCTGGTCCTACTTCAAAAAATCACAAGTTCAACTTTAAGCAACTTCAAGCCCTATTAACATAAATGGAACTACTCAAGTGCTTAAGTTAAGCATGTTCCTAAATGCTTTGGTGGAAGATTGTAATAAATCCTAATCCAGAGCCCAATAAAATTTTTAGGAGTCTTTATATTGACTTCAGTGGGCATTGTATCAGGCTAATAGAGCTCAACACCTTGAGAACTGATCCCTTAAACAATTGGCTCATTTCACCACATAAGTGGTTGTTTTAGTGGTGGGTGAAGTGATCTCTATGTGTAGTATTTAATATAGTGTGTTTCAGCTTGTTAAGTTAGTAAAGTGCTTTGGTATCATTTCAGATGAAAGGTACATTATGAATGTAAATTATTATGCTGCCACAAGTTACATTTTTTTGTCAGTGGAAAAATCACATTAAAATTAATGCTTTAAAATTAAGGAAATAGAACATTAGTATATATGCATTCTGTTTCAATTTCTGCAAAGAAAAGCTAAGTGGAATGGAAGAACTCTGGCAATAGGTAGTCTGGGTTCTGAAAAAAACTTCAAAAATTGAGGGTAAATGGTATTTTGTAAGTGATGCTCTTGCTCTTGAGAAATTGGACCCAGGATATAAGAGTAAATCTGGTCACAAACGTCTGCCACTTCTCAGAGCTGTGTTGGCTGCTCAGAAGCAATTATGTGAAGTGGCTGCTTGAGTCCCATTGAATGTCCCAATTAACAATTAACAGGACTTGTGCTCTTAAGGGTGTTTTGAGATCTTATACAACAAAGTACTGAGAAAGTCACATGAAGGAGACCTCAGTTTCCATATCCTTTCTATGTTAGCTATTTTTAAAGTCATGTGAAAAAAAAATCCTGAATTTAATATAGGAGAGAACCAAGAAAAGAAGAATCTGTTATGTCATAGCTCATACTGCTATTCACCATTGATTTCAGCAACATAGAAGGAGCCTCTTCAGACAGCATATTAGGCAGGATGACAAAGTCCAAGTTGATAAAAGTTTCATATGTTTTGTTGTTTTTTTTTTTGCTCATTAAAAAGGATGTCTTGGGATACCAAACCATTATACGTTAACAGCTAAACCAGAGGTAAGATTGCTTTGAAAATGTGGCCAGTTTAACTTTTCTTTTTCTTTTCTCTTTTCTTTCTCTTTTCTCTTTTCTCTTTCCTCTTTTCTCTTTTCTCTTTTCTCTCTTCTCTCCTCTCTTCTCTTCTTTTTTCCAAGTTTGTTTATTTTTCTCTTATCATGAATTTAAACAAAACTGTACCTTCAGTGCCACCTAAAAAGACTCCAGTAAAACTTGTCAAGAAGGGATTCCAAAGTCCTAAAGACTTTGCAGATAAATTCCTTATCAGAAAGACCTGAAAACATCACTGAACACAAGAGAAACTCTACTTCTGCTTATGCTGTCCGTTCCCATGAAAAAGGGAAAAAGCAGAAGTGAAGTGAATGTTTCTGGACTTCCACTAGCTCACAGGTAGCTTCACCCACTAATTTCCCCTCCTTTACACACATAAACAGAAAATGTAATCTGCCACACAAAGGCCTTGTGATAGTCTCAAGAGATATGAATTCCATTAAATTAGCTATTGTGTTGCAAATATTTTTAGCAGGATGCCTATTTCCTGCTATATTTGCCTCAAAGGTTCGTGTTCTCAATTACATAATGACATACAAATTAAATGCAGTTTCAAATTTAAACCTGTACAAGTGTCAGTTATCAAGTTCCCATTAGTCCCATGAGGCTGCCCACAGCACTGCTGAAAAGTGCACTGTTGTGCAGACATTACATTACTTACTCTAAGAAACTCCTAATGAAGGAATAAAAGCTAATGATTCTTATTTAATATTGATATTGCAGAGTCCAGTGAACTCAGATGTGCGCCTGATTCTGTAGATGCTGTGCCAAAATAAAGAACTGGCAGGGCCATGTGTCTCTGTCAGGTTTTAAGGTGACTTGGAACACTTTTTGTCACTTAGACTGACCTCAAACCAACAAATATCACTCTGCTGCATCACTCTTCTGTGATTAGAGTCTAAAGGACCAGCTAGTTTAGGTTGTCCATGAAACTTTGGTTATTGTAATCAGCACTTTTTGTGATCAACATGGAACAACATAGATTAAAATAATTTGATATTCTAAGTAACCTACCAGTAAAATAATATAATTACATCATTTTGTGAAATAAGAATGCAATATAGCTAGAAGCCTGGTCAAAATATTTTATTTACAAACACCAAGGAATCCTTTTGAAAATGTTTATCTACTTTTCTTAGGATATATTTAATTTCTAGCACTGTTTTCGAGAAAGTACTTGGCAACTCTTATGCTTGAAATCCTTGACACGTCAAAGAGTTGTTTTGTGTAACTTAATGTGCTAGTTTGAAGCTAGCTACAATGTTTTGGTGAGAAGAACTAGATTACAGGCTGTGAAAGAGAAACAAGGGTGATGTCAACTTCACTCACAGGCTTGCTGAGATGTATAAGAACAAGAATCCAAGCATATATAAGGTACTTCTGTCTGGGAGCTCTGAGCTGCATTTTTTTTCTTTCTAGCCTCTCTGCCGCCTCTCTGATTAATCCACTTTGCTTCCTAACCCCCTGGCTGAACCTGCATTCTTCCTTGGGACTAGGGTAAGGTTGAGAGGGGTGGGAGAAGGTGGAAGGGCAGTTAGGAGCCCCTCCTGGGGACTCAGGTTTTTGGGAGGGCTGTTGTGTTTCTGTATTTCCTTTACCTTGTGTATTTCTGTATATATCTGTATATACTGTAAATATCTGCTTGTATATTCTGCTAAGCTGTAAATATAGGCTTCATTCAAATTTCCAGAGCCGGCTGAGTCCTGTTTGGGTGATTTCCAAAGTGTGGGGAGGCAGGGAACACCCAAACCACTACACTTAAGTTCGTGCATGTTTGTTATTTTCTAAAATTCATCCTTGAGATGCCTGCAGAAGGTCTGAATCTTTGTCTCAATACTTTATGAGCATACCTATGGTCTATGTGATTTCATGTTTTGGGCCTAGATTCAACTCAAATAAATAAAGGCTAATTGACAAGTTACAATTTTGCAATCTTCCTCAACAGTTACTTAAATTGATCCTCCCAAAAAGCAGAAACAAAATGAGCACCAGTGAACGAACGCTAATACACAAATTGAGACTCAGATTGTCTGATCAGAGGGGGAAAAGTTTCTTCTTAATAATATAAAGTAACTAAAATAGAGCTAATACATATCAAAATTCTACCTTCATCTTTCAGTTTCCCTTTTCTATATTGACCTTGAGCCCATTTTGTAGTCAAGGAGGTTTGATAAGCCAAATCCTTCAGAGGTGTAGGTAAAAAGCAGTTTTTAGAATGCTACACTGGCAACATGCAGGGTGCAGTTACTGCTGTAGAGAAATGCCATAGATGTCCCCTAACCTTTTTTTTTTTTTTTTAATGCATTTCTTGGATGATTTTTTTTCAAGGACTCAGGTCAGGAAGAATCTACCCCAAGGGTAGTTGGAGGGAAGAAAAAATAACAAGGCATGGTGGCACCTGGGGACCACAACATTGTTCACATCCTCTGTAATCATCAGTGCACTGTTCAGCTGCTTTGGTAATTTACATAATACCATCCTGACACATTCACTTCAGTTATCCATCACCATTGGGATGGTGTTGCTGTTTTCCTGCTTTATTTTCTTTCTCTCTATCACATTCTCTCTGTGCCTTTATTTCTCTCATTTTTTTCCTTCTGTTTATCTGGCCAAGCAAAAAAAAAGATTGATTTTGCATTGTTTCTGCCCTTCTTGTTCAAGAAATACGAATTTGGCAAATGATGAGGCACTGAGTCCAGCTAATAAACAAAAGTACACATATAAAGGTTTTATTCCCTACATTTTAATGAATAGCATCTTTGGGTGAACTGAGGAAGGGAAGGACAATAACTCAATGGATGCAGAGATGGAGGAGAGAGTCAGTTTAATAAAGCTAAATTCTAAGGATATGATGGACTTTATTCACATGTAATCATGGCTAAATCTGCAAGATAGGACTGCACAATAATCTTAAAAGCTTAGAGCTTTTGCCCCTTGAGTTATATTTCCTCAAAAAAAAGAACAAAGGATATTTCCTAAATGTATTGTCATGTGACAGATGAATTTGCTATCTAAAAATATGATTAATTCTTGCAGTCCAACCTACTGAGTCTACAGGCTTCTTCTCCCCAGTTTTAAACCTCTATACACTTTTGACTTTACTGTAGTGGTTCCTAATGTACATCACTATAACTACTATTGATGGTACAGCCTTGTTCATGCCCTTATCTGTCACCTTTATGTATAACATGCATGATAAAATCACCTTCCCATAATAAAGTAAAACTTTAAGACATAGGAAAAGACTACTGAAGTGGACACCTGGGTGACTTATCTATTGTCAGGGTCTTTAACCTACTGGGTGATTTCCTCGCAGTCAGCTACTGATTCTAGCAGTGAAAGCCCGAGTACTTTGGCTACCAGCATTTCCCACTACAGGAAGCTATATTTAAGCCAACATGGTGCTTGAGGCAGGAAAGGGCAACAGGGCATTCATGTAAAATATATTCATGTCAATGAATGAGGATGGCAAATGTCTCTGTAAAATGGTATTTCTGATGAATCATTACAGGGCAAAAGAGATCAAACCTTGTAGAAGTGAAAGAAGTAGCCTGGAGAAGAGAAGGCTCAGGGCAGACCTCATTGCTGTCTACAACTACCTGAAGGGTGGCTGTAGCCAGGTGGGGGTTGGTCTCTTCTCCCAGGCAACCAGCAAGAGAACAAGGCGGGACAGTCTCAAGTTGTGCTGGGGGAAGTATAGGCTGGATATTAGGAGGAAGTTCTTCACAGAGAGAGTGATTTGCCATTGGAATGGGCTGCCCAGGGAGGTGGTGGAGTCACTGTCCCTGGAGGAGTTCAAGAAAAGCCTGGCTGAGGCACTTAGTGCCATGGTCTAGTTGACTGGATAGGGCTGGGTGCTAGGTTGGACTGGATGATCTTGGAGGTCTCTTCCAATCTGGTTGATTCTATGATTCTACAATTCTAAAAGTGTTTTAGGCCACTGTCACCAACTCCCACAGAGTCAGCCTCGGACACTTGGAATTTCCTAAATCCTCCCTTCTTGAAAAAATGTATCTAGTTCTACAAAGGCATGAATAGATTTGCCATTATTAATGTATGTAATACTCATTTTAATGCCTCAACTCAGGTGAGAAGAACCTGAGCATCTGCAATATGGAATCTTTGGATTCAACCTCTGTTAAGCTAAAATACCAGGACACATAAGTCAGCTACACATTGACATACAGAAAAGGCTAACAGACTTAGGTACATCTCCATAGTTTATATTCCTATGCACTATATTATCTATGCAAGAGTATTAATTTGTTGGTGATAACACTCTGGAAAAGTTGATCCTCTCTAAGGTCAGGGTCTTCTGCAGCTAGAGACTTTGCATAAACTTATGGCTTGTCTCCATCAAATCCATGGTATGAGTGGATTTCTGAAATCCAATATGCAATGTGAAATTTAAAAAGAAATTAATGAGCAAAACCTTTTCCCTCAAAAAAAGTTCCCATACAAATATAGCAAAGTATATATTACAGACTATAGCCACATTTATTACAGGCTATAGTCACATTTCATAAGAGGGTCTCTGCTGAATGTTCCTTATATTCTTTGATTCTTTTGTAAAATGTTTATTCGGATAAAGAAATATGGGACTTATTGAAGACTCCTCAAAGATATTTCAATTAAATCATTTCTTCTCATATATCAACTTTGTGTGGCACAAACAAATTCAAGTCCCTGTCCTGAAAACACTAGCACAATGAAATAACTCAAGAGAGCACTCAAATGATCTCAAGTATAGGCTCCACTAGAAGAATTTAGCCTTGACAAAATCAATTTATTTCATGTGTATTAACACTGCTTTAGGCTAAGATTTTTTTTGTTGGTTTGTTTGTGGTTTTTTTTGAGGTGAAGGAGGACTTCGTTTTGACACAAAAAATATGTCATCCAATCCACCTTGTTTAGAAAAGCCATCATTTGTCAGTGCAGAACAAGTACGTAGGACATTGAAACATCTGAAGAGATTGAGAAAATGCAAGAATGTAGGAAGATTCTTACGGGATCTCACAGAAAGAATGTGAACTATGGGGACGTTGAAACAAGACTTTACATCAACTGACCAAAATACTTTGAGCTAGCTATAGGTAACATCATCTTTAACCTTTGCAATATTAATGTTTTCTGCTGTTATCTGATGTACTCTGGCATTTCTTTAACACAGTAATAGACAAAGGCAGTATAATGAGATACCTGCTGATCACAGATTTGGTATTCTGATCTGTTTATGACAGTGCTGAAGTCACAGAAGTTGAACCTTTAGCAAGCTAGTTATTCACTTCTTTTCATTCATGTTAGAGCATGGCATAAGAGACTCAGTCATCCCTTTATAAAAACTAAAAAATCCATCAGCCAGTTAATGTGATTATTTTATAAGTGCCTTATGTTACAGGTTTTGTAAAGTGAGGCAAATTACAGAAAAACTAGCTGTGTTCCAGGAGGCTGTTGTGCTCCTATTCTGGCTTCCTGGACAATGGGCTGGAGCTGTACTGTTTCCAGTATAGTACATGTTAATGTGTCTGTTATCACTGCTTATGGAATAGCTTCTGAGGGACTCACTTCAGGCAGCAATTTATGTCGGTGCTGAGCACAGCCAGCACAATTAAAGGAGACCTCTAGAGATCTGAGATCCTAAATCTTCAGCCACCTGACACTAGTGAACAACATCAACTCTGTTTCCATTTTCCAGAAGGAAAAAAAAAAAAAAGGCTTTTAATTTTTTTTTTTTAAAGCTGAGAGAAAGACATAGCTTTTAATTTTTTTTTTTAAAGCTGAGAGAAAGACATATTGGCCACTGATACCAGTGTGACCTCTCTCTTACTGACAGAAAGTTCATCATTGCATACTACACCTGTCACCTTAGTAATGCATGTAGTCTCAGCTGCCCATTGATTTCAAAGTGAAAATTCCCAGCCCTGACCTATAAGCTGTAATCTTCAGGTGTGTTGCTTGAAAAGCAGTTTCACTGATAAGCTATGCAGATGTTGACAAGGTGTGGAAAATGAGTATCACGGAAGATGAGCATTTTCCAACCTCTATATTCACCAATGGCCACTGACTGTCCATTTAGCAAAAAACTGCATAGATATGATAAAGGAGCTAAAAAGGCCTTTTCTTCCAGAGGATGGTCTGCATGGAATGCACTTCTAATGGGAACATTTTCCAAGTCTGAATGCCAAAGATTTTGGATATCTATGTCTCTTACAAGTTGATATACAACAGTTGAAGCCATGTGAAAATGTCTGTGTTTTCTAGCTGGTTTTACATTCACAATAAATTACTCTTTTAACAGTCATAGTCTAATTGTCTATAGAATACATTATTTAAAAAAAAAAAATAAGTTTACAAAGCCTGAAAAAATCCACATGGAATTTGTATCCATAGAGGAGTTCTCATCAAACAACTATCATTGTGCTTTTGTCAGCTGAAAGTTGGAATGGTTCCTGTGTATTATCACTTGATTAAAGCAATTCCCAAAGAAAACCAGAAATCTTTTGGGAATTCACTTCCCAAAGTGAATTCCCAAAGAAAAACAGAAATCATGCAAGCATTTGGTGCTGTTTCATACTGTGTTCACAAGAGTACAGTCAATGAAGCCAATGACCTACAGATTTTCTGAGACTGGGTGACTTTACATTAAAAACAAGCAAAAAACCAAAGAAACAAACAAATAAATCCCAGCTCAATTCTACCTAATATCCTAAAGTTACTTTATTTGGTCTGAATTGTATGATACAAATTGAATTAAGGTGCACAAATACGCAGTCCATTTTAGTGTCTACCTTTCTAACATTGTATGGCGACAAAACCATTAAGTTCTGACAAGCTGAGGAGGGAAAACATTTTCATTCAAATAAAAATAGTGACAGACATTGAATCCAAGAGATAAAATGTTACATCTAATACGCATGTCACATATGGGATTAGATATGGGTCCCCAGAATTACAGAATAGTAGAAGAAGCAGTAGGAAACAATAGTGTGAGTACTGGAAAACAGTTACTAACATAGTTATAGTGATCAAGAAAAAAAATCTGCATTCTTAATAAAGGAGCTTAAACAAGATGAAATAATTTACTATCCTGGAGTGACAGAGTTTTTGCTTTAAGTTTAAATAGGCAAACTTTGTTCCTGCCTCCTGTCTCCTTTACCTAGGTACAATTATTTCTGTTAGTGACCGAATCACTTGGTGAGGTCATGATCCTAACTGATAATATACAGTCTTCAAAGGCAAAAAAAGAGGTGGTCATCCAATTCTGCTGGATTTCTGCCTTTGAAAATTACTGCCCTGAATGGTCCATTGAGAGGCAGATAGTCAGTATATTGCCTGGGACAAAAAACATTCAATGTACACCACTACAATTTGATGTGGACAGTGTTGCATAAGTATTAATTGTTCAATTAATTAAACATAGCCAAACACCTATGTCTGCTTCTCCTTCTTGATCTCTCCTTATCACTTCATAATTTTCTTATCCCTGCCAACATAGGATGAAACAACAGCACATAAATATGCACCTCCTCTTTTGTCAGCCCAGCATTGTGCTGATTGTTTGTGTAGTTGTCAAAATGTGCAGAGGACACCTTGAAATTTCCTTTGTAAAAAAAAAAGCAAACTTCCTTTGAACTCAGTAGAGTCCTTTCATGACTGATTGAAAGACTGCTTCTCCTATTGTCTAACAAGTTACTGCTGTAATTTCTGTAACTCTCACATTAGAGATGAATGATAAACTTCTGGATGCTGAACTGAAGCTGAGTGTCTGTCAGCTCTGCTCTGATTTTCTGGTGACCTTAAGGAAGACATACATTCCACCTCAGAAAGGAATGGGTTAAAAAAAATAAAGAAGGCAACAAAAGAAAATGAAAAAAAAAAAAAGTTGCAATGTTGTCTGAGCAGTCCTTTGGGTCTGACACCGAGCTTGGTATTCTGTAACTCACCTGCCATTCAGGTGTCTGATGCAGAGCTTGCTATTCCTGTAACTCACCTGCTCATCCATCCTACATTATAGACCATTGCAGGGCTGTGAGTCTTTATAGCAAGGACTCAGATCAGCACTGAGAAGGTGGTGTCACAGGACAGCATGACAGCATATATGGTAGTTGCCTCAGGCTGAGTAAGCCAAACCACTGTTGCTCCCAGCTACAGGTAGGTATGTGTCTAGGGAAAGACAAACTCAAGATATCTCTCCTGCCATTATCAGCACTCATACAAAGCCAGTGGGAACCTAAACATGAGCTTGTGTGCAAACTCCTTGGATGCAAGGTGAATTTGGACTCCAAAATTGCTTTGTGCTTATGCTTAGAAGATAAAAAAAAAAAAAATAATCTCCACACCTCTCAGTTCTCTACAAAAGGATGATAACAATCCTCTCTTTCTCCCACCCTTTGCCTGTAATTATCTATTTAACTTTCAAAACTTTTTTTCTCTTCCCACGTTTTCCAGAGCCTGGTGCAATTTGAGGCTGATCATAGTCAGGATCTCTGGACACTACACTAATGCAAATAATTCTAATGATAAGAGTAATGCCCCAAGGGTGTTGCACCAAAACCCAATTGTAATTTTATTTAGATTTTATATTACTGACTAAGAGCGTTTATCTTCTTGCCATGTGTGAACATGTAGTTAGTGCACATTGCTTATGGGTTTCCAAGATAATGTAATGCAAACAAATCATATATTGTCTGAGAATGAGTCAGGCCCACATTTCAACTTGATTTGATTTACCGTCACCTGTGTTGCAATGACTATTAGTCTGTTGAAATAATGAAAGAAAGGGAATAAGGGCTTTTAAGGCCAGTGTGGGAAAGTACCTGTTATATAAACATCTTTAAAATGCAAAAGGGATAAAATAATGGTTAGAAGGCTTTGAGCACCTGAAATTAAAGTTGTGGTGTCTCCTCTGAAAAAAGACTATATTTGCCTTGATGGGTGCCAGGGTGGGTTTATCTGATAAATACAGTCTTCAGTGTTGTCCATAATTGAGACTGACGCAAGTGTGGAATGAAGTGAAATCTTACCCAGCTCATACCTTATATCACATTTGGATTGGTCGTTCCTGATTCACAGCACAGCACAGCACCACAGTAAACCCTCTAAATTTGAGTCTGGATATGGGCTTCTCAGCCGTTATTACTGAAGGCTAAATTGAAAGGAAGGATACAAAGCCCTGTAACTAGTGAAGGCACCAGCCCCCTCATCTGTTTGGGGTTGTCAAGCTTTGGTGCAGGCTGTAATACTAAGGGAGTTTGACTGAAGTTTACTTTCTGGACATGGTGTTTAGAGAGCCCAGATTAAGAAATAGTGATAGTTTTCCATTATGGATTTAAAGTACCTATTTTTCTGACTGCTTTGGCAAAAATTCTGGCCTCACACTTCTAAACACACACATCCTCTCAAACACTCAGCTGTGCACTCACTCCCTCCAAGCACCATTTTGTGTTTTGCTGACTGGACCTGGAACTGAAAGCTGTTTCTACTGGCACTCTATTTTGCTGGGTGTTTTTGCAGTGGATATACTCTGAACTGCTGGAATACCTGCTGCTCTTGAGCACAGATAACAAGGTAATGTAAGAAAAGATTTCAAAGCAGACACACAGACATGTTGTCTCATACCTTTTCTGCTCCTCATTATTTAAAGTCTGAGAGAGACATGCGGGGGAAAAAAAAGAGCTCTTCACAGGTCCCATGGGGCTGCAAAGACATCAGCTCGTGAATATTTCACAAGTGTATCTCTGTCCTGTAACATTGCTGTACAGTTACCTTCAGTTCAAATGTAAGGACAACAAGCAAAGCTGTATATTTCATTATCGTGCCAAGCACAAGTGCTTAATTTTTGCATTTGCAGAATCTACTGGTTTTGTTGTTGTTGTTGTTTGGTTCTTTTGAGGGTTTTTTTTTTTGTTGTTTGGTTTGGCTTTTTTTTTTTTTTTTTTTTTTATTCCTGGTGAGTGATGAATATTTCAGTGACAATAAGATCAGTTTTAAACCTGAATATGAAATAGATTTTTTTTTTTTTCTTTCAGTGTGCTGGATCTTCCCAATATCTGGTGAATTTCTAACCTGTCAGCTATGGTGAAAAGTCGAAGGCTTTGTTTGTTTTAAACTGCCTCTAAATGGCGTATGGCAAAGCTCCTTGCTCTTGCTCTGTTTTGCAATCCCAGTTTCAGCATATCTGAATTGATTGTTCTCATCATAACGTGAGGTGCGGCAACAAATATTAAACATGCAGCTCCACTGGAAACTGTGCTACAGTTGTACATTTAATGTTTAATTTTTAAAAATTATTATTTATTTGTTTTTAATGGGATGGTCCAAGGCACTTTTCAGAATATGTTTGTTGCAACAACCAAATTTGGGGGAATCCATTCTTATTTCTGTTGACAAGAACATATTTTCCATCTCAGTTTCTTTCTTTCTTTCTTTCTTTCTTTCTTTCTTTCTTTCTTTCTTTCTTTCTTTCTT
>WAAF01000019.1:318115-386693 GCA_013400475.1 Tricholaema leucomelas
CCTTCCTTCCTTCCTTCCTTCCTTCCTTCCTTCCTTCCTTCCTTCCTTCCTTCCTTCTGGCACCTTTCACACCCACTGGAAGGATTTGGATTTGCAATCCTCCCTTTCATCCAACACTGATTTTATCAAGCAGTTCTGATAGAGGGACTTTGCATGCTTTCCAGTGTGAAAGAGAAAGGAAGGCAGGAGGAAGCATACACAGGAAAAGTGCAATAATGAGCAAAATGCAAAATACAACTTGCTTTTACCCATCTTAACTACCAAACAAAGCAAGACAGCATCAGTATGCATTGGAGTGCTTTGTAAGATACATGTCATTAAAGGGCCTTGTGTTTTCAGTTAGCTGATTCTGTAATAAAAATTGTTGGTACTGGCAGCATTGCATCATTGTTCTTTGCAAGAAAAAGCAATTTGGCCTATTGTTTCCAGAAACAATTTTCTCTTATAACAACAATATAGTTCTTTAACCTATATATAAACACATGTGATGTCAATAATTTCGTATACATTAGGGACTGTTACATGGTCTTTAAAAACTGTCAGTGTTAAAAAATCCATTCTGTATGGATGATTTTGCTCATTTATTACAGAGAGCAAAAGGCACCATGGCTGCTTTTGGTTCTCTGTGCTTTCTGAAAAAGTACATGTTGCTCTCTGCATGCACCAAAGCCTGGTCTTTGAGAGGCAGAAACTCATCTCCATAGGACTAAATGCACAGTTGTGGTTTCTGCTTTCTTTTGATCTAACTACCTGCAGCTCAGTGATTTCAAGGAGTATATAATGAGTGCATTAAGAGCTGGAATAAGCTACGAATAAAAAGAAGAAGGGATTAATTCTCCTCTGGACTCTAAAAGTGATGCCCTCATTGGCCTCAGTCAAATTGCTTTATTTTCCTGTCCTGACTTACCATCTGTGGAACTATCTGTCTATTTTTGGTTCTGTCACAAGTAAGTTCTCCAAGGTAGTTGTCAGATGGAGGTCAGTATCCTCTGGATCAGCAGATTATTTAAACAGTTATCTCTTGATTTCTTGTTGTGTTTTGGGGTTGTTTTTTTGTTTGATCGATTGGTTGATCGATTGATTGGTTTGATTTTTGTTTATTTGTTTTGATCTCTTCTTACAGGTAAATTGTTATAGAACAAGAGGAAAGGCATAAGCTGTGACTGGGTAGGTTTAGACTGGATATTAGGAATTTTTTTTTTCACAGAAAGAATGGTCAGGCACTGGAATGGGCTGCCCAGGGAGGTGGTGGAGTCATCAACCCTGGATGTGTTTAAGGGTCGTGTGGGTGTGGTGTTTAGAGATATGGTTTAGAGTGAACACTGTAGAGTAGGGTTTGTGGTTCTGTGATTCTGCGTGATATAAGATCATGAGGACATTGACCATCCTGCTGCTTTATGAAAAGAAAATCTGAGGTCCTTGTACATGACCAGTCTTACAGCTGTTCTGTCTACAGCTTTAGTTAAACATCAGTAAGTGAGATGGAGGAAATCTTCTTTGACATCCCTTCCTTCCTTACTGCTGCCTCTCTCACACCCTGCTGCATAATCACCACAGGCCACATGGATGTTGGCCATGTCTTGGGAAGCGAGGCTGAGTGAAGTAAACTAGGGAAAAACAGTGCAGCTTATGAAGAGGAAAGCATAGTCTTCTGCATACTGCAAATTTATTAAGTTGGTTACCTGAGAGTGGACAGGAATTTATAAGCACTTAGGAGTGAGCTGTACCTTCACCTCATAGTTTAGGGGTGAACTTTGTAGAGTTAATGGTTGAATTTGAAGATCCCAAGGGGCTTTTCCAATCTGAATGATTCTGTGATACTGTTATCACAGATACTGGCACAAGTGCTGCGGTACCCAGCTTCTGGACCTATCATAGCAGTGCTAGCATATCAGGGTTCTTTAGAATCTAGTCTGACCAAGCATTGTCCCCTGATTTGACCTGTTGAGGTGCTGAAGCATGTTGTTTCTGATGCAGTTGCAATGCACTTCCAGGTGGGTCAGAGCTTATCGGCCACTCTGAGAGATGAAGTGCACTGGGTTCCCTTAGGAGATTGACTCTGGCTGATAAAGCAGTGTTAGAAGGCATATTTCTGATACAACCTCTGTGTTTCGAAAAGAAAATCAACCCTTCAGATGAAAGAGAATCTGACCACACCTGCACTGGCCCAGCACTGCAATTTTACGTGGCAATTGGAGTCATGTCATTAATGAGACAACAGAAGATGAGCTGTGTGCTGAATGGTTATCAATGCTTTCCCAAGGCGTAGGACTGCTTTACTAACACAACTCACTGGAGGCTGTTAATCATCATAATGGAATATGATGGGACCTTGAATAGTCACTTACAACAGCGAGAGCTTTTGTGCTTAGGCCTCCCAAGAATAAGAGCACATTGTTCTAGTAAAAGTGGTAGAATGGAGTATGAAATTACTCCTAAGCATGCTTATAAGTCCCAGACACCTCTTTGGATCCCCTCCTCCTCCTTCCCCTAGTCAATTTTTCTCAGAACGCTTTCATGTGTGTTTCAATTTGTATTATAAAGAGCATTAGCTTTTTCTTGTGATTTCTACTAGATTAGTAAGGCTAAAATTAGCAATTAAAAGATGAGCTCCTATATTGTAACTAAACCAGAAGACTTTGCTATGGGTGTGAGGGCAACAACTTGTGACTTCTTTACAGTACCTTATTTACATATCACATAACAGCAAGGCATGGCAGGAGTTAATGTGACATTCATTCTATAGAAGAGATAGGAGTTGACTGTTTAATAGTTTCTGTTTAATGCTAGGCCACACAGATAAATGCTTCTGGGAATGATCTAGAGAGCTGTTAGGAAAGGAAAGATATTAATTGGTCTGATGAAAAGCAAGAGGGACATGTAAGAAAGGAAAAATGAAAGGGGAGTAGAGAAAACCACAGTTGTAACTATCTGGTTGATCTGAGCATTATTTTGGACTACTTATCATTGCAAAATCTTATTTTATTGGTTGAAACATCTTTAGGAGTGCTATTGATTTTTTTTTTGGGGGGGAGAAGGATCATTACTCTTTTATTATAAACTCTTGATTTATACTACTCTCAGTTCATTGGTTCCTGGGGGATAGTGTTGAATTGATTGGTTGAGCTCAAGGACTTTGGTTTTCAGGTTTTTTTCTTTTGTTTTCTCTCTGCTTTGCCTCTCACTGTTTTCTTTCTTTATTATTTTTTTTTTCTGTCATGTTTGTCTGATGTGATCAATGAAGAAACTTTAAAAGCTTCCATTCAAATGTATTTCAATATTATCTAGCTTTCATTCATAACATTTAAAGAAAAAAGATGGTTTTATCTGCAGTCAATTCTTTATTCAAGAAGCTGATTCTCTGTCTTTTAAATACTTCTATATTTGGCCATATCCTAACCACTGCAAAGACTGGCACCATGTTTAAACTATGTAAATGTGTCCATACTACCTTATGGTGGAAAGGATTTGGCATGTTAGTGATTTAGGTCAAACAAGTTCCGCTAAATCATACAACTTATCTCCCACCCTTAGAGAACTGTTTCTGAATAAAGAAATAAATCCAAACTAGTTCTCAATATGATATAAATACTAAGAAACCCTTGATGGTAGCATACTTTTCACCTCCAACATTTTTTCCTCTCTGATCCTGAACAACTGTTTTATTAGAGAAGAATACACACACACATACACGCACACACAGAGCTTCCCCACTGGAAGCTCTTACTACTGTGCGTTCTAAAAATAGGACTAATTTTCTTTTGCTGCTTAAAAAAGGAAGAGGTCTTTTGAGTAAATATGGCCAAAAGTATGATACTTGTGTAAGTAGTCTCAGTTACTGCTCAGAGTCCTGTGCTCTGCTCCATTCAGGGACTGCTGTGAGCAATGTCTTGAAATGCATAACAGCAGAAATATAACAGAAGACCAAATGTTGAATTGTGGCAGAGTAAAGTTAGTTAAGTAAAATGCCTTGCAATAAGTACCAGACCAATGGTCCTTATGATTCTAGGACTACAATGCCTGGAGTTTTGTTCCTCTTTTTATTACCATTCTTAATCTAGGGGGACAAGGGGAAGGATAGGAAGAAACAATCTCTCCAACAATATGCTAAACAAATCATGCAGAATAATGATGTAGGCTCTTTTCAGATGCATCACACAGCTTCCTTTCATTTTGATTGTCCTATTAGTAATGTTACCATTGCTGTGCGATTTATTTAGGGGCTTTGTGTCTGCGATTGAGCCATGCAGCATGCTGCTTGCTGTGATCTGTACTAGGGGTTATGGTTGAGTACATCTGAATAGTGTAACCCTATAGAATCTGGAGGCAATGTGTTGTAACTTACATATTTTGTTCTGGAGAATAACATTACATCTCAATTTGATTCTTACCTGATGTTTCACCTATTAAAATGAGACATTTAAAAGGGGGNGGGGGGGGGGGGGGGGGGGGGGGGGGGGGGAGATTTGCAGCTGCTGGCTTCTCAGGAAAGATCAACAGTTTCTGTAATTAATATGGAAGATAACAATTTAAAATAATGAAACATCCATAATATGTTTCAAGAAAGCAGCTTGTTGCTATAATTAGAACTAGAAACAAATTGTTCTGATGGCAAACACCGTTTATTGAACTCCATGAATGGAGCAGCATCAACAAGAGAATAACACGAAATTAATACCTGGCATGGAAAAATGAGGCTGATGGGAAAGTGCTACATCTGAGCTTCTTGAGGTCCTGTCTCTCAAAGAAAAATGCCTGAAGAGCGGTAGGTCTGTGAGCTGAGGCAGATTGGTGTTTATGGCAGAGAACACGGACCTGTGATGGAGTCCTGACACAGTCACAGATTTCATGTGGGGGCATGAGGACAATTGGCTTGAAAGGAAATTGTATTTTGTCCTTCCCACTGCGATACTTGTACACAAGGTGAAAACTTATCTTCCACCCTTCAGTGTCATCTTTTATAGTTTCAGGCTGCCCTGGAGAGCTAAGACAACCAGCCTGCTCTCACAGCTGATGATTTTGCCAATGATTTTTTTTGTGTGCCTTTGCAGACGTTGGCCATTTAGCACACAGAAGCCCCATGTGTGAATCTGCGTCTTAGCCTAGTTTTGCTTCTGGTGTATTTGAGCTGTTGATTGGTGATTTCTCAAATCCTCATTTTGATGATGAGATCTGAAAGTCTTGTCTATAGACCATGGTCCCAGTGTGGTTTGTTTTTTCACTGGACTTTGTTTTCCATGCTATGTAGTGATGTAGGAAACACAAGAGAGATGTGTGACTCCTTCTCTGCTGTTCCAGTCCAGGAAATCTGTACTTATTTTGGCAGTGAATCAACATTTCATTGGTCAAGAAACAGAGGAACACAGAAGTTTGGGTCTCTAATTATGGCTGAACTGTGTCACTAGCTGAAGAATTACTAGACTAATGCCATGGAGGGCTGAGTATGAGTAGGGTGGGGTCCCTTAGCTCTCCTCCTCCTTCAGATAAACCTGCTCTGGTGGGATGGGTCTAACCCTCAATAGTGCTAAAATATTTGGAGAGTGAAGAAAGAGAAAGTATCCTGCATTCAACAGCATTACAAATATGTTACAGTGTATTTTACTGAAATCTTGCCTGAAAAGAAAAGCTTCACTGCAAATTTGGATTAGCCAAAGGGTTTTATTAGCTCATTCACATGTTTTAAAAATAGTTTTTACTGTCATGTCTGCTTTGGGTTAGAACATTGCAACCAACACAGAGTTCATTATTGGTAGGCATTTGCTTATATTAACAAGAGTACAGTAGTGACACAGAATCAAAATACCTGCTTTTGCTATAGCAAATTGCTTTTGTAATGCATTTTCTTTCTTTCAACCACGTTTTCCAGACACATTTTAGGATTTCTGACATACTTTTATATTTGTAAAAGATTTAGAAGATATATTTTTTAATGAAATTGTTGCATGCTGTTGCACCTTTGCTTTAAGTTTTAATTTTTCCTTGGACACTTTGGCACCTAATACAGCAGGACTCTTGAAATAGAATCAGTAGCATTCACAGAATTGTAGAATCATAGAATGGTAGAGATTGGAAGGGACCTCTGGAACTCATCTAGCCCAGCTCCCCTGCTAATGCAGGTTCACCTGCATTAGCCTGTTCCAGTGGTCCTTCCAGTGTTCCTACAACTCCATGCTGCTGGATGACTGTTGTGAAGCCTGAAAGACAGAAGTGGAGCCTGACAACCCATGATCACTAAGAAAGATGCTTACGCCACAGGGCAGTGTAAACATATTGTGATGCTTAGAAGAAAGCAAACTAAACTGGTGTAAACATCATCTTTGTAATAGCTTTCCAGTTTCCCAGAGTGCAAGGTAATAATTGATCATATGATAACTTATCAGACTTCCCCTGTTTGTCTTTTTGCACTAAACTAATTTTGATATTGTGATGGTTTGGGTGCTCTCTGCCCCCCACGCACACACACTTTGGAAAATCACCCAGACTAGACTCCGTGGCTCTGGAAATTGAATGAAACTTTATATTTACAGTCTAGCACAATATATAAGCAGATATTTACAGAAATATACAGAAATATACAAGCTAAAAAGTAATACAAAACCACAACAGCCTTTCCAGAAACCTGAGTCCCCAGGAGGGGCTCACAACCACCCTTCCACCTTCCTGCCACTCCTCTACCTTACCCAAGACTTTGCCTTATGCTCAAAGTGGTTTGGAGGGTTGGCCAGGGGTGTTAGGAAACAGTGGATTAGTCACACAGATGGCAGGTTAGGTTAGAGAGAGAAATTCAGCCCAAAGCCCAGACAGAGAGCGACTCCGTTATCTATGTTTATGTTCTTGTTCTTATACATCTCAGCAAGACTATGAGTGAAGTAGACATCACCATTGTTTCCTTTTCACAGCCTGTAATCTGATTCTTCTCACCAAAACATTTTAGCTAGGCTCAAACCAGCACAGATATATATATATTCAGAGTAGCTGAATTTTTCCTATGCCACCCAGATATTTATTTGCTAAATGGGCCATGTTATCATGGTGTCTGAAGGCCTCTCACACACTAATGGGTTGAATCCACAGCTCTTCAGTAAGGATAGGAGAATATTAGTCCCAGTTCTTGAAACGAGAAAAAAAGTAAAAGTGATGGTCTTGTTCATTCTCTGAGTCTATCTCAAAGGAATACCAGAAACTTCT
This sequence comes from Tricholaema leucomelas, assembly GCA_013400475.1. Classification (NCBI taxonomy): domain Eukaryota; kingdom Metazoa; phylum Chordata; class Aves; order Piciformes; family Lybiidae; genus Tricholaema lacrymosa; species Tricholaema leucomelas. The sequence goes on from WAAF01000019.1 coordinate 325,304, forward strand.
GAACAAAACTTCACACCTAGACAAAAACTCAGATGTTGAGTGCTGTCACAACCATCTCTTTAAGGGACAAATATCCCTCATTGAGCAAAAATTACTTTCCTGAGGTTATACTGAAAATCTGTAACTGAAGACAGAATTGGGCTAAGGTCCCTTGAGCCCTGTGTTCAGAGACATTATCTTTCCTTCTGTAATTTACACGTAGCAGTTATTTAGCGAATACATTTTTTTATGTTGTGGTTTTGTTGTTGGTTTTGTGAGCTTTTACTTGCTTCCTTCTTTTTTTTTTTTGTTTATTTCTTGTTGTTTTGTCATTGTTGCTATTATTTTTGAATTAATTTCATGCTCCAGGTTCACTGTAGCTCCAGAAAGCCTAACATAAATTTGCAAAGCCAGACAATATATAATGATCTTGGAAACAATATTGTTGTCCATGATGTATGAAGCAGAAAAAACAAGGTTTGATTTTCATAAGCTCTAATGACCCTCTTGGGCAGTTGGAAATGTACATTGTTCGAAATAATCAGACAAAATGATTCCATTATAAAAAGACTTATTGTTTCTATTTTATGTTTTCACAAACATTTTGTCTAATTATTACTGACATTTCCAACCGTATTGTGAAGTTTTTCAGGGGGAAAGGAAGGATTTTATCTCCATTTAAACTGGAAACAAACTGATGGTAACTGTTTTCATAAAGTGGAAACACTAAAATAAAATGAAGTGCATTAGAGCAATTAGGAAGAATTACAGTAAAGTCTGTCTTGACTACATTTTCCTTGTGAAAACAAAACAAAAGCCAAAGCAAAACAACCAAACAAAAAACCCACCCAACCAAACCAAACCAAAACCAAACAAATAAACAAAAAAAACCCCCAAACCCAAAGATTATCATCCAACAGCACAAACCTGTTGTTCTTAACAATCACCTTGAGTGTTTATAATAAAGTTAAGTAGCACAGGAAATGCTGCTCTTATTTAACCCTTTCATATTAGTAGGTCCTGAAATACATTTAAATGCTGAAATTTAAATGCAGACAGATGATGCATGATCATTTAGGATGATCCCTTTTCCTATTGTATTTTCATAGATAAAGATACAAAGTTCTTGGGCTAAAATTACCATACAGCCTTTATCAGCATTGAAGTACAGTGGGTTTTTTAAAGTGGTAGTGGTTTGAAGTCAGCAGTATGGTATTTTCCAAACTGGGAAAGATGAAGTGAAGTGAAAGATGACTCAATAGTTACTCATTAATCGACGTATAATTGGTTATTTCCATAGAGTTTCTAAATCATGTTGAGAGCTTGATCACAATGGTTTTATGGCAGAGGAGAGCACTGTTATTCATCTGTATTACTTGGAGTTTAATTCCTGTGACCAAGAGGACAGGCACCTTTCTGCTGTTGATGGTTGATGAGTTGAAACCCTTCTACCATACCGGTTTCTGCTGCTACATGAGAAAATGTTTTTGCATGACTTGGTCAAAAAGAGATCTTCTGGTACTGTGGCTTAAAAAATTACAAATACATAGTTACTTAGTACATCATGTTTTGTCCTTAGACATTTCTGGGTGGTCGAGCAATCATAGAATCATAGAATGGTTTAGGTTGGAAGGGACCTCAAGGATCATCCAGCTCCAATCCCCTGCTATAGGCAGGGACACCTCCCACTAGAGCAGGTTGCTCAAGGCCTCATCCAGCCTGGCCTTAAACGCCTCCAGGGAGGAAGTCATCTGGTCCATGATCCTCCTTGGGGATCAGATCTTATGAAAGCCCTATTTCTAAGTAATATTTGTTCCTAGGCTTTTTACAGTTTCTCTGGTAGCAAATTTGCTAACACAATTTGATAAAAGTACAGTGTTTTTCCCACTCAAAAGTAAGGACCACCATTCTCACTCAAATAAATCTGATGAAATATCTATTGGAACGAATCAGTGTTCTTGATCAGTGTTCTGTTGGACCACCCATCTTCAAAAAAACCTGTGAGCTAATTTATCCCAAATACTTGTAGCTCCTGCAGTCAAATACACCCATAAATCATGCAACATTTCTGTGCATTTAGGTTACACATGACACACTAGACTGAGAACGAACACAGCTGAAAAGATGTAAGAGTAGCACAGTTTTAATTAGCCTTATTAATCTTGGCACCTACCCAAGCTATTTCAGAGATTTTTGACAACTGTAGTTCCAGGTCCTGGACAATCTCTGTCAGGTTCTTATCTGGGTGGCTGTAGAGGATAATTCCTTTAGAAGTCTTGATAATTTTTTTCCAAGATATAACTGTGGGTTGTAGCACTTCAAGTTGATTTTATATATATATATATATATATATATTAATGATCAAATCAAATGTAAAAAAACCTCACCAGCTGGGAAGGGTATTGAATTTTTTGATCAGCTGAATAGTGAAAAAATGAAAATGAGGCTTGACTATCAAGACTGTTACCATTTTTTTCCCCCCCTCTCTATCCTTCCAGAATTATATTAAAAAGAAATCCTGAAGTTGGAAAAGTAGTAGAATGTAAAATCACAAAAGTAGAAGGCTTAATATTTCCTTCCATGTTTTCGTTTCCTGCCTCAGGAAATGTACTGTGTATGAAGCATAGTTTAAAAAAAACCACCAAACCTAACCAAAACAAAAGAAGGTTGTTTCTTTGAAGACAGCAGACAACACAATGTTAGTAAATATAATATTTATAGGACCTTGCAATTAATTTACAAAAAAAATTTACATCAAAAATGTATGCTGATGATTTTAGTCTTTAGGGACAACAATTGTCTCCTCAGTCATGTTTTCATACACTAAAGGCAATTATTGTTGCTTCTAGCTGTAATAAAAAAATAACTGAAACAGATAGAAGTGTCTTGGTAGAAATTGAGCTGAAACTCCCACTGTGGAAATAATCAGAAAATTAAAAGCTCTGCAATCTTGCAAATAACATTGCAACTTAATATTATTGGAACATAACATTATTATCTCCTTTTATAGGGAAAATAAACATAAATATGTTTTCAAATAACACTGATGTTATGGTTTCACTTTTTTTGGTTAACAGAGAAGGAAAAAAAAAAGACATGGAAAACCAATAACATTTTGGAGTTGCATATCAAAAAACCAACTGGGAATTTGTGAAATATGAAAAATAGTGGCAGGATTATATTTCTCTTACTGTTAGGTCAGCATCTTCTCCACTGAGCTCAGAATCCACAACACCTATGAGACATGGCTTGACTTGCCATTTGATGGGCTGCAAACTAAATGTTATTCATGTTTGGTTCACTTATTCTCTTATTAGCTATTGTTAGTTTCACAATCTCAACTGGACAGTTGAAAATGCAGAACAACCAAATCATTTTTGTGTTCAGCATTGCTTTACTGTTTTAGCTTCATTTAATAAGTGGAAAATCTATTTATTTTTTTTTCCCCTGTTGATAGCCTTGTATGACCGATGAGAGAATCTGTCGTTGTTTTGCTCTCAAATAAAGGGAAATTTACATCACCAAAACTTTACTTCCTTAAGGATAAATCTGCTGTAGCATCTATTTCTCCACTCACACACACTAAACTATGCCACAAAGGGTAGACTCCTGATCTCCTGTGTGTGTGAAACGGAAAGATCATACAAGATCTCTGTTTCTGCCATAGTTAGCAATTGCTTGAAATCCTAGGAGGAAATTACATCACCTCCTACGGTGCCAATTTTTTTTTTTTTCCAGATTTGAGACCTAACAAATAATTACACAGGCTGTTTGTTGATGTGGTTCATTAACAATGTCTGGAGTCCAACTGCTTTTCAGAGTCTCTCTAACACTACCATCCTGAGCTGAACAGGGCAGAGAAAACATAATGAAAGCCTCATGGGTCATTATAAGGCCAGGGAGAGATCACTCACCAGTTACCACCACAGATAAAGCAGTCTTGACCTGGGGGGAAAGGTTTAATATATGACCAGTCATGTCAGAGTATCAGAATGAGAAATAAAACCAAATTTTGAAACACTTGCTCCCTACCTGTCTCTTCTTCCCAGATTGAACTTTACTCCTGATCTCTTTGCCACCTCCGCAAAAGGGGGTGGGGAATGGGATTTCGGTCAGTTCCTCATACATTGTCTCTGATGCCCCTTCCTTCTAAAGCTCCTCACACTCTTCTGCTTCAGTGGGGGGATCCATTTCACAAACTACAGTTCTTTGGAAACTGTACCAGTGTGAGTCCTTTCCATGAAGTGTAGTCCTTCAGAAAGAGACTGCTCCAGTATGGGTCACCACAGGATTATAAGTCCGCTCAGCAAACCTGCTGCAGCCTAGTATCCTCACTCCATGGCCCCACAGGCCCTGCCAGGAGCCTTCTCTGCCACAGGCTTCCTGTGGAGTCACAGCCTTTTTCAGGTGCACACACCTGTTCCAGCACAGGCTCCTTTATGGGCTGCAAGTGAATATCTATTCTACTGCTAACCTCAATGGGCTCCAGGGCAATATCTTGCTTTACCATATTTGCGACTATGGGCTTCAGGGAAATCTTTGCTTTGCCGTTTAGATCACCTTTGCACTCTCCTTCACTGGCCTTGGTGTCTTCACAGAACTTTTTCTCTCACATAGCCTCACTCCTCTCTCCAGCTGCAGCTCCACAGGTTCCTCCTCCCCTCCCCTTCTTAAATACATTACCACAAAGGTTCTACCACCATCGATGGTGGTCTCAGCCTTGGCCAGAAATGATTCCGTCTTGGAGCTGGCTGACATTGGCTCTTTCGGACACAGATATGGCTACATCTAACAGCTTCCCACAGAAGCTGCCCCTGTAGCCCCCCCACTACCAAACCCTAGCTATTCAAATCCACAGTATTACCAAGGTTGGAAGAGACCTCATAGATCATCAAGTCCAACCTGTTATCACAGAGCTCAAGGCTAGACCATGGCACCAAGTGCCACGTCCAATCCTGCCTAGAACAGCTCCAGGGACAGCGACTCCACCACCTCCCTGGGCAGCCCATTCCAGTAGCCAATGACTCTCTCAGTGAAGAACTTTCTCCTCACCTCAAGCCTAAATTTCCCCTGGCGTATCTTGAGGCTGTGTCCTCTTGTTCTGGTGCTGGCTGCCTGAGAGAAGAGAGCAACCTCCTCCTGGCTACAACCACCCCTCAGGTAGTTGTAGACAGCAATAAGGTCTCCCCTGAGCCTCCTCTTCTCCAGACTAAACAATCCCATCTCCCTCAGCCTCTCCTCGTAGGGCTTGTACTCAAGGCCTCTCACCAGCCTCATTGCCCTTCTCTGGACACATTCAAGCATCTCAATGACCTTCTTAAATTGAGGGGCCCAGAACTGGACACAGTACTCAAGGTGTGGCCTAACCAGTGCAGAGTACAGGGGCAGAATGACCTCCAATATAGTTACTGCAGTTAGCCTACCAGTCAGTGCAAAACTGAAGTCCTATAGTATTGATCAATGGTAAATTTCATGGGTCATTTGTTTCACCTGTATCCCTGTGTGCATAATAGTTTGAAAAGAAGTAATAATTCTCCTTTCTTTTAAAAGCATGCATACTTTAGGAGCAGAATCATTTGAGCAAGTCTGGAAAATGATAAGAACCAAACTCCGCTTGACCATCAAATCAAACCCAGACATTTTGCTGTAGTATTTCATTTGTAGTGTAGTAAAAGGAGCTAAAAGTCCAGGATGATTTGTTTTAAGGGATAATCCAAAGGTGTGGATGACACCACATGTGCAGAGTTTCATTTAGATCTTTTTGATTCAAAGGAACGTGCCATGCTTTCGTATTTACTGTCTGTGAGCCAAACATACAGCTACAGTTACAAAGAATCCCACAATAATGTATGCACACCTCTAATTTTTTTAATGGATCCTACAAAAATCAAACCGGAACAGTGCCTATGCAGGTAAGATTATGAAAGGAAAAAATAAACAGGTGAGCCTGATGTTAAACCACATCATCTAAAACACTACTCCAAAAATTTTAGGCTGTATGCTGGAGTGATGGCAGTCAGCATCTTAAAGAATTACCTTCCATCATCTGGAAGTTACCAACCTTTAGCTGAAACAGTACTTCACACATACCTTCAATTTGCAACATATGATGGTTAGCTTTCTTTACTGCTGGGAGGGGAAAGTATGCCCATGTGGTTAACTTATGTAATCTTGTCGAGTTGTAGCTTCTAGCACAAGGGTGGTAATTGCTAACTCAATTATGGGTGATCACAGGAACATTTTCCCAGGATTAGAATTAAACAGAAATCCTTCTTTATGCCTTAATCACTGCCTCTTCTCCCTAGAGGAACGCTTGGTTTTGGAAATATTTTTTGGGAGGAAATCAAGGAAAATTGGCTATTTTTATTTTCTTTAGTCCTGAAAACACAGAATTACTAAGAATTTTTAACACATAAGGAGGTTTCATACAAGGGAAGAGTTTAAAGAAAAATCATTAGTGTCAGTTTAAACCTACCACTTCTGGAGTGGGAAGATAGGGATTTGGGAAGAATGTAAGAACGTAGGCGAAAGACAAGATGTAGATGAGTTGCTGCTAAGAGATCATGAATAGAGTACAAGAAAATAAAATCAGGTGTAAGTAATGAATGACAGAAATGTAATTCTGTCACCTTTACCTGGACATCAACATTTTCTGAAGGATGTCCAAGCCTACTCCTAAAGCAAAGTCAGTTATGATAAGGAAAGGAGTACCTTCTGTTCCAGGTTTAATTTCCCAGTAACTAGCAGTACCTACAGGCATCGCTATCTAATATCTGACAGCATCTAGCATCTAAATATGATAGATAAGAGCCTGGTAGACAGGCAGGGGACTCCCTCCCTCTGTTTATTCATGTGAAATTGGGAGGAGAGAAAAACCTCCACAGAATTTCTGACCCCCTCTTTCAGCTCCACCCCTGTCAAAAGCTGAAACTAATGAGCTGGAAATAGGAAATGTGCAAAATAACTGACACTTCCCTATCTGAACTGCATTCCTTAAGAGCTGGGCTTTTTTCTTGTTGGTGGTGCATTTATTTTTTTTATTATTATTACTAGATAAATACTTTGACATGTGTATTTATGTGAAGTCTGAATGTGATTTAGATACCAACTACCTGCTGAGCTAAGAATATTTCCTTGCTACTTAAACCAATATGTTTGTTTAAGAGATCTTTAAGTTTTAAAATGCTCTTGGCTTTCAGGTCCGTAAATGGATAACCTCTGTATGTGGAATGCACTGCACTTTCCATTTGTTATTAATATAAAGTAATATTTTACTTTTGCTCTGCTCTATTCTTTTCTTTAGGAGCTCTTTTCCTCTAGTAGACTCGTGAAAAATGAGCATGGGGATGTTTGTAAGAAGATGGAAAGGGCTGATTGTCAAAGCTTCTGCTTAGAGATGATGTCTACCAGTCTTGCTGAAATAACAAACAAAGGCTCTTTGTTTCTCTGGAGTGAAGTATTTTGAGAGGTAGGACATTTCTTTTGTTCTATGTTTTTGCGCATAGCACAATAAGGCTAGAAGTTGCGGATGCTGCTTTGATACAAATAATAGACGGCAATGTCAGTATGCAGACAAAACAATTGAATTAATGATTTTTATTTTAAAAGTCCTCATAACTGAGCTCTATACTTTCATGGGTGAATTCCTTGAGTCCTTACTCCTTGGTTATTCATGTTTTACTTAGGTATGGTTTTGCTCAGCTGAAGATCTTTCTAAAATCAATAAGAAGTTTGTCTGAAAATACAAAAGCTTCGCTCAAAATGCCAAAATTGATTATTTGTACATTAAAAAACCCCACTATTTTCAGGTGTTCTGATCAGGGAATATTTGGAAAGCAATTGGCAGTTAGAAGACAGGGTCATAATTTGAAATTTCCAGCCAAAATCAGTATGCCTTTTCAATTAAATTTTTGCTTGTAAATAAAACCATTGATATAATGCAGGCTAATTCCTTTTAGAACAAAATCCTCTGAATGTAGATGCCTGCAACAGGATATTGGGATTCCTGTCAGTGACACCACTGACACGTGCTTGAAGGCTTTTATTTAATGTATAGAAGAGGCCAGCAATCTGCAATGCAAAGTTTTGAAACCAATTACTCTTTCTTTCTAATTTGAGTCCACATTCAATTAAGCAGAGCCAAATTGCTCACATCCTTTTAACCAATTAGTCACAAGCTTAAGTTTTTGCTTCATTTGTGCTTCTTCACTTCTCCTCCCCATCCCCTAAGAAATATTCAGTCCTTGGACTCCCTAATGAATATAACCCAAATTGTCAAAACAAGTTTCTGTATGTTAAGGTTTCAGACAGCAAGCTCTAAACACTAGATCCATGGCAAAGCAGGTGTACACTTTGGAAAACACATGCCAGTTGGGTTTGGGATCCATTCTTGCAAGTGAACCATGCCACAGCCTTGAGGTGACAGAAAGTAGCAAGGCAGCAAGCAGGATCTTTGTGTGGAGGACACAACGGCATTCACAGCTGAGCTGAATCGGATTGAAAAGGAACTGTCAAATGCTGTGTGTGCCATAATTAACCTTTTTCAGGTTTCCTTAATTTTTTAACCAAGCTTTCTCACAGGCCATTATGCCCTAACGCCCATAATGATATAAAGCTATGATGATGGAGCACTGACCTCTCCACTCTGCTTGGATCTGACCCATAATATTTTGAGTACTGATGTGAACATTTGCTAATATTTTCATACCTTTGTGAGAATGAAAAAAAAAACCAGAAAAACCCTCTTGACTTGTCTGTTATATATTTGCACAATCAGGGATGTTAAATGATATTTATTGGGGTGGCAGTGTGCTTCCAGGGCTCATTTTTAATATAATGATTAGTATAATAAATCCCTGAAATGTTTCTTCTGTGGCAAAACAATGTAAAGTAACCGAAAAGAGCTCCAAATGGAACTTGTGACTGAAGGATTATTTTAAAATATTCCCCATGTTGTGATAACTTCAAATATTTGTATAACAGAATTTGTTGTCCTGTTTAGAGTTATAAATTATAAACTTATCTAGACCAGTATCCCTGAATAACAGCCCTTAGGCTTCATGTACTGAGTCCACAGAAACAGTGTGATATTCAGCAGGACATTAGGAAAAGCTGTTCATTCTAAAGCAGATACCTCACTAGTATCTGAATCCATGAAGTGATTAAAAAGGTTATTTACTAATATTTCTTACAGAGGGAGTAAGGAAAAATAAAAAAGTGAGAGGGGAGCCAATTTTAGTATTTTTCTTTCTTTATATTTTTTATTAAGAAAGAAAATCCAATCTAGATGACCTGAAAAGGTCCTTAATCACATATATGATTGCAAACTACTGATTCCAGTGAGACAAAACACATACTTAAAGCTTGCTGAACTGCCTCACTGAATTGGATCTAGAAAGCTCAAATATTTAAAGGACTCAGCATCTACTCAAAACAGAATTAAAAAAAGTATTTCAAAGTGAACAGAAATGCTAATCTGTCCACTAGCATTTTATTCTTCTTTATAATATTTAATAATATTTGATTTAAAAAAAATAATAATTTGTCATTATAGTCTTGCAATTCATGCAATTTGTTTCTGAAAGCCATTGCTGCTGTTCTATAATAAACTCTATTAGCTTTGCAACAGTTCCATTCTCTTTAGCCTTTTCTCTAAGACTAGTTCAGAAAAAACACTGCCATAATCACATTGCTTTACTTTTTAAAGCTCTTCCCCAACTCTTTTTACCGTTACATCAAATAAAACTACTAGTTCTTATCCTGAGCTTGAGCATGCACTGAACTTTACATATGTGAGTAATCATACGTATCGGGCCATTCACATCCACATAGTTTTGCAAGCCTGAGGTGTCAGCTATTCATTAGCTCCTGACCTCACGTCAAGGCTCACCCTGAGCTATTGCCCAGTCTTTCGTTTGGTTCCTTGCATGCAGGCTGTCCATCTAGAATTAGTTGGGAAAAGTCTGTTATAAAATTCTTTGAGCTCACTTCTAATACAATCCTTGTATGAAACTGTCATCTAATAATGTCTAAGTAAATGGCCAGGAGGAATTCAGGGATGATGCCTCAGTTCCACTCGAATTACCAGGCCATGCCTGCCACAAATGTTTCCTTCTTGATCTTACTGTTTTGTGTAAGTGTATTTTAATTTCTCTACCCTTTCCCAGCCCCCCAGTATTATTTATTTTAATTTGCTTTTATACTCACTTCTTATATCAAGATGTGTTCAACATGGCTGAAAACGTATTAGCTCCTTTCATGTCTTCCCCTTCCCCTGATGGAGTTAATCATAAATAGCTATTTCAGAGAATATTTTCCATAAGAAATGCACGTCTAAGGATAACTTTGTGGCTTTTGATAAAGGGACATTGCTGTGAGCTGTAAAGGCTTCATGAAATCAGGAGGGTTGACAGTAAAGTCCTTTGTTTTATTGCAAATATCTAAGACCACATAACTGATATATGGCTGGCTTCACATATGGCTTGTCTTTCTTGCCAAGTCTACTGGAAGACAAGAAAACTGATCCAAGAGTTATTTCTCGCATGTGCTTGGAAGCCCTGATTGCAGATTCCTCCTACAGTAGGGGGACACTATTTCAGTATCAGTTTTATTGCACCATGCAGAGACTTTACATCTTTAACCCCATGTGGTGTGGCTGGCTTTAAAACTGAGATAATCATTTTATTTTCTACTTTTTTTTTTTTTTTCTTAAAAAGGAAAGAAGAAGAAAATAAAAGAACCATGTCAGGCAGTCAAAAGTATTTATTCTGCTTTTACTGTTGCAGCCAAGACTTCCATTCATTGAAAAGGGACTGAAATTCCACTACAATCCCTGAAGGGCAGTTAAAAATGACAACTTCGTTTGATAATATTCTGTTTAAACTGGATGAGTTACAATCTCCTGTGCACTGCTTTCCCCCCTAACCCCATGAGTACACCTCCTGGGTCAGCACAGTAGTGAAACACCAGGCATTGAGGGAGATCTGATGGACATTAATTCCTGCTGACAGTTCACGTTCTGAATACAGGAGGCTGTTTCCATTGTTCTGAGAAGAGCTTTTCTGTATTATCCACAGTGCTATAGCTGTTTGCTGCTTTTCCATGTCTGGACTGCATGATGATAATTTAGAAAACAAAGCAGTTCTGTCATGTTTTTTTTTTTCTCCTGGTTTTTGTTGTTTTTAGTTTTGGTTTTCTTTTACTTCACCTGCATTGCTGAGTGAGTTTTGTTAATATAATCTTGGTAGCAGTTGCTTTGAGGCTGTCATGCCAAAGTGTGAGGTGTTAGAGAGAAAAGCAAAGATCTGTGAGCCAACAAATAACACAGAAATGTTAAATTAAAAAAAAAAAGTCATAATAAAAAAATGTCTGAAGAATAATGACTTCCTTCTTACAGTCAGATTCCAAAGCAGAGTTTGATGCATTTGCATTGTTTTGTCTTCCTGCTGAATGAATATGAGACAGATTGAGAAATGCTTGATTAGATTTTTTAAGTTTTTCTTGGAGTGGTCAAAATCTCATTATTCTAAGTTCCTTAGACAGTCTTTTAAGTAATTTGAACATCCCAGATGTGTCCAGAATTCCTAAAATCCTGAGCACGCTGCTTAGGGTCCATCTATTGGAACAGCTATCCAGACAAATGTACATAATATCCACTTTTTGCCTTGTTTCACTGATGGAAAAGTGAGATTTGTACTGCAACATATAGCATTGCCTCTAGTTCTTAGAAATCACCTACAGACACGTTGCAACTCTGACCACTTCACAGGGTGTCCCGGGTTAACATAGCTTGCTCTCACAGGTTCACCTCCCTCCTCCCACATTAATAGGGCAAAAAAGGGAAAGCAAAAAAAGCTCCAGTTTGAGATAAAGAGAGTTTAACAAGATGAGAAAATGAACAATTACCTTAGCTTATTTGCAGAAAAGCAGAGCAAAATGCAGAAGCAGCAGCAGCAGCCAGTGATGTCCCCCACTCCTCAACCTGAGACTATCCAGTGGAAAAGACCAACATCCCAAGCCCCAGAAACCAGAAGGAGCAACCAGAACAGGAAGCCTCTCATGTTACTATCCGAACTTCAAGCCCCATGATACTTTGCTCCAGCCAACACTCTCATTTTGAAGTTGGCATGATGGCAGCATGGTATTGAATATCATCAGCAGATTCAACTCGACCCATGACCTAGGGTTTCTTCGCCATTGGTTTTGTACTAACACAGGATAAGAAAGGTCTAAGAAATGCATGACTGTCAAGAATAATGCTTGTTTGTCCATCTGGGGAGTAACAGTATCAAAACCTTTTGTAATCATGTGTTTAAAAGCACACACAATTCATGTTTCTGCTTCTGAATCAGCATAATGCCACAGACGAGACTTTCGCACCGTAACTCCAAGACTTCACACGACTGATGCAAAAAGCCACAATATCAGCAGCAGAGCTGGAAGTACAATTTGAGAGTCCAAAAAACTTTTCATTCAGTCTAAGCACAGAATTAAAAGTGAAAATACAGACTTATTTTATTCTTTTTCATGGAGAAAATTACAAGAAGAGACACTCATAGAAGAAGAAATGGAGAGATAGTGAAGATGACACTATCCACTATCACTTGTGAACAGAAACAGCAGGAAACGCTGAAAACACTTAATGTCAGCTGCTGTGGATAAAGAAAACTCCAGCCACTCTTGAAGAGAAGGACTTACAACGATACTTGGCAACTGCTGCGAGAATTGTTAATATGTGTAGCTAGCTGAGACAAGAGTGAAACTTCTTGTTGGCATCTTTTCTTTCAGGGGAGGCAACAGAAGCTAATATACAATGGATAAGGGGATTTAAATTAAAACAATCAACAAAATAGCCAAACAACAACAAAAATATCCAAACAAAACCCCAGACCCAGAAACTAAACAAAAACACCCCATCCCCCAACATTCACCCTCCTCCCCCAACATTCACCCTGCTCTCCCAACACCACAAACCAAGCTTTTAGAAAAACAAAAATAGGAAGAAACAATAATTCAGAAACGTGTTAACTGAAATTTATCATTTAAAGATGAGTGCCTCACTGGAAGAAGACTAAAGGACAGAGATTCCTGACAGTGCGGTCCAGCAGAAAGGAAAAACAATGCAGTGCTCTGTCATAGAGGATGCTTGGAATCTGCTGTCACCTCCTCACCTTAGGGAAGGAGCTAATAATATCCTTGTCATCATTTCATTGAAAACAGCTCTATCCATATGATTTTCTGCATATTGGTGTCCTAGAAAGGACAGAACAGTCATAGTAGGCCTGATGGGCCAGAAATAGGCTCATATATGTACTAGCTTGCTCAGGCATGTGTTTTCTCCTGTGGTAAACAAGGTACACATGCTTAGCTTGTGCCTACCTTGTGCAAGGCCTATGCTTTTGCCAAATTTGGGTAAAGTAAGCCCATGGTCAGGCTTGGATAACTGCCATTCTGATTGGCTATTCTGTATCCAAAGGCCCATTACACTTGGCCCACATTGATAAAAGAAACACACAGGTAACACAACATGTGCTCTGCCATTCTATTTGTGCCTGCTGTTGCCTGCTGCTATTGCTTACTGCCTTATTGTTTGCCTGGAAACTCCACTGTCACGAGTTTACCAGGGGCAGGCTCTAAGTACCTCCACACAATTGGCCTGAACAGCCAACGCACCATTGTGCTAAGACTGCATGTGGCAAGACATTCTGCCTACATCTGAGAGTCTCCTGCCAAGACAGTAAGTCCTGGAGATACACAGATTCTCCAGAGGAGGCAGGAGACAAGATTAGTGGTTCTCTGCCTCCTTTCCCCAGAAGCCTGGGAAGAATTGGAAGCCTCAGTGGCTGACAAGACAGAATTCCCTGAAAGCATTTGAGTTCTGTCTATAGCTGTAGCTAGCCTCGTGTGTTGGGAAATAATATTTTGTGAGTAAATACTTAAAAGCCATTTTGTGGTTCACCGTTGCCTTCTGCCATAATCAGAAAGGAGCTTCTTGAGTCCATCTAGTGGGCAAGTGGTATACTGACTGCAAGCAGTAATCTTCTCTTCCAGTTTAGTTAAAGTTTATATTTTTGTTGTTTTTTTTTTATTTTCCCAGATCTAGTTATTATCTGTAAAATGTTTCCATGACTCTTCAAGAACCCATTATTAAAATCAGTGGTTGGGAGTGGTGAGAGTTCTGAATACCAAAATTAATAAACAATATTAATTTTGGAAAAAAACACCATCTTGCATTAATTAATTTCCCCTTCATAACACCCTTGTACATAATATATAATTTATTATTAGTTCTAGAGAATGAGATCTAGGAGTTTTTGGCAAAGGTAGGAACGGGACTCAGTAAAATTAGGCTCTTGGATTAGAGAGGAAAAAATTGTGTGCAGATAAAACCCCAAAGTTTTACCTTCACCTTGAAAGGTTATGGCAGCTTGTGTCTCGGACAGATTCACTCTAATATGGGTCAAGAACTGGCTGGAGGGCCGGGCCCAGAGAGTGGTGGTGAATGGTGTCACATCCAGTCGGCAGCCAGTCGTTAGTGTTGTGCCTCAGGGATCAGTGTCGGGCCCAGTCCTGTTTAATAGTTTTATTGTTAATCTGAATGAAGGGATTGAGTCCAGCATCAGTAAGTTTGCAGTTGACATCAAGCTAGGAGCAGGTTTCAGTAGAAGGGCGCTGCAGAGGGACCTTAGCAGGCCAGATGGGTGGGCAGAGGCCAACAGGATGAGATTTAACAACGCTAAGTGAGGAGTTCTACACTTCGGCCACAACAACCCCAAGCAGTGCTACAGGCTGAGGACAGAGTGGCTGGAGAGCAGTCAGGAAGAAAGGGACTTGGGGGTGTTGGTAGATAGTAGGCTGAAGATGAGCTAGTAGTCTGCCCAGGTGGCCAAGAGAGCCAGTGGCATCCTGGCCTGGATCAGGAGGTGTGGCCAGTAGGACAAGGGGATTCTCCTCTTGTACTCAACACTGGTCAGGCCACACCTTGAGTACTGTGTCCAGTTCTGGACTCCTCAATTCAAGAGAGATGTTGAGATACTGGAACGTGTCCAGAGAAGGGCAACAAGGCTGGTGAAAGGCCTGGAACAGAAACCCTACGAAGAGAGGCTGAGGGAGCTGGGGTCGTTTAGCCTGGAGAGGAGGAGGTTCAGGGGGGACTGTTGCAGATAGGGTCCGGCGATCTGAAGATGGCGCGATGTTACGGAAAGATAGGGCCCCTCTCTGTGTTCTGTATGACTTCTCTATGGTTTCTCTATGATTCCTTTGTTATACTTAGCTTCCTGATGTTGCTACCTATCCTATATAATCCCATGCTACACGTTAATAAACGCCAGTTTGCTGTCCACCACATTGGTATTTGCATGCTGATGACCACGTGCTGCCATTATTGAACCAGGGCATTGTGGCGAGGAGGCCACAGGGGACCTTATTGCTGTCTACAACTACCTGAAGGGAGGCTGTAGCCAGGTGGGGGTTAGTGTCTTCTCCCAGGCAACCAGCAATAGAACAAGGGGACACAGCCTCAAGTTGTGCCGAGGGAAGTATAGGCTGGGTGTTAGGAGGAAGTTCTTGACAGAGAGTGATTGGCATTGGAATGGGCTGCCCAGGGAGGTGGTGGAGTCACCATCCCTGGGGGTGTTCAAGAGAAGACTGGATGAGGCACTTAGTGCCATGGTCTAGTTGACTGGCTGGGGCTGGGTGCTAGGTTGGACTGGATGATCTTGGAGGTCTCTTCCAACCTGGTTGATTCTGTGATTCTATTCTACATTTGATACACTTGTGAGTTCCTAATAATGATTTCAGCTACTCTTGTTGTATCTATATGTTTTATGGATTTATGTCTCTCTTCTTCAACATTGATACTGTAAAACCAAACCAAGCAAAACAAACCCACGACTCTTTTACTACCCCATCAAAAGAGCTTGGTGCAGAATCTACATTAAACAAAGGCAGCTGGTTAGTGTGTAATTATATTCATAAAGCAATTTTGGTTAGATCCTACCTTCCACTCATCCTCCTTCCCTAAATGTCAGTTATGGCTATACTTTTTGAGGATTATGCTTATTTCATTTGATTAGACATGGAATAAGTAAATTGATATTGCATCATTGTTGTTTTTTTTTTTCTTTTTAATTTGAATGCCTTATAAAGTATTACATGCTGTAGTTCATTAAGTTCTTATTGATTGGACAGTTATTAGCTTCCTAAGCCTGTCTCATTGTTCTGCTGCTGTGCTTTCACCATTTGGTATTCAGCACTCTGCATAATGAATAAATTACTGTTGAGAGAATGGGCATCACCATATGGGAGTAATTTTTACTTTGACAGAAGGATAGGGTTCCTGGACTGGTCCTAAAGGGCTCTGCAATCTTCAAAAAACCTCTCTTTTTTTTTCAGTTATTTACTTTCAAAAGGCATTTTCTATCCCCATGATCTATGAATTTCAGTAGGAGATTATATGTACTCCACGACACATAGCTATATCACAAAGTCCTTTGTATAGATAAAAATCCCTAAAAACTATGGTCAAGCTTGGAATTCATAGCCCAACCCTAAGGAATATCATACACAGTGTCAGCAAATATCTTTTGCTTTCATCTGCTCTTTGCTCACTTTGTCAAGGCCCTTGATGCTGCCTAGTCAGCTCTGCTCGAGCTCTAAAACTAAGTTCTAAAATCTTTTAAAAGATTAAGCAATATTTTAAATAAAACATTTTCCATAATAACTTCTAAACTTGTTAGAAATATTTGTTGCTTAAAATGTCTTCATTTCTTGTAGTTCTGACACTCTCTTCATAGTTAACATACTGAGGATAAAAATAAATAGGGAGCTAAAATATCTGAACTACTACATGTCGAGCAAGTTTTCACACCAGCTACTCCATGACATCAGAAACATATATTTTAGAGGAAAATCTCCTTTACCTATAGGATGATCTGATCTTTTCATCTAATGTACTTGGCATGCTAAAGATAGCCTTCTGCTTTTCTTTGTGTTTTTCTTCCAGCTTGGAAATGGGTCCCAAGTTCCTTCTCACTTGGTGGTATCCCAGACGGTCTCACATGCAGTCACCCTTACCTCTTGTGATGGCAAATCAGACTCTTGCCTGAGCAAACAAATGGTAAAATTTGAACTCAAGGCTTTGCTTTAACATCTTAGCTAATTTTACTACTCTCAACAGAGAAGGAGAAAATGTCTCTGAGGAGTGAAGTCACCTGTTCAACCTTCAAGTTTTTTGCAACTTGTTTGGATCAGTTATCCCATTGAAAGGAAAATATTTGTGTAATGACCTTATTTCTTTTTCCCCTTACCACTATCCAGACCACCAGCAGCAAAAAACTGGCAGAGCAAGTCTGTGTGAGCAGTTGCTTTAGCTCTTTATATAAGCAAGAAGAAATTCTCAGAAATTAAGAATTGTCATGTTTAATTGCCATCTTTCAAACATGGGATAATCCAGATTGACCCCAAGTGTTAATACCACTGGAGCACGATCAGAGAGAGCAAAGCAAGCAACCCATATTCATATCCATAAGCTCTGGGTGTAATCCACTGCATAGTGAAACAGAGTCTATTCAAGACTGACATAAATGACAGCAGGGAAAAAAAAGGAATACATATTTCCAGCCAGACTGGCCACTCTCCAGGCATTTAGTAGCTGATGTTCTGTGGTTAATACCTTATTTACTACCCTTTGGTTATTGGCAAACACTGATGATTGCTTGTGTTTTATGATTTTGACTGAATTTTCTTTCCAGGTAAACAATAAGCTTTAAAAAGCACAGTAAATAGAAGAACAAATGCAGGGGACAATATGGGAGGCATGTAGTCCTATAGGAGTATTTTGTATCCAAATTCTTTGTTAGCTGGTGCATTTTCTCAGTCACTCTTCCAAAGATCTCCCATTTGCTGGCTAATGTGATTAAGGATCAGTTCTGTAGTTTAACAACCTCACTAAACACTATGAATATTGTGTTACCAGCTATAAAGGAGCAGTAAACCTGTATTGGAAGCTGTAGACAGGCTCTGAGAAGTTGATCATCAGTTTTCTGGTTAGAAACAAAGACTAAGTGACCAGCAGCCAAATAAACATGATTCCAGTTACCCCGGCATTTGCTTAGAATGTTACTTGCATTCATGTCTTCAGATTGAATCATAGAATCATAGAATGGTTTAGGTTGGAAGGGACCTCAAGGATCATCCAGCTCCAACCCCCCACCATAGGCAGGGACACCTCCCACTAGAGCAGGCTGCTCAAGGCCTCATCCAGCCTGGCCTTAAACACCTCCAGGGAGGAAATTATTTATGTTAAAGAAACTGTAATGCTCCTTTTCTTTATTTAAATACCAAAGCAAGTCTGATTGAAAATATTTGACCTCTTTTTCTGTTTGTTTGTTTTAAACCCTGTAGCCTTTTTAGCTAAAAATGAAGGGAATCAGAACAATTCTATATTCTCTATGGCTTGAAGTCCAGGTGGAGAGCAGTGACAAGTGGTCCCCCTCAGGGACAGGATGGAGTGCATTCAGAGGAGGGCTATGACAATGATAAGGAGGTTGGAGCAGCTTTGCTACAATGACAGGCTGAGGGAATTTGAGGGTTGTTCAGCCTGGAGAAGAGGATGCTCTGGAGCGACCTAATAGAAGTCTTCCAGTAACTGAAAGAAGGATGGAGAGAGACTGTTTACAAAGGCCTCTAGTGATAGGACAAGCGACAATGGCTTCAAACTAGAGTAGAGCAGATTTAGATTGAATGTGAGGAACGAGTTCTTTATCATGAAGGTGGTGGAACACTGGAACAGGTTGCCCAGGGAGGAGGTTGGGGACCCAGCCCTGGAGATCATAGAATGATAGAATGACAGAATCGTAGCATCATAAAAAGCAACCAGGTTGGAAGAGACCTCCAAGATCATCCAAATTGAGGCTCAACAAGGCTCTGGGCAGCCAGATCTAGTTAAGAATACCCCTGCTTAATGCAGAGGGTGTTGGATTAGATGACCTTTGGAGGTTCTTTCAATTCAGACCATTCTATGATTCTATGAAAAAGACACCTGATGCTATATGTATACCATTATTGTTAGTTTTCAGAGATCTGTTTCTTGTAATGTGTAGTGTTCCTTTGCATTCTTAATCTATCTCTGTGGAATTCAGAATTTTCCTAAGCCTTATTTACTGAGTGTAAGAGACACATAAGCCCTTCAGTTAAGTTTTAATCCTAAGTACAGGTCTCGTGTGGTGTGTCAAAGTGATAAAATGCTTAGATGCATGTTGTCTGATTTCTGGGTACCTCATAGTAGGTACCAGTATGAAGCTACCAGAGGAGTAAGCAAGACCAACACAACTTATACAAGAGAAGATCAGAGGGTGTGAATTGCAAAGGCATTGAGAGTAAATTAAAAGACGAAATAGGAGAGCTGAATTTGCCCTCATCAAATAAGTCTCCACCATAAAGTCATGTCTCATGCCTTAAGACTATAATGAGACTATAATAATAGATTATTAATTGGAAGAATAAAAAATAATAATAGCCAAAACATATAATATTAAATAATAATAATAATAATAATAATAATAATAATAATAAAAAGAAATAAACCTTGTGTCAGATTCTTTCCGTTGCTCAATGCTGCAGCAGTTCCTGATAAGTATTGCTTAGAAAGAGGATGATAGATGTTTTTGTTTGTCTGTTTGTTTTGTTAAAAGGTCTGTCAACAAAGGAAATGTCTAATTGTTTGGCAATTGTGTCAACATCTCTTTTGATTCTTGAATTCTTTCATCTTAATATTCTGCTTTATTTATATATTCTTATGGATATTGATTGTTTGTCAGTCATAGCTCTCTCCTCTCAGCTACTAGGAACATTACAAGTGAGAACAACATAAGACATTACTTACTTAAAATGACCATACTTCCACACCACAAATGTTTTAGGCTGCATTTAAAATTTAAACTGAACATTGAAGTAATTAAAAAAATATTTATTTTTAGAATCAAAGAATCATTTTGTTTGGAAGAGACCTTTGATATCATCAATCCAATCATTAACCCAACACTGCCAGGTCACCACTAAATGATATTCCTAAGCACCGTGTCTACATGACCTTTAAAATACCTCCAAGGGTGATGACTTCACTGCTTCCCTGGGCAGTCTGTTGCTTGAGGTTGTTTCCTCTTATCCCATTGGTTGTAATTGTGACAGAAGTCTCTCTTCTGGACATGTTTTATAGAAGAGCAGTGTCTTTGTGACATCATTGTTTTAAGATCATCTTTATTTGTGCCTAGGCCAATGGAATAGAACACATTATTTTTTGCATCTAATGACATTTAATACTATAGGCTGGTTTAATACACAATTTTCAACCCCCAGATTCCCCCAGGTATGGGAGAGTTAAGATCAGAAGATTTATTTCAAGCTAATTTTTATTTGAGGTGAATTTTTATATGGCATGAAAGGAAAGAGTGAGAGAACTAGGGCTGGTTAGTTTTGAGAAGAGAAGGCTGAGAGAAGAGTTTATCAATGCCTAAAAATATCTGAGGGATGGGTGTCAAGACGAAGGTAACCATCTAATTTTAGAATAGAATAGAATAGAATCAATCAGGTTGGAAGACACCTTCAAGATCATCCAGTCCAACCTAGCACCCAGCCCTATCCATTCAACTAGACCATGGCACCAAGTGCCTCATCCAGTCTTTTCCTGAACACCTCCAGGGACAGTGACTCCACCACCTCCCTGGGCAGCCCATTCCAATGGCAAATCACTCTCTCTGTGAAGAACTTCCTCCTAACATCCAGCCTACACTTCCCTTGGCAAAACTTGGGACTGTGTCCCCTTGTCCTGCTGCTGGCTGCCTGGGAGAAGAGACCAACCCCCACCTGGCTACAACCAGGTGGCATCCAGCGATAGGCTGAAGAATAATGGGTACAAGCTAGAACATAGGAGGTTCCACCTTAACATGAGAAGACACTTTATGATAAGGGTGATGGAGCACTGGAACAGGCTGCCCAGAGAGGTAGTGGAGCTTTCTTCTACAGATACTTTCAAAACCTGCCTGGCTATGTTCTTAGGCCATCTGCCCTAGGCGGTTCTGCTTTGGCAGAGGGATTGGACTTCATGATCTCTGGACGTTCCTTCCAACTCCTAACATTCTGTGACTTTGTGTTTCTGTGACTTCAATGAATTGAAATTTCATGTTATATATTTAGTAAGAATATAAACCCTCAATTATCATATTGTATGTTGTGATAATAGATAATGCATAAGGCTATATGTACTGTCCTATATCATTGTTCTAAAGAAGAAAACATTTTGGTGAATCTAAGAAGCTGCTTGACCTGAGCAACATTGATCGTTGTGATGCAAATTCTGTATGTTGTGTTAATCAAGCTACCAACTCTAGTATTTGAAGAGGTTATATAGTAAAAAGAAAAGTATCAGTGTTTTACTGCAACACAGAGTATCCTGTCCAAACTAGTAATTAAACTGTTAATGGAATTTCCTGTTTTGCTGACATGATATATAGCATCTGATCTGTAAATTATGAGTAAACTATTAATTATGACAGGAGCAGGAACATGCAAAAATAGCTAATAGACATGCAGTGATTTTCACTGAGAACCTATACCTTTAGTTTCACTTGGTGCAATAAACTCAGATCAGACTAGACTATGAGAAACATGACCTCCTTTGCTGAAGCAACCCATTTCTCTCTTATAGATTATGCAGCATTTTATCAAAGATAGTTATCAATTCAAGCATTCCTCCAAGACAGAAACTTGACTTTGTCAGAGACTGGATTGCATTAACTGAAGCTCTCACAAGTGCCTCTTCTGTAGCAAACTCTACATTTTAGTGTCAGAGGTGAGCTCTTATTTGAGTAGGAGGAAAATTGTTATAGAAATTTTGCTCAGTGAGCTGTGCCATCCTTTATTCTTGCTGTGCTCCAGGCAGGTCCATACTGTCAAAAATCAGAAGAGGCTGGAAATGAGTGACACATGTCTTCAAGACCAAAAATGACACTAACCTTCCAGCTCCTTTTTGAGAGGGAGCAAGGGTGTTGTACATTGCTATTAAGACCAGAAATGAACTCTGACATGTTAATAATGTTCTGTTTGTTTCTTTTCTGCTTCTTGTGGCAGTGGTCCAAACTCTAGTCTTAGTTTTTCCTGTTCAAACTCACATCAATTCCTTACAGGGCACAAATCCAGATTTATATTGGAGTGAATGAGGACAGGAATTGCCTGGTCAGCTTCATCATTTTGATTGTTACATGTGTTGAATATTTGAATGAAAGCAACGTTCTCACACGAGAAAGAAAAAGAAGTTGACCTTTTATCATTATATTTCAGAACAGAAACCATCACAATTTATACCTCTGAGTTTGTTTGTGTATGTTTGTTGGTTGGTTGGTTTGCTTGTTGTTTGTTTTTTTTTCATCTCCTCCCTCACAGTTTTGTCTCTTCTCTGTGAAAGTTTAATTTTCATGTACAAACTCAATTCTGCATATTATCATCCTTATGGAAATGGTGAGACATTTAAGGGAGTCTCCAGACACTGGAAATGAATAGGGATAGAAGAGAGAAGGTCAAGTGTATGTATGTCCTTGTTTATTTACATAGAAAGACATAAGTGATCAGATCCTCCCTCTGTTTAATCCTGTCAGTCAGTGTGGTTTAAGAAACACCTGCAAACATTCAAAAAGACACCTCAAGCAATCCAGGCAGAAATCTCAATCTCAGTCTGGTGCCCCAAGACAAATAATAATTTATAGTTTAAAATAAAATGAGGCTGAAGTGACAACAATTGCTCCAGGTTTGGACAACAGCCCTTGTCAAGTTCTTTTTTTTCACTTGCATTTAGAACAGGTGCAGGCATTTTTGTGTGAATGTGGAAACCCATCTCGGAAGCCACACATCAAAGTATGAGCCAGTGGTGATAAAATAGCTCTGCCCATTTGTCTTATTACAGTCCCTCTGGCAGTAGCTCTGAGGTCAGTTTACCAGGCGAACTGTGTTCCCTTAGGCAATCTCTCTAGAGTATCCCCTCAGTAATACTGAAGAGATGAGGGGAATGCTGGAAGCTCCCAGGCTCGAACTGGTGTCCATATTGCTGTCAAGTGCATGCTGGACAAACTGTGCTGACACCTTGTCTAGCTTGATCTAAACAACCACAAGAACTCTTCCCCTTAATGAAGGAAAGCAACTCTTACGCTTGAAATGCTCAAGAAGGTATCTGGCAGAGAAGTTTCCAGGGCTGTTCATGAGTGTGCTTTGAATAGAAAAGAAGAAAGAATAGGAAACAGCAATATCACAAGAAAGAGTTGTAGAAGAATATTGTCAGGACTTAAAAAGTAGTATTGTGCTAGAAAGCACCCCACCATTTGCCACATTGCACTGTGCTTACCTCTAGAGTTGTGCAGCTGGGGTACGTTCAACGCCTGAGGCTGGGGTACCCTCAGCTGGGAAACATCTGTGAATGATCTGGTAGCAACATAACTATAACTACACCCAGGGTGGGCCCTGTAGTGCATAATTTTCTGAATAGTGCAGAATTCCACTACATGGCAGCATTTCTCTGACAGGGAAAGAACAGTGAATGCTGCAGTGCTGCTCCTGTCTCTGGACTGATGTTTAGCACAGTATTTTCCAAGGAAATGCTTGAGGTTGGAACTTCATTTTCCTCGTGGTTTGCCAGAAACCAGACACGTTGGTTTTTCAGTGCTTTAAATCAGAGATATAGGAGATGAAATTGGAATCCTGGTGACCTAGGGGGCCACATGGGAGAGCGAAGCAGTCTGGCATATGGAAGAGCAATAAAGTAGTGTTTAAGTTCTTCACTTGATCTGGTTGAATTTTTGGTTATAAGGTTTATTAGGTGCTGCAAAAAAACAAGACACAGAATTGTTTTCTATCTATATACCTACCTACCTACCTATCTATTTTTTAAGTTTGTGGCAAATAAAACAGTAATAAACAAAATTCAGTGGCACTTTCTCAGTTCTGTTTGACCTGTAAAGAGCAAAACACATCATATAATACATTATTTCTTAGCAATGGCTAAGTAATTGCTTGCACAACAATAGGCAACATGGAACTCCATATAAGAAGCACATGTGTATCAAAAGTTCCTTAGAAATACAGAAGAACATTTTTCTGCCCTCTTTTACTCAGATTTTAGTGGCCTGGGAATACTCTTTATCCTTCTCTGGAAAGCATATCCTTTCCTGAAAGTATTATCTCTTGTAGCCAAAGGATGAAGTCCAAAGTGCGAGGTGACGAGACTATAATGTCTGAGATTCACCCTTGAGAATCAGGACTAAGTATTGCAAATATATACTAGAGCAGCTTTCTGCTGGTCTCATGTCCATTTACACCAAATAACATTCATGTATGTGATGAAGAAAGACTCCTGATAGGCGATAATCTTTTTAATGAGACATTTGTGTTTAGGTTTTAGTCAGCATGTATTTCCTTGTTGAGATTTCTCTTTTTCAAACAATGACCTCCTACCACCTCAGGAGAAAAAAAAACCCTCTGACTCATTTGCAATTCTATGGTAACTAAAGCTAGGCTGCAGTTCAGAAAAATTATACAAACCATGCACCAACAGAAGTGTTTAAAACATTGTAGAGATAAAGAAAATGAAAAGTTTGCTTCCAAAAGATCTCCTAGGAACTACTTTTAAAAATGAAACTCGTATTGGGGGATGTAGTGAAATGCATATTCAAACTTTTTATGAAAGTTATGTGTTTCTGCAAAGTAAATTGATTGGGTTTGTTCTTTGGTATTCAGTAAGACTGTAAATAGGGCCTCTGTTAGACATGACCTGGGGAAGGTTGCAACAGATAAAACATTATCCTAATTAAAGTATCTCTTTTTTAATCTTGATAAACCTGGAGGTCTTGTGCATGAATGTGAAAAAGATCCAAAGTCTTTCATGGAAGGAATTGGTGCTACAATTTCCAAAGTTGTCATGGTCTAATGCATCAAACATATCTGGTTATTATTTAGTAAATACGAAGATGGAGTCAAGCATGTTTTAAATTTGACTTCAGTAAAATGAGCTGAAACTAACTTTTTGAAGCAGTCTTTGTCATTCTTAGTTACACATTATACTTGCTGCACTATTTAAAACTCGGTGTTTCAGATAATTTGCTTGCTCTGGTGGCATTTGAGAACACCAGAGAAGCAGCTCCATTCCACAATCATCTGGCTTCTCATATTTTCATTGGTATGACATTTTGCCAGTGTACCACATGCTTTCATCTCCCAAATCCAGCATGGAAAGTGATAGCTGCTGTCCTTGGAAAAAATTAGCGTTTGTTGCTTTAATTTTTGGTGGAAGGCTGGCATCCTATCACTTCAACTCATCATGTTGTTATGCATGTAATAATGTGACATACTTAAATGCTAGCTTCAAGCTGAACATTTAATGTGGGATACACCTACAGTGTTTTTATTTCAGATAGCTGCAACCAGTCCTTAGAGCAGTTTTCTCACACGGAAAGATAAACTCATAGAATCACAGAATGAACCAGGCTGGAAGAGACCTCCAAGATCATCCAGTCCAACCTAGCACCCAGCCCTAGCCAGTCAACTAGACCATGGCACTGAGTGCCTCATCCAGGCTTTCCTTGAACACCTCCAGGGACGGCAACTCCACCACCTCCCAGGGCAGCCCATTCCAATGGCAAATCACTCTCTATGTCAAGAACTTTCTCCTAACACTCAGCCTATACCTCCTCTGGCAAAATTTGAGACTGTGTCCCCTTGTTCTGTTGCTGGTTTTCTGGGAGAAGAGACCAAACCCCACCTGGCTACAGCCTCCCTTCAGGTAGTTGTAGACAGCAATGAGGTCTGCCCTGAGCCTCCTCTTCTCCAGGCCAAACAACCCCAGCTCCCTCAGCCTCTCCTCACAGGGTTTGTGTTCCAGGCTCCTCACCAGCTTTGTCACCCTTCTCTGGACATGTTCCAGCACCTCAACATCTCTCTTGAATTGACTGGCCCAGAACTGGACACAGTACTTAAGGTGTGGCCTGGCCAGTGTTGAGTACAGGGGAAGAATAACCTCCCTTGTCCTACTGGCCATAGCATTCACTTTTTTTTGACATGGACATATTCATTTAAAGACGTTTGTATGAATGTATGAAAATGTGACTGACAGGAGGTCATCCCACTTCTAAGTGTTCTAACAGAAGTTCACTGTGGCTATTCATATATGTGTGTTCAGATGTGTTTCTGTGTGCTTGCATGTATGTTTCTAGGTAAAAGAGGCATAATAAATTCAATCTTAAGTATTGTAAAATACATTACAAAGGTCATTTGTGATTGTAAATCAATGAGCAGTACGTATGTACCATAGAATCATAGAATGGTTTAGGTTGGAAGGGACCTCAAAGATGATCCAGTTCCAACCTCCTGCCATAGGCAGAGACGCTCCCACTACAACAGGTTGCTCAAGGCCCCATCCTACCTGCCCTTGAACACCTCCAGGGAGGGAGTATGCTGTAAATAACCTGAGTGTTTATTACATCAGTATTTGCCATATCGTGATAATGGGAAAATGTATCCTAAACCACTTTATCTCTCCAAAGGCGTTCTGGTGAAGGCACATTCTGAACTTCCAGATCTCTGCAGCTGCTGATCTGAGTCATTGAGAAGTCACTGCAAAAGTTCTGAGGTCAGAACAGAGCAAATGGCATCTCTAGTTACAGGTGTATGTCATCTTACAGTGATTCAAATTAATTTAGGGCTATTCTACCAAAAGCCAATTCCTGCCTAGGTTTGTGTTTGCAGCTTGTTGTACTGTAATACTGTAATAGCAATCAAAGTCTATGAAAGACACAAATGTTTATGCTTAGCTTCTGTCCAAGTATATATTACCAGCCTTGGGTAAATTCATGAGCTGGGTGTGAGGTTTTCTCCAGGCTCCTGAACCTGTGCTGTTCAGTGTCTCAGTTGTTTAGAGATGAAGATCACTGTGTCTGCTCCTTTACCACAGCACATTTCCTTATCAACATTGTATTTTGTATTCAGAGCAATACTAATTGAGAGATCTGATTACAAGATTTAGCTGTTAAGTTTCACAACCCAATAAATGGTAACAGTGAAAGAGTATAAATGCAGGCTTCTACACTGACTCCGCTCCAGCACTTGGATGAAATTCTCTTTCTTTTGATTGTAATAGTAAACAAGAATGGCTAAAAAAGTCTGTGGCTCTTGTAGCTCTCCCTGATAGGCATCCAAGGAAAAGGATAAGAGCAAATTACGATAAGGCTATTGTAGAATAGGGTAGGGGGCATGTGTCTCTTGGTGCATGCAAGCTGTTTGAATTGCCATTTTATCAACTACTTTTTGACTCAATCTAACTGGGGTTCCAGCACTGGTTAATAGGTTTTCCTGGGCAAACTTAACCAGCTACTTTAAAAGCATCTGTGGATTATAATAGTCTCATTTATTTCTTAAGGTAAATGTAATGCTTTAGAGACAGATGTACTCCTTCTGAGTTATGACTTTTGCCACACCAATCATGTCTGACTTGATGAATGTAGGTTGACTAGCAGATTAGTACTGGAACCTTTGTTAAGTAAAATAGTTCCTATGTTAATAAAGTCCAGTCTAGATTAATTTAGAAAAGAACAACTATTATTTTTTATATTGTTTTCAAGACTTTAATGTCCTTTCTCCTGTTATTAAAATGAATGAGAACAGCGAAATCATTTCTAAGCGCTTGCTTGTAGATTTTTTAGCCTTAATTGACTTGGATTTTGTTCTTCTATGGCAGGTTATGTTTCTTCATTGTAGAAGATTTTTGCTAGTAAATCATTCCCTTCACTAATGAGATCCAGCCTGATATAACAGGAAGAGAGCTCTTAAAACACCTACCATTTTCTCCTGTTTATTTGAATAGGAGCAAAGGGACATCTTTTAAAGTAATTTTTATCAGTGAGATTTGGGTCAATCTCTTTAATAAGGAAACAATTTTACTCAAGAGCCTTCACAGTTGAGCTATAACCCAGATTAGTGAAATCTAGACTGATTATATCTTCATAAGACATTGTATTTCTGCCATTCAAAGTATGCTACAGCTACGTAGAGACCATTGATGCCATAACTGCTGTTTTAGAAAAGCAGGTAGGAAAGGTGAGGAAGGAGTCTGGAGATGTCTTTCTCCTAATTTCAATGTATCTTGGGTACAGAAATTTAATTCTTCCTTGTGCATACAAAGATTGAGTTTTGCTACATGTGGGTTTGGTTGGGGTTTTTTGGTTTTGTTTTTTTGTTGTTCTGTTGGTGCTATGGGGGTTTTTTTTTTGGTTGGTTGGTTTTTGTTTGTTTTTTTTCACAGCATAAGAGACTTGGCTAAGTGACTAGAACAGTGCTGTTTGACTTAACAGACATTTACTTAAACCCTAGTCAAGCATTCACTTCTCTCAAATCTTCCCTCACAAAAAAGAGAACATATTGCTTGTCAAAGGTCAGTTTAAGCAAGCATATCTGATGGGTTTGTTGTAAAATGCATTTGACTTTTGGTTGTTGTTTCAACAGGAAAGTAGGAAATAATTCATCAATGAGAAAGAAAAGTCCCCTCAGGAAAGAGCAAATCCATGGTGAAATGTTGAAGCTGTAAGTGGTATTTTGGTAAAGTTGAGACCCAGAACTGGAGGTAAACTGGTATTGTTTCATAGGGGAAAACATAAATCTTCACTATGGTCTCCTTTTAATTTTTTTGTGCTTTATCAGAAATGATCCTTTACAAAGGAGAAAAGATTCTTTCCTCTCTTGTGTGTCATTTTTTATTTTTCTCCAAAGGAGAGACAGAGAGAAAAAAGAAGAGCCAGGGAAGAAGGAAATATTTCACTAGAAGATTTCATCTTTCATTGAAGAAAAAGTGCAATCTAATGTTTCAAGGAGCTGCTATGTTAGCTAAATGTCTTGGAATTAATTTTTATAAAGAGATCTTGAAAAGGATACTTTCCAAGTACAAGAACTTCATCACCAAAAACAGTCAAGTGGACTGCATTGCATCACTACCTTTGGCATCATAAGAATAGGATATTAGCAAACTCACAATAATTGTCTTTTTATGTTAGGATGCATTTCGAATGTACCTTTAAGGTGTCGTGTCTTACTTGGACATGAGGGAGTTTTAACATCTCAAAGAGTACCTAAGATAGATGCACACTGCAGTCAGTGCAAGTACTGCACATCAAAGGACAGAGTTAAGCTAACTAACATGGAAACTCAAAGATGTGTTTTTAGATAAATTGTAGAAAGTTATGGAATTACATCACAAGTGTAAAAAAATAACATTTCAACTGGTGCTATATGAGTGAATAATTTTATTTGCATTACCACACCAAGGACAGAGGTTTGCAATAAAGACTCTATGTTTCCACAACATGGTAACTCTCACATTCTGACGTTTTGTACAAACAGCCTCATTTTCAGGTATAGTTTCCAAAAGATTTCTGGAGACACAGATGAAAAACACAATACCAGCCTTTCTCAGGCTAAAAATCTTTCTCTGTACAAACTCCTGTGTTTTTAGTTTTGCAGTCTTTCCCTAGAAAGATGAAAAAAATCTGTTTACTTTTCTGTCCTTGCTTGCACACTTACCTCAGTAGGAAGCCTGCATGAATTTGTACTGTCCAATGGGGTTGAATTTTGCCATTTTGCTCCCATCCATCTATTGCACAATTACAAATACCATCAGCTGAGTGCAAAATAGCAATGAACTGAACCACTCTGAAGAAAGAAGCACAGAAAAAATATTACCAAATTAATCTGAACAATGAATATCTGTGAGATAGCATGACACCTCCTGAAAGTTAGTAGGCCGTTAACAAGCAGATGAACACTTCCAGTTGTCCTCAGCAGAAGACCAAACAGTTAGCCCTACTACTGAAAAGAAGAAGCATGAAGCTCATTTTTATTTAAGTTAATGGAAGGGCAGATACAAGGGCAAATCCTAACAATTTACTCATACAAGTTTGTCTAGGAACCTACCAACCTGTTTCATACAGGACTAACTATATTGGCATTTAAATCACAATAAATTCAAGACATGGATAGAATCATAGAATCATAGAATCATAGAATGGTTCAGGTTGGAAGGGACCTCAAGGATCATCCAGCTCCAACCCCCTGCCATAGGCAGGGACACCTCCCACTAGAGCAGGTTCCTCAAGGCCTCATCCAGCCTGGCTTTAAACACCTCCAGGGAGAAAGCATCCACAACCTCCCTGGGCAACCCATTCCCGTGTCTTACCACCCTCACTGTAAAGAACTTCCTCCTAACATCCAGTCTAAATCTCCCCTCCTCCAGCTTAAACCCATTCCCCCTCGTCCTGACATTACTAGACCTTGTCAATAGTCCCTCCTCAGCCTTCCTGTAGGCTCCCTTCAGATGCTGGAAAGCCACTCTAAGGTCTCCTGGAAGCCTTCTCTTCTCCAGGCTGAAGAGCCCCCAAATCTTTCAGCCTGTCCTCATAGCAGAGCTGCTCCAGCCCTCTGATCATCTTCGTGGCTCTCCTCTGGACCCGTTCCAGCAGTTCCATATCCTTCTTGTGTTGGGGGCTCCAGAACTGCACACAGTACTCCAGGTGGGGTCTGACGAGAACAGAGTAAAGGGGGAGAATCACTTCCCTTGCCCTGCTGGCCACACTTCTCTTTATGCAGCCCAGCACATGGTTGGCTGTCTGGGCTGCAGGATAGTGAATATACTTGATAACACTCCTCTTACAGAAGCCAAACAATGCCAACAGCACATCACCACATAAAAGAATGGGACAAATAACACCAACAAGACATACAAAAAATATGTGGCCATATGTAAGCAGTTTTTTCTAACCTTCAGGCTGTCAAAAGGGGCTTCTTAGCTGATTTCCTAAATATGGACCACAAACAGCTGTACTGAGATGGATTAAGTTAAGAGGCCTGACTGTTACTGAAGCACAGCACACCTTAAGGAGGGACCACTGTTTTCTTAGAAAAACCAGGAGCAGTATTTTGAGAATACCATATTCATAGACACACTCTACACTGAGATACAGCTGCTATTCAAAACCTTATGTGAACAAGGACGGTTGGAAGACCACCTGGCTGCACCTGGGAAAACTTAACCAAAGGTTATAACAGGGACAGGTAACAAAAGAGTGCATCTGACTGAAAGCTGCTTGCTTTATCAGCTCCTACCTTCATCACACACTATACTCATTCGTGCAGTACAAAGAGAAGTGTAAGATTCTGTTGCCTGGTCTTCTTACACTGCATGCAATTCTCAGTCGTTGCTGGGATGTGTAAAGCAAGAAAATGTCAGATTTTGAAATACAGTTCTTAGGAGACTTTTTCCTCTTAAGCAAGTTTAACTTTGTCTCATAAAAATATTTAATGACATCCCATTCAATACTGTTCCAATTTCGCTTCTATCAGTCTTCATTATGAATGCCATGTTGCATCTCAACCCTTCTGTCCCTGAAATTCATGTCAATGCCAATATGTGGGTATTACTAAACACAGAGAACACATAAGAATCAATTCAGCCAGCACTCCTTCTCTTTCTTCAAATGCATTGTGTCATCTCCACCTCCAGTAGCCTCTCTTTAAGAGTCCCTAGGTAATTCTTGAATGCATGACTCTTCTGCCCAGAAGTTTCCTACAATGCACTTGTTCAATCTACCTGGTTTTTTTGTGTGTCCAAGAGAGACCATATTTGTAAACCAAGCAAGAAGAAAGCATTTGATGTTTTCACAAGTGTATGGACATCTGATCCAAAGGAAGGTTCCCATTTTCCACTTATGATTTCTAAAGTGTTGTGAACTTGCTTCAGGTAGAAATTAGGGATGAATGAGCCTTAAAGGCCAGGCCTGGGTTAAATATTTTAAAAGATTGGACATTAAGCTGAAATTTGAATTGTTTTCTGCATCAAAACTTAACACAGAGCATCACTAAGATCCTTTGTGCAGCTCAAGCTCATAAATTCACAAAGTGCTTTCATAGCCAACTATTTACTGCAAGTGTCGTGGGTGATACAGATCTTATACCAAAGAGACATCAATTGAGTGTTTGAAAAGGTTCAATTCCTTGTCTGCTATATCCAGCACATTTTTCTACTTTTGATACAAATAACACTTATCTTATATGAGAACAAAGAGAAAGCAGGATTAGTATAGGTGACATCAGTCCTAAAAGAGAAAGGTTTTGTGAGGGTTTCCCGCCTCACCTAAAAATCCAGAAGTCATATAACAGAATCATAGAATCAACCAGGTAGGAAGAGACCTCCAAGATCATCCAGTCCAACCTATCACTCAGCCCTAGCCACTCAACTACACCCGGGCACTAAGTGCCTCATGCAGGCTTTTCTTGAACACCTCCAGGGACAGTGACTCCACCACCTCCCTGGGCAGCCCATTCCAATGCCAATCACTCTCTCTGTGAAGAACTTCCTCCTAACATCCAGCCTATACTTCCCGCAGCACAACTTGAGACTATGTCCCCTTGTTCTATTGCTGGTTGCCTGGGAGAAGAGATCAACCCCCACCTGACTCCAGCCCCCCTTCAGGTCGTTGTGGACAGCAATGAAGTCACCCCTGAGCCGCCTCTCCTCCAGGCTAGGCAATCCCAACTCCCTCAGCCTCTCCTCATAGGGTTTGTGTTCCAGGCCCCTCACCAGCTTTGTTGCCCTTCTCTGGACACGTTCCAGTATCTCAACGTCTCTCTTGAATTGAGGAGCCCAGAACTGGACACAGTACTCAAGGTGTGGCCTGGCCAGTGTTGAGTACAGAGGAAGAATAACCTCCCTCGTCCTACTGGCCACACTGTTCGTGATCCAGGCCACGATGCCTTTAGCTGTCTTGGCCACCTGGGCACACTGCTGCCTCGTGTTCAGCCTACTATCTATCAACACCCCCAGGTGCCTTTCTTTCTGGCTGCTCCCCAGCCACTGGGTCCCCAGCCTGTAGCACTGCTTGGGGTTGTTGTGGCCAAAGTGCAGAACCCTGCACTTGGCCTTGTTAAATCTCATCCCATTGGCCTCTGCCCACCCATGCAGCCTGTCCAGGTCCCTCTGCAGGGCTCTCCTATCTTCCAACAGATCAACACCTGCTCCTAGCTTGGTGTCGTCTGCAAACTTACTGATGCTGGACTCAATCCCCTCATCCAGATCATCAATAAAGATATTGAACAGGACCGGGCCCAGCACTGATCCCTGGGGAATATCACTAGTGACTGGCTGCCAACTGGATGTGGCACCATTCACCACCACTCTCTGGGCCCAGCCCTCCAGCCAGTTCTTGACCCATACCAGGGTGAATCTGTCCAAGCCATGAGCTGCCAGCTTAGCTAGGAGCTTGTTGTGGCAGAAGGTGTCTGAAATTATGAAAATGAAATTAAATCTTCTCCCTAGTTTTGAGGAGAGTGTACAACTGCCAGTGCAAGTGGTCTCTGATGTGTTTGTAGATCCATTGTTTGAAGAAAGAGTTAGAGGGAACAATTAGGAAGGCACTATGTGCTTCAATGCTTTAGCTATCTCTTGTGAAAAACAAACCTCTTCCTACAAAGTCATAGGATGATTTTCTACATTACTTAGGCCCCACTCCTGAGTCAGGACTATTTGAATACTCACAGCAGATGATGTTACACTAAATACTAATTAGCTTACTTTGGTTTCCACCACTGTAGCCCTCAGTACATTAAAAAGTAACTGAACGCATAAATTACATTCTCTTTGTCATTTGGAAGGTGTTTTTTTTTCTTGTACTTTGTTACCAAAGGAAATTTCTGATCTATTTTAGAAAAAGCAAAGTCTTTGTGTTTTACAGTCTTGGTAAAAACAATGATTAACAACTGCATGGTTAATGGAAATTAAAAAGCTCATTTCGGGTCTAATGTAAGTTGCTAATGTTTCTAATTGATTCTTGATTTAAGTGGTAGCCATATTTTTTAAGTGGTCTGTTATTGAAATGGACTTCTGGTAATTAAAAAAATGGACACTAAATCTTTGGTAACTTTCATGTATAAATCTACACTTGGGCTATACAATTATTCTAATTATTGATTTATCATACCAGAGGTGTTAAATCTGCAAATGATAAAGAATAAAGACAATGCCTTTGTGCCTTCTCCAAAGACTGCCTTGGCACCTTCTCATGGTTTCCAGTCACCACCAGAAGCAAAGCCTCTCTTAACCACCTTGTCTACTAATGCAGATGCCATGACACACTGCAGCATGTTCATTCTAATGTTTGAATGTATGTTGAACTTTTAAAGATAGCTTGCAAGATATTTAGCCAAACTAGTACAAAGTAGTTTTGGAATTGTGAACTCGAGTTGCAAAGCTCAAACTTGTAAGTAGGGGATCATTTATGGACAAGCTGCTACACAGAATATTTCTGATAAAAGAGCTTCAAGGCAGATGTAATTGAATGTGAATTTGGTTCTGTATACCATAGAAATAGTATCAATTAGATCTTCATAATTCTTCACAGTTTAAACATGGA
The DNA here is from genome assembly GCA_013400475.1 of Tricholaema leucomelas. Lineage (NCBI taxonomy): Eukaryota > Metazoa > Chordata > Aves > Piciformes > Lybiidae > Tricholaema lacrymosa > Tricholaema leucomelas. The sequence continues at coordinate 359,767 of WAAF01000019.1, forward strand.
CCCAAATTTCTCTGTATCTTACCTGAGGGAAAAAACAAAACAAAACAAACCCAAAACCCCAAACCCAAAACCCCAAACCCAAAACTAACATGTGTAATAAATAGAAAAGAGAAGTGGCAGGACTGAGAAAGGTTAGGAAACCTCAGAAGTCAGGGCTGAGTAAATAAAAGAAAGATACCATTTGAGTAAGGAATCTTTAAAGTAAAGAAGTGAGGAAATTGAAAGTCTGAGAACAGACAAATTCCTCCTCCACTGCCCACAGCTTGCTTCTTTGCCGAGCTAATCAAAGCTCTTCCTTTATGCATTTCAGTCTCCTCTGTCACTGTTGCTACAGCCATGTTATAACTGGGGGACACATCCCATTCAAGATACTAACCACATGTCCAAAGCATGCCAGGAAGTGAAAATACAAGAAGTTTCTTTTCTAAGTGTATCAAAGTCAGAAGACATTCCATTTCTATGATACTTCTTAGTTGCATAAAAATATTGTGTGGAAGAAACTAAGTTTGTAGGTACTTTGTGGACGTTTGAGCTACGTTTCTAGCAAAGACAAAAAAAATTGGGAACAGAGAAACTAAGAAGCGGAAGAGTATTGGAGTCTCTGAGTAAAGAGATGAACATTCCAGGGGTAGGCCATAAAATGGCAGCAATGGATGAGTTAATATAATTTCACTGGAGCATCAAGGCTTTATATCTGGAAGCACAGCTTGTACCTTCCCCTTGTTGCCTCTGCTGTACCTTCTTGCTATCTTACTTCACCGCTGTTTTGGCTCCTGCTTTGCTACCACTTGACCCCATCCCCATCTTCTTTAAGGTGATTATACACTGTGGTAGTTTATTCTCCTTATACTGTTATAAGAAATACAAATTTCTTTTTTTTTGTCTTTCCACATTCTGAGTTGTAGTAAATCATTCTGAGTTGTAGTAAATTTACTCTACTGGGGGAGGGATCCCCTCTAACCCATCACAGTTCTTATAATAAAATAAATGTAACTGCCAATCATCTAATACTTGCATATGCTGCATATTGTGCCCATGGAAAAAAGCTTTCTATGCTAGCTCTAACTCCCAAAGTGTCCAGCAGGAATTTAAATATTATTATTAAGGTTGTTTTATATTGGATAAAGCTGGAACATAAAAAGAATTAAATACCTTACCTAGAGCCAGCAGAGCCACTGGCTGTTGGACATAATTTCCATTTTCCTTTTCTGACCACGACTTTGCATGACTGACTGACATGTTCTTCACATGTGATATAGCAAGGACTATAGGTGAAATCCTTCTTTTTTCTTAAGAGGATAATGTGTGATGTCATGGCAATGACAAGCATGAATGAGATGCCAACATTTGGCACTCTTTGGTGAGCAGTGAAAACATTGTCAGTGAAAGGTGTCCAGCAGCGTTAAAGAGTAACCCAGTTAGGACAAGTTCATATCTGAGTCAACATCAACTTGATAGAATTTCTGCTTTTGGCAGTTAATGTTGACAATTAGTACAGTGCCCTTATTGTATATGTGAGAGACTCGACTTCCTTTAGTGGACACAGAGTACAAAAGCCAAAGAAACAGCTGCTGGGCACATAAATGTCTTGTTGGAAAGATATTAATATCTTTAGAAAGATAGATGTGTTTTACTGACCTTAATCCCTTGCCTTAAGTGTCTTCTTTCTGATGGTCAGAGATAGCAGTGTAAGTGAATAAAGGGAGGCATTTTTGACTGGCTAGTGTACATCAGGTCCCATACACATACTGACTCAATTCACATTACTTGTCACTTGATACAGTTATGAGATCTGAATGATTTTCAGTCACTTTAGTGAAAGCTGTGCTTGAAACCTGGTCCCAAAGCCGCAAGGCAAGTGTATTACATACCTGTCAACTAACAAGACTTGCCAAAATGAATCTACTCATATGAACACAAGATCATTATTGCTGTTCACACAGTGAAACACTATACACTGTGACAAAAGTAAAAAGCAAGAGGATTATTATGCTAGACAGTAACTTACTAAATATATTTATTGTGGATAGAAGATTATTCTTTTTTTCTAACAAATATGTGAGCTTTTGATAAATTTCTAATACTGAAAAATGTGATATGGGCAATTTAGTAAAACTTGACCTTTTTCTTTTTGTGAAGAATATGACAATATTTACATTTCCTGCCCAAACAAAGATTTTTTGTGCTGAAGAATACTAAGTATTCCACATATCAAGCTGAAGTAGAAGCAATTGAATTCAGCTAGCAGCTGGACCACACAGGCCAAATTTCTTTACATTATTGCATATTGTAATCATCCATCAGATCTAAATTGCACCCTACTTGCAAGTTAACAAAGCTCAACCACTGACACATAGCAGGGCTCGTAATGTATTGCATGCATTTTCTAGGTTTGTATGAGAAGCTTGAAACAGGGAATTGGAGAAGGTGACAAGAAATTTGTTGAAAAAGATTTGAAATAGCTTCCTGAAATGGAATTTAAAAAGATACATTCTTAAATGGAACTTCAGCAGGAGAGAGTAGACTCTAAAATATTTAGAAGATTTAGAATTCAGTTCTACCATCAGATCTAGAAAATTAACCGTTTCAGAGGTGTCTTCAGCGATCGAGGACTCATGAATTGTGAAATAGTCTATGCAGTCATGTAAGAGCTAACAAAACAAAATAGATGCCAGGCTCTTGCACATTAGTTGATCATATTTTTTTAAATTTTGCTATGAGCAGAAAATTACAAAATACTATAGAATGTATCAGACAGACTATTAACCCTGGTGTTTTAAAATACATACTGCAAACTAACCCCACCTTTAGCAAAATGTTGCTTTATCTGTAGAATACTAATCTACTTTATGCCATCACTTTGTATATATTTTATTAGTAGGAAGACACTCTCTCCTTCACCAACAAAAACTATAGCAAAAAAATGTTGCAATACATTGAGTTCACTAGGATACCTGGCTCCCTTTTCCAGCCTTATTCTTATGTGTAACATCTAACTATTAGAAGCGTTTCTTCTTCTACAAGAAGAATAGGCTAGAATAGAATCAATCAGGTTGGAAGAGACCTCCAAGATCATCCACTCCAACTATCATCCAGCCCTATCCATGGCACTAAGTGCCTCATCCAGGCTTTTCCTGAACCCCTCCAGGGATGGTGACTCCACCACCTCCCTGGGCAGCCCTTTCCAATGGCAAATCACTCTCTCTGGCAACAACTTCCTCCTAACATCCAGCCTATACCTCCCCTGGCACAACTTGAGACTGTGTCCCCTTGTTCTGTTGCTGGTTGTCTGGGAGAAAAGACCAACCCCCACCTGGCTACAGCCTCCCTTCAGGTAGTTGTAGACAGCAATGAAGTCACCCTTGAGCCTCCTCTTCTCCAGGCTAAACAACCCCAGCTCCCTCAGCCTCTCCTCATAGGGTTTGTGTTCCAGGCCCTTCACCAGCCTTGTTGCCCTTCTCTGAACGTGTTCCAGCACCTCAACATCTCTCTTGAATTGAGAGATGTAAACAAAAAAATATAGTCAATACCATTAGAAAAAAAGCCCAAATACATAGCTACGAATAGTCTTGTTTGAGGGACATCTGACTTGAATGACAATTCAATACTCAAGAGAAAGCAACGGTTTCTGTGTGAAATGCATCTAGTGATTAACAGAAAGAAATTATAGAATTTACAAACCTGTGAAGGCCATGTACTCTGTGCAAAACCTGGAATGATCTTTGATTAACAGTTAAGGATCTAATATAAAACACGTAGTAAATTAATACTTCTGATTATATCAGTATTTTGCATTCCCTTCCATTCTACAAGGGAAAATTTCACCAACTTTCCTGTCTCATATTTTACAGGGAAGTTGTTCATCTCATGAACAATGCTCAGCCATAGGCATTCACACTTCAGTGTCCCCCATTATTATGTGTTCCTGATATCAAAACTAGACCAAACCGCCAACAATGATTAATTAGCTCCTCTTCATTCTGCCTGTAGCATTTGGTATCATGTGACTCAAGTGACTAATGAAGAAGTTTTTCATATTTATTGCTTCTGATAAGAAATTAATTTCCAGGTATCAAGTTCTCCCCTTAGATTATTCCAATCCAGTCAACTGTGTTGGGTAGTTTTTATGTTAAACTACTCACAGATGGTGACACTCACAGACAAGAGACTATCAAGGCTAAGCAGCAGGTAGCCCTTCATTTTATCTTGTGCAAGATGTGGATTTTAGTCTTGTGCCTTTTCATATTATCAAGTTTCATGGGTATTTGAATAAAGAGATGTGGTTGTAACTCCACTAGACATCATAGAATGCAAGCTAGTTGGAAATTGGATGGATGAGGTAATTTTCTGTAAAATGATAGTGACTTCTCTGTAACCTCACTTCCTGATTTTAGGTCCTGTATTGATAACGACATATAAGCTGAGACCTTCTCAAATCATTCTACAATTAGAAAAAACAAAACCAAAAAGACCCCAGAGCAAACATACACACACACAAGAAGTCTACAACTACCTGAAGGGAGGCTGTAGCCAGGTGGGGGTTGGTCTCTTCTCCCAGGCAACCAGCCACCCAACAAGGGGACACAGTCTCAAGTTGTGTGGGGTAGGTATAGGCTGGATGTTAGGAGGAAGTTCTTCACAGAGAGGGAGTGATTTGCCATCAGGATGGGCTGCTCAGTTTCATAAAAAGACTGGATGAGGCACTTAGTGCCATGGTCTAGTTGCTTGACTAGGGCTGGGTAATAGGTTGGACTGGATGATCTTGGAGGTCTCTTCCAACCTGGTTGATTCTATGATTCTATTCTAAGATGCCTACAACTTGATGACTTTCAAGTCTGGCATTTAATTTGTGATGAGTGTGCATTTAGTCACCTTATGTCCCCACTACTGAAAGGTTTTCCATTCACAATACCGTATCACACTGCCTGTGTCAGATGATGACACAGGCCAAAAGTTGGGATGGTATTTGGATTTGAAGGGTTTTTATTAAAAACACACACAAAATATTAAACAATCCAGTATTTAATATAGTGTGTTCTTAGCTCATTAAAAGGTTGACTACCATTTTACAGTATCATTTTGCTTTTTTGCATTGTTTTGGAATAAAATGCAGCCTCTAAACGAATGTCTGATCACTGTTTTCATAAGAGTTTTGTGCATGGATATAATCCATCAAATATGTACAAATGAGTCCCATTTTATCTTCCATGCTTGAAGTATTGGATTAGATTTGGGCTTGTGGCTGGCAGGAGAGAATGGGAATAGGGTTATAATTAGCTGGTGTTTAACATTAGGGTTTTTGGTTTGGGTATTTTGTTTGTTTGTTTGTTTTTTACATTTGGTTTGGTTTTTTTTTGTTTTTTGCTTATTTTTTCTGTTGTTGTATTTTCTTCTCATCTTTATTAACATTTCAGTGACTTCTTTTTGTATCTTTTCATATTCACCCTGGCAGAACTGTGTTTAGGACTAATGAATCAGTGTGACTAAATCAGATGTAAAACTTTTAGAAATATATATCCTGAAAACCTCAAAGTCTTAACATCTGCATATTTTACTAGGCACATCTGTGAAAGGGGAAAGAAGAACAATACAACTAATAAATTATTTAGGAATGTGAAATTGTTTTAAATTTGTACAGGCAAAAAGGAAAGCAGATATTTTTATCCAAGGTGTCTACCAGATAAGTATTGTACTTCTAAAGGATTTTTCTCTTAAGTCAGCTTGCTATCAATATATTCCTTTTGTTTGTGACACAAAAGGCTTTCCACTATAATTTAATAGATTTTATTTCCAAAGAAAAAGCCTATGTGTTCTTTCTCCCTACTTTTGGGGGGCTTTCACTTAGTGGCTTGTTGGCTGTTTCTTTTTTCTTTCTTTTAAATTTCATATTTACTATTAATATGCTTCTCAGGAAAAAAAAAATCAGGTGTTTTTACAGCCTCTTATAAGTGGTATGTTTTGAAGGAACAATATGTAGCTTCTTGCCCTTTGATACAAATTTATGAGGAAGATAGATTAATAACATCAAGATGCTTCTCTCTGTGTAACAAACTATAGCCGACAAAGTTCATGGCTGAGAATTGTGTGGAATACAAGTGACTACCTTCACGACAATCAATTATTAGGATGATTATATTGTGTCTGGAGAATATGATGCTAATGACTAGCTAACGCTTAGAATACACACTCTTGACTTGAAAACCAATGACAGTTAAATGTAGCAAGGGAAAAGGTCTATATGTTGAGCTAGCAGCTCTAGTGTTGATAATGAATAATTAAAACTAACAGTTTTTATATGAAGCTTGACAGTATACGTGTCCTTTAAGTATATTCTGCTTTGTAAAGAACTTGGCACAATGACAGCATAAGAAGGGCATCCTCCTGCATCCTCTACAGAAAACGTGTAGGAAAATGGGGAGTTAAGCATCATCACTGTTGGGAAGACCTAAGCAGAATTAACTATGTAGTTATCACTAACCTTCTACTCTTCTATCTTCCAAACAAATAAATAATTGAAACCTGTTACCTCACATGCTTTTTATATTTACATCAAAGCAGAGATCAGTGTCAAAGAGGCAGCCACATTTAGCTGAGTCTCTCGGAGACTCCTGATTAATTAGTTTTGCATTTTCGAAGTGCATCCACAGATGTTTTAAAATAGTGTTTGCTTTTGTCAAAACTTGTTTAGGACTGCTCTGGGGATGATGATGATGAAGTACTCAAGACAGTCCTGAAACAAAAGGGCATCCCAGGTGTGCACGTGCCAGCATTATTTTTTTCCCCTTATGGAGTTTCTGCATCAGTTTTCAGACAAGTAACTAAACGAAGCACACACTCTGATTAATAGAAAAGTAATGCTGAAAATGAAGCTGCCAACGTTCTTCTTAACCGAACCAGTGTAAAGTGAAAGGTACACCAAGGCTAACAATTCAGTTCTTAAAACAAACAAACAAAACCAAAAACCAAAACAAAAAACCACACATATTCACACACACACAATACCCCCAAACAAACAAAAAACCACAGACACCACCACCCCCCCCACCACCACACAACAAACAAAACAAATCTGACTTTGATAAAGATGATGTAAGGGCTGTAATTCCTGCATAAAATATTGCCTTTTGAGAGTGTTTAGGTCCTACTTCTTGCATGATATTTTCTTTTCCCCATGAAGTGTGGTAATAAGATGTACAGGAGTTACTCAGTTATGGCAAATATTGCCTACAAAAGTGTGTTCATACTGTTATTTGCCTTTCTGTCTCTGTCTATATCAACTCCACATGCTGCTCTGGTGGCCTGCTTTGTACTTAATATAACTTGTCAAAACACATCTATCAGATATATGAAAAGGCAAACCTGGGTGGCCAGACTAGTCCAAGCCTGGCGTGGATTGCATTTTACCAAGACCACAGAAATCTCTTCTCCTGTACGATATTAAGATGAAAAGCAGAGTTCATTGTTGTGCAACCAGATTTTAAAGTAATTACACACACACTAGTGCATTAGTAGGCCATTTGTGTTTATTTGAATCCCACATACTGTACTTTTATGTGGATTTTAAGTGATTTTTAAAGCTGTCAGTACCAAAAAAAAAAAAAAAATATAATTAAGAGTGATGTTACCACTCATTTTTAATCCCTTCCTTTATTTACATCTGCAAACTGAGCTGCTAGCATGCCAGTGCCTTATCTGTTTCCAGGGAAGAGAGTATGTGGTTTCCTTTGGCTACTGACTGATGGGCCACTGACTCTTCTTTAAACCAGGACCAATGCCACTGGAATATCACAGTATCACCAAGGTTGGAAGAGACCTCACAGATCATCAAGTCCAACCCTTTACCACAGAGCTCAAGGCTAGACCATGGCACCAAGTGCCACGTCCAACCTTGCCTTGAACAGCCCCAGGGACGGCAACTCCACCACCTCCCTGGGCAGCCCATTCCAGTGTCCAATGACTCTCTCAGTGAAGAACTTTCTCCTCACCTCAAGCCTAAACTTCCCCCGGCGCAGCCTGAGGCTGTGTCCTCTCGTTCTGGCACTGGCCACCTTAGAGAAGAGAGCAACCTCCCCCTGAATATCTTACATCCATGACATTCTCAACGTTCACCTTTGGATTGCCTGGGAATGCAGGCTATAGAAAGGAACATACCTCTGGACACAGACTGAAACTCACTTGTTGATCCAGAGATATTTGCTCTCAAGATCCTTTCCTCTTGTAGGATGTAAATGTGCTCAGTTGGCAGTCCAACATATTCACTGGTTTTGTTTTTTTAGATTTTCCTCTCAAGTTTCAAGGTTAAAAGTCCTTCTAGGGAAATCTATAGTTGCAAAAGCATTTAAAAAACCTCAACCCATGCAGCTCCATTTGCTCCATATTTATGCTTACCTACCACGTGCACAAGAGGAACAGGATATTTTAAACATGACTTCTAAAGAACAGTTTGCTAAGATTTCTCAAAGGAATCTCAAATCCTATTGAATTTATGGACTAAAAATTACTCATTGCCACCAACATGGGACCAAAGAATTCTATAAAATTGTGGCAGGATCAATTTGGAAGTGCAAACTGCGCAAAAGAATGGCCACAAAAATATATTAACATTTTTATCCTATTTGAGCAGTTATTACACTTGTATTAAAAAAAAAAAGAAAACTGCTTGAAGTGAAACTGTGTTGAGGTGGGGAAATTAATTGATGTGAAACAATACTTTCCAAAATTAATATTGTGTATTAATTTTGCTATTCAGAACTCTCGCCACCCCTGACCGCTCATTTTAATAATATTTCGGTTCTTACACGGTCATGGAAACATTCTATGGATAATATCTAGATCTAGTAATAACCAGCAAAATATATAAATGCTAATTGAACTGGAAGGGAAGGTTGCGTGGTCAAATGCTGCTTGCCCAGTAGATGGGCCCAAGGAGCTCTTTCTGTTCTATGGCACAAGGCAATAGAAAATTACAAAGAGGCATTTAAGCGTCTACTCACAAATTATTATTACCCACTTGCTGGGGCTAGCCACAGTCCTGGCAGTGCCCAAATGAATAGAATAGAATAGAATAGAATAGAATAGAATAGAATAGATCAGGTTGGAAGAGACCTCCAAGATCATCCAGTCCAACCTAGCACCCAGCCCTATCCAGTCAACTAGACCATGGCACTAAGTGCCTCATCCAGTCTTTTCCTGAACACCCCCAGGGACAGTGACTCCACCACCTCCCTGGGCAGAATGTTTTCAGGGGACTCTGTCTTGTTGGACGTTGAGGCTTGAATCTCCCTGACTTCTGGGGAAAGGATGCAGACAATCTCTGACCTTGTCTCCTGGCTTCTTCTGGACGATCTGTATATGTGTCCAGGAATTCTAGGCAGGACCTTCAGGTGCAGAGGCAGGATGTTATGCAGTCTCAGCACAATGTCACGCTGGCCACACAGGCCAATTGTGTGCAGACATCCAGGGTCTGCTTCTGGTAACTCACAGCAGTGAAGTTTACCAGGCAAGCAATAAGGCAGTGTGCAATAGCAGCATAGCTGGGCACAGCAGAGAGAGCATGGCAAAGAGCAGGGAAGCAAAGCAGGGAAGCAAAGCAGGGAAGCAAAAGCAGGTTGTTCACCTGAGTATCTCCTTTTATCAATGTGGGCCGAGATTAACTGCCCTTTGGGCACAAGAATAGCCAATCAGGATGGCAGTCAGCCAAACCATACCATATTAGGCAAAGCCACAGGCTCGCTTCTCCCTAATTTGGGAAAAGCACAGGCCTTGCACTAGGCAGGCACAAGCTAAGTGTGTGTACCTTACACCACAGGACCCTGGGCAGGCCAGACTCACAAATAGGAAAGCAGATACTCAGAGCTAACTTTATGTTTAGTGGAGAAGTGTAGTTTTGCTGGCTGTACTGGCACTGACTGTCAGTAGCAATCATCTTTTTTCTTATAACCAAACATGCTGAACATGAGCCTGGTTATTGCAAAAACAATTATTCAGTAATTGAACAAGCCAAAAATATCTCATATACATCCTTGATCCACAAGCTGGCAGCTTGTTGATTGTACCATTGTTTGGCCAAAAGACACAAAGTTTGCAGGACTCATAAGATCTATACCCAGAGCAATCGGCTGGACCCACTCTCATAGAACAGAGTCCAAGCTACTGATTCAACTGCATTGTTGGAGAACGGGCATAAAGCCTGCCAGGCATAGACACAAAATGCTTTAAACATCTAAATATTAAAGATACTAAACACTAAACAAGAGCTGTGTAACAGCATTCTTGCAAGGTTTGCATGCCCAGAAACATCTAACAACACAGGATGTCAAGGAGAAAGCATTTAAGGACTATGTGGTACACTAGGGCACTGCTGATCATTCATTTTGTAAATCCAGCATCAGGACCAGGCTGATGTCTCAATCAAAACCTATGCTGAGGGGAGAAAAAAAAATCAGTTCCAGATTTAGCTTCTTCCCTGATTTCTCATTCATTTCTCTCGCATGCAGAGAGAGGTGATCAATGGCACAATGTCCACCTGGCTACCGGTGACAAGTGGTGTTCCTCAGGGGTCAGTGCTGGGACCAGTGCTCTTTAACATCTTTGTCAGTGATATGGACAGAGGAATTGAGTGCACCCTCAGCAAGTTTGCAGATGACACCAAGCTGTGTGACACAGTTGACTTGCTGGAGGGCAGGGATGCCATCCAGAGGGACCTGGACAGGCTGGAGAGGTGGGCCCAGGCCAACCTCATGACGTTTAACAAGGCCAAGTGTAAGGTCCTGCACCTGGGTCGGTGCAATCCCAGGCACAGATACAGGCTGGGTGGTGAATGGCTGAGAGCAGCCCTGAGGAGAAGGACCTGGGGGTCTGGGTCGACGAGAAGCTCAACATGAGCCGGCAGTGTGCACATGCAGCCCAGACAGCCAACCGAGTGCTGGGCTGCATCAAGAGAAGTGTGGCCAGCAGGGCAAGGGAGGTGATTCTCCCCCTTTACTCTGCTCTCGTCAGACCCCACCTGGAGTACTGTGTGCAGTTCTGGAGCCCCCAACACAAGAAGGACATGGAACTGCTGGAGCGGGTCCAGAGGAGAGCCACGAAGATGATCAGAGGGCTGGAGCACCTCTGCTATGAGGACAGGCTGAGAGAGTTGGGGCTCTTCAGCCTGGAGAAGAGAAGGCTTCGAGGAGACCTTAGAGTGGCTTTCCAGTATCTGAAGGGAGCCTACAGGAAAGCTGGGGAGGGACTCTTTACACGGTCTAGTAATGTCAGGACGAGGGGGAATGGGTTTAAGCTGGAGGAGGGGAGATTTAGCCTGGATGTTAGGAGGAAGTTCTTTACAGTGAGGGTGGTGAGACACTGGCACAGGTTGCCCAGGGAGGTTGTGGATGCTTCCTCCCTGGAGGTGTTTAAGGCCAAGCTGGATGAGGCCTTGAGCAACCTGCTCTAGTGGGAGGTGTCCCTGCCTATGGCAGGGGGTTGGAGCTGGATGATCCTTGATGTCCCTTCCAACCTAAACCATTCTATGATTCTGGGGTGAAGAATACATATAAAAACATTAGTCCTAATGCTCATGCAAAAAATGAAGCTAGCCTAAGATCCTCAGTAAAGTAGGGAAAATGGTGAAATGTAGTCCTTTTCAGACCAAAAATAATACAAGCCACTTCATTTTTAAAGGAATTTTAACACTTCAGCTAAAGATGAACAATGATTGCATAATTTGGAGAGGCTGAACATGAAATTGGGCAGATGCAAACAGATGTATATGAGACAGCCCTTAAAAACTTCCCCATTTTACTTAAGCTAATATAACTATTTCTACTAGACTTATTTTCCCTTTATGAGTGAAGGAAGACAGTTCAAGTTCAACAGCTACTGAATATATCTAATTACCACAACATATTTTGTTACCTAAGGCAATTGACAAGATTTTAAGTCCCACCTGTGTAAGAACTTCAAACAATTCAATGAATGAGCTTTATTTGGATAAAAATTCAAATGCCTAAGTAAAGTTTATCCAACATAGACAGTAGTAACAGAATGTCTTTCATATGCCTTTATTTACTTTAGGCTCAGATCTCAATTATGATGTGTGCACACAGGAAATGGATCGCCTTGCCAGGCAAGGTATAGTCTTAAATGTGAGTAAAATTGGCAGAATCAGGATTTTAGCAGGATGGCTGAACACTGATAATGGCACAACTTTATCTGACTGCTGTAGTGATCCAGGCCTATCATGCTGTGGCTTCAGTACAGGCTTCTAAGGTTTAATCATTGTCTTCCAGGCTGTAGTCTCTGACTTATTTGAAACAGCTGATCTTTCCCTGACTGAGTTGTCTGGTTACATTTGTGGTACCTGACCTACTTTGTAGCACTTCCCTTGATACCACCTTGTCATCTGACGTCCCATGAAAGCACTCAGTCGGAACTCAATCCCAATAAGGGCTGATAATTAAATAAAAAGAAAAGCACATTTGACAGCCCACAACAAAGGCAAACCTCAACTGCTTTTGCATGTGTTTGCCTGCTGAATCAAACAGTAGTTCCTGTCCCCACAGTGCTGCAAGAAGATAGATCACCAAAATGACAAAAGTCAGAAGAGTGCTTTGCACCGTGTTCTTTCTCTCCTCTGGAATTTCAGAGAACATCAGATATGTTAATAAATCCTCCCTGTTTTCCTGAGGTTGACTGTTAGACTTGTTTAACAGGTGGGTAAACCAATGCACAAAAGTGTTGTGACTTGCCTTCTCTGAACTCCACACCCACTTCGGGTCAAGATCCTCCAACATTCCAAGCTTTATTTAGAACAACCCCATGATTCCTTTAATGGTAGGCAATTTCCCTTCCTTTAGGATGATTCCTACATCCTCTCCATTTGCAATTTAAATATGAGAGATGAATCAGCCAATGGTAAAACGCCCACTGAGTTTAAGGAGTGCAAAGACATGAAATTTATTTTCAATGAAGAGCTTGTGTGCTTGAGAGCATTTCTACTTTTGTTTTTCCCTCCACTACATGATGTTAATAACATGTACTGCTATCTCCTTTGAGCTCAATGTATCCAGGTTTTTGGCCACTTAGCATGTGACCACGTCATATTTAGAAAGCAAAAGCCCCTGACTTGTCTGTGCAATGTAGCAAAATAGTTTTCAGTTCCAGTTGTGAATACTGTCTTGGATACCTGCACTTTTCTAACCAGTTGGCTTCTATTACAGTATGAAGCAAAAGAGCCCTGTGCAGTGAGATTTCTAAATTTCCACCTGTACCTGACATGATAACTATTATGACCCCAAATCATGTCTGCTGATTGCAACCTTGTGAAACATCCCAGTAGTAATTAGCCTAAACTTTCCAAACTTTACAGGCTTCCCTATAGTGAGACCATTCTAGAAATCAGGAGATAATACAGTAGTTTCTGCCTACAAACTGTGATCTGCAATCAATGGCAAACATGTCTTAAAAAGTCACCCTCCAGCAGCTTTCTCACTGGTCACACATGTATGGGAAAAAGCCATACCTCCTTAATCAAACAAATTAGTAAGGTACATAGAGGAGTTTTTATTGCCACTTGGCACCAAATTACTGAGGACATTGGCACTTCCATTCTCCTTCTGCTGTCTTTTTGGCTCATTTTCATTTGCCGAGTATTAGTTGACAGCAGACACCAGATTCAGCTAACAGCCTCCTGGACAGTGCCTAGGACAGCATCCACAAAGAAGGGGGAAGGGGAGAAGTTTGCATGCTGCTGCATTACCCTTCATCCCTCTGGGATTGTCCCTTGCTCTACTGCAGACCTGAGAGCCTGCCTTTTTACTCAGTTGAGTTAATTTAATTAGCCTCTGTGAAGCAGAGGCTTGAAGTTGCTAAACCAAAGCTCACAAGTGTCTAGTTGACAAAAATGCAAGGCACAAAATCAAAAGAGGACTTTTTGCAAAGTTCACTTGTGGACCAGCACGAAATGCATGGCAGAGATCAGAAAGTCTTAGACATTTGTCAAAAATATGAGGCTTCAAAGACACAGTAACTTAGCTGAATTCTAACCAGCATTTACAGACCTGCAATAAAGAATTAAGTCTTGTCTTTGCTGCTTCACTAAGATTTTTAGATATGCAGTTCTGTAATTCAACAAAATACTTCACAGTATGTGCAAAATAATATTAAAAATATTCCTTCTCCCACTTTCTGAAGTTTTATTCTCAATTATCTTTAGTTCCTTCTGAAAAAGAGATCTTTTGTTTTCTGAGTACGAAATAGCTACAGTTATTGTACTTTAAAAGTTTCTCCTGTTTCGAAAGAAATTAGGCTGTTCAGCCACTTAAATCTACCCCTCTGATTGTATCCAGCATGTTGTCCTCACTCTCATATTAGCTGTTGAAATCTATTTCAGGTGACTTTTTTGTATTGTTAGTTTCTAAAGTTTGCACCAGCACCAGCTAGACAACCAAAAAACCAGTAGAAACTAAACTCTTAATCCTCAATTGATTTTTTCTTCCTCTTTAGAAGGTGCTAAATAATGGCATACATTAGAGCTTGTGCCTCTGCCTGGACAAGGTTTTTGAAACAGTATCTTCAATCATGGATTACACAGAATCCCAACAGTTTTTTATCTGTGTTACTTTAGTAAAGATGAAAGATTTGGCTTCTTCTCTCATAAGTGCACTTTGCAGGTCCAAACGAGCTTCATTCTGCAGAAAAAAATCGTGCTCTGGAAAATGTCTGTCTCTCATTATACAGTTCTTTTCACTTTACATTTTACAATAAGTAGTAGTAAATGAAATGCCAGTGGCTGTTTAGTAAGTCAAAAGCACGATCAAGAAAGCAACAATTTACTTAATTAACTCAAAATTATATTTATGTATTTTAAATGTACTTCTGGAAATCCTGGAAGCTGAATGCGGTACTTTATCTGTATTATCTTCACAGTAATTGATTATATTTTTCTATCACACTCTTTGTTGTGGAACTTATCATACTCTACCTCCCAGCTTAGGATATGGAGATGATTGTAAAAAGTAGCAGGTTATATCATCACAGCAAACCTCTCTCTCCCTCGTGAGCTTCAGTGTCCCTCTTCCAGCGTCTTTCATGTGCATGAATTGAATTGTATAGTGGTCAGCACCCCTCTGTACACTGCATTTTGCAGGGCTGCTGAATGTCTTCTTTCAGCATATTCTCATTTGGCAGATGTTCCCATGTGGCTTCCATGCATCCCCGTACTAATATTGTTCTCTGCATAAACACATGGATTGCATTACTTGATAGCCTTTTGATCTAAACATTAAAAAATAATAATAACTCAAACGAATAAGCTGCCTCTTTTCAAGCTACTGGGCAGCAGCACAATTTCCCTCTCCCACCTCCTTAATTTGCGACCGCTGTGGATCGGTTCTGCAACTCTAGTTGCATTCTAAGTTCTTTCATTGGCACAGACTCTTCCCTTGAATTTATCCGTGTATACGTGCCTTTTTCATCCTTTGGCCCTTTTTGTGGTCTCAGAGTCTCGCCTGCATCTTCAACTACTGCTAAAACACATCAGGACTTCCTTGCTTGCTCCTGCAGGGCGGATAAGCAATAAAATTTTGGGAAGAGTGGTCAATCTTTCCTTGCCAGGCTGGTTTTTGAGGCAGATTCCCCTCTGGTGTAAGCAGTTGAGTTTCCATGAATCTACATTGCTTAAGCTGAGGATCTGGGCCTTTGATTTACTTTTCCCAGCTGTAGCCATGCTGGCTTGTTCAATTACTTTTATAACTGTGCTATTCAATTCCATCCAAGCACTACTAAGGCATTGTGATTTAGCTTAGACCCTACTTAACAAGGAATTTATTGTCTCTGTAGATAAATTATGACTGTATACTATTTTTCCTAACAACTTGACTACTACTGATAACATAATGTGTACAGCACATTTGATGAAGAGGGGTCCCAGGTGCTTTATAACCTAGTATATGAACTATGTAAAAAGATAACTTTACTCCCTGCTGAAATACAGCCATCTCTGCTGTGAAGCAGGCATAACCACACTGCAGAACAGTTTGGGAGGCAAAATGGTGTCCAATTGAAACTGCAAGGGGAATTTTACATAAGTAGAGTATAATTGCCCAAGCTGGATCTGGGCCAGGACTCAGGAAACACCCTAGATCTTGGAGGAATTGCCAGTGGGAGATGGAAATGTTACTACAGGCATACATGCTCTTGTTTCTTGATCAATTCCAAGTGGATAGCTTGTTGTTTTTTAATCTCCTCTTTAATGTTTATCTTTTTTTATCAGCTGCTCTTTCCGTAACCTTATTACGTGCCATGTTCTGATTTCTCTCCTCTTATATTTCTTCTCCTAAATTTCACACATCCAAGTACTTCTTCCTTCCCCCCACCCTTCTTTCACCCAAAGCACTTCTAGTTCTAGCAAAAAAAGGGGCAAAATTAGCTGTTTACATCACGCTGTTTAATAAAAAGTCTGCTATATAAGAGTAATGCATTTCACCATATAAGTACATCCAGAATTTGCACAACCAAAAATAGCTAAAATTTGGACAACCAAAAATACCTAAAATAGGTTTGTTTGTTTTTTTCCCCTGGATATTTAAACAAAATCTAATGCCTCCCCCTTAAAATCATGATACTGATTGATGATAAGATGCCCTAAATTGAGTGTCTATACACAGAAGTCCTTCACACAGCCCCCTCTGAAACTCTTTAAGGCTTACACCATAATGAATGCCAAAACTCTTCAGGCAGAAGGGGGTCTGCTCCTGGAGAGACATGTGATGCTAAGGGACTCAAGCCATGCTGGGGTGAATGTTGGAAGTCATAAAAATAAACACTATCATTTCTTAGCTCACTTTATAAACCAGAACTCCACTGGCTTCTAAGCTGCCGCACAAACATCCATAGCAGAGAGGCAGCTTGGCAGCACACCCAGGAGCAGCTGCTCTTGAGCAAGGCTTTCACTCCAAAACATGTCACTGGTTGTCAAGGGCCATATTTCAGTGTCTGCTCCACCTATACTCAGCTGTCCAACATTTCATGAGTGGCCTTGACCAATCTCAGAGGCTTGAATTAGTCTTCATACTGCCCTGATCTGGGTTTAGTGTCTTGAGTCTAGTTAGAATAGCTGAAAGTGCTGGTTGTATCTCTGAGAAGTCCTTTTCCTCTGCATGCATCAAAATTTTGGCCAGAGAATCTGCCTCCATACCTTCAAACATTATCTATTAAAGTCATGAAATGTTTAGAGTACACTATGCTGCCTGACCCTTGTCTTTCCTCAATCTAGCATGTTCCCCTTCTCTACTGTAATGCAGTTTTTCATTCTGCTAAGTGAAACCAAATGTCAAAGACCAAGAACTATGCTGGGTGAAGTGCGGTATATTTTCCTGACTTTCTTGCAACATTGTCTCACTTTCTGTGTGAAAAGTTCCACTCAGCAATCAAAGACTGATGAAACATAAAGATTCAACTACTTATTACAGTGCCTAGCAGTGTTGCTGAAGTTGGTGGGCAGAGAATCCAGTTCCTTTAATTTTACACTAAATTCTATCCTGCTGCGTGAGTTCCTAGGTCAGCACCTTTGCATAAACTTTATGCAACTTCATTGGAACTCCACACATCAGAAAACATGCTTTTATATTCCAATACAGTGCTAAAGTAAATGTTTAGTTGTTGTATCTTGACTACCATAGTCTTTTCCCCCCTCATTTATATGCCTTGAACTGCTTTGAAATTTTTACCTTGTTGTCCCTTTCACTAAACTCGTTTTACTTGTCAAACGATCTTCTAGGCATGTGATGAATCTCTAAAAAATTACCACCTAATTACTAACTCTACCAACTAAAAATTACCAACTAATTACTAATCTCTAAAAAATTACCTACCAATTACTAACTATGCAACTGCAGGAATGAGGTGCGTAGCAGTTACAAAAGTTAGAGTATTTCAGAATGAAAAAGGGAAAGTCTTCTTTTTGGCTGGATATTTCACCAATGTTCATTTTCTGTGTATTTAACTGTCTGCATTGTCAATGACATGAACTTTTTGCTAAAGGAAACTATAAATACTGCAAAAATTAACAGAAATGGAGTGTAATAATTAAATGCTTTACTGGAAAGCACTGTGTTTACTATTGTGAACATCATTGTCATCGGGATTATCACTCTTATTCACATAGCTTTGTTGAGATGCAACATTCAAGAACCCAAAGGATCTGACTTTGCTACACACTGGCTAAATGCAGAATAAAAATCTGGTCCCTGCTGCAAAGAGCTTGCAGGCCAGAAAAAAAAAAACCAGTAGCAGCTTTTTCCTCTGGAAAACAAACAAACAAACAAAAAAAAACAAACAAACAGAATTTGTGATTAAATTTGCTTTATTTTCTCCCAGGTGATACATAGATGCTCAAAAAACTCTGAGGCTGCTCTAAAGTCTATCGAAGTCAACACAATCAACGTACAGGCAGAACTGATTTATTCCTTGTCATGTGGAAACCTACAGCTTATATGTACCTGAATAGCTTTCTCTAGCTCTGAAATGCAATCATTCCTCATGTGGAATGTGGAAACTTTTATGCAGTTCAATAATAAAAAAATAATAAGCTTGACTCTTCAATGACAGAAAACAATTTTTATCTCATCAAGCTTCTTGGCATTGAGTAGGCTTGGCCTAGGACAATTATTGTTGTCTTTTGAGTTTGCTGAGGATACTGGAGTAATATCTGTGTTGGTTTTTTTTTTTCCCCCATCTGATCTCAAGTGACCACAACTGTTCAGGGCTTTGGTTTTCTGTGATCTAAATGACTGCAACTCAAGCACCAGAGTGTCCCCAAGCACCATGCTGGGAGGCTGGCTCCGCACTGACTCAGAGGGTGCATTCCCATCTAGCTGACTCACCAGCACTTAAGTGCACTGCCAGCAATCCAGATCTGATCTTCCACCAGCATGAGGAGGGGGAGGGAAGAAAACAGAATCGTTTTTAAAAATGAAATACTGATGGTGCTGAGTGCATCAATTGGATCATTTTGCCATATGTAATAGACCAAACAAAACAACTTAAATGGCCAAGTTATTTAAGTTTGCAAAGCAGATGCTGTGTGAGCTTCTGCCTTTTTTTTCACAGGGTTGTTTATTACATATTGCATCCAGACAAATTCATCCTCCTTTCGATGGGACTTCACAAGCAAGACTTGTGAACTTAATTTTTCCCCCTCTCTGTCTCTAGCTAGACTGTGTGAAAAGCTCTTTAAGAGAGAGGGTTTGTAGAGTTATTATCTTTTATTAAATCAACTGATACAGTCGGTAAAAAAAAGCCAACAAGTTTTAAGGCACAATGACTCTTCTTCAGGTCTGAAGCCATATTAAGGAAGCAGTGATAAAGTATGCCATGTAGTTTTTCGTTTGGGGTTTTTTTACATGTTAATTCTATAAGGTCTTTTCCAAAGTAGCAAACAATACATTTGTGATAGTTCTGCCACTGGTATTGGGTGATGTACACTTTTATTGTTCTCCCCCCAAAAAAATTTAGATTACTTCCCCCCCACCCCCCCAGAAACTGAAAAAAAACCACAAAACACAAAAATCAGTGCTACCAACCAAAATTCTGAATATAGTAGAGACATAAAAATGTCCACATAAAAAAATTTTGCATCAATAATTTTGACAATTTTGAATTTTCCAATAGCTTTTACTGCAGGGAGCTTAATTCCATGGCAGAAATGCACTTCCAACAACAATAATTCTCCCCTATAAAAACCTCTGGGACCAGAAACAGCCGACACAATTGACCACTTCTTGTTTTGGTTTAACAATGTTGCATTCTTAGATGAGGAAATGATTTTCTAGAACCCCTGAATTAGGTTTTAGGAACTTGTAAGAGGAAATTGCATTACAGTTCCTGTGATGATGATCAAGGATTATGCTGTCATTTTTTTCAGTGGAAGAAAGTCAGTTTTCGCTTTACAAGTGAAAACATTCAGGGAATGTATAGGAAAACACATTGGCAGGGCAATAGGTAATCTTGCATTTCATGGTGGTTATGTGTATAGCCATGATTTAAAGTTAAGTTAAAGTGGTTTCACAGAATCATAGCATGATTTGAGTTGGAAGGGACCTATAAAGATCATCAACTTCAAAGTTTGCACAGACATACTTCTCAAACCTGTCAAAGTTCCTCTGGATGGCATCCCTTCCCTACACATGTTGACTGCACCACACAGCTTGGGGTAGTCTCCAAGTTTGCTGAAGATGTACTCAATCCCATTGTCTGAGTTTCCTCAGACGTTGCCTCTTTCCTTCCATTTTCTTTCACTGTAAGATCTCCCTAGATGAGTTGCATTTATTATATATTTTCCTTTGGCTAAAGTGAAAGATGATTGTGTTTTTTTGGATGGAAAGTCATGTGTTTTCTATTATGCTACATGTTTAATTTAGCTCATGGATGGAAGCCCAAAAACTGAACATGGTTACATTATAAATCAATTATTTTTTTCTAGCTTTTCAGCTCCAAGGCACATGTAGGTGACATACAAAATGTAACAGAAATGACAAATTTTTTTTTGTTAATTTAGGTTAAAGTTTTTGATATACATTAAGAGTAATTTTAATATAAAATTTACTTTGTAGAAATGTCAGAACAGAAAACTTTAATTGAAATTGAACAGGGTATAATAACAGAATTCTGATTCACAGCAGGAAAAAAATATTGCTGAAGCAAATAGTAGCTTAATCAAGTACTACACTGAAAGTAAAAAAAAAAGTGTTTTTAGGGTAGATCAAAAGCAATTACAGCAGCCAGTGAAAAAAAAAAAATCACATGAGTTTGACCGTCACCCCATGCCACAAAAAGACCCCCAAATTCAATTCCACATTAAGGAGAAAATGTCATAGTTTGATTGAGAAAGTGTGTTGGCATTTTTTCATGACACTAAGCAGTTGTGGGGGTTTGTGCTAAGTCATATCACTGGAATGAGATTGTTTCAGGAAAAAGCATGAAGGTAGCATTTGCATTTGTCAGTCCCTTTATGGAAAAGGGACCCCCAGAAGACAGTTTAATGCAACATGTCAAGGGCAGTATAAAATCAGTTACAAGAAGCAAGTCAGGAAAAGTGCAATGCCACAGAATGGCTTGGGTTGGAAAGGACCATAGACACCATCCAAAGATGTATTTTAAAAGAGAAAGGCTGACTGATAATGCATGATCTTCCTATGGGATGTGGAAAAGAATAGCAGTAAGCTCAGCAGAAGCCATGAGATGGGGACCAGAACTGGGAAAAGCCATTTAAAGAAGTCTTGCTCACCCAGTACTTCCTGTCCTGCCTGACAGTCCTTGCATGACCAGTAATGCTGGAAGGCCCTTACTGGGCTAGGTTCTGAGGTGTTATGTTTAGCCAGTAGAAGCCTGAACTTCAGCAGTTATCCTACAAGCAGACCAAAAATCATGCCTGATCAGGCCACTTGCTGCCTAACTGGGGCCACAAGACCAGACCCCACTTCCTCCTCAGCCTTTGTTCCCCTCCCATTCACCTATTGTGCACTGTGGGGACTCACCAGTGATGACTCACCAGCGATGACAGAAGGAGGACTCCTCTGCCCAGTTGTGCACAGCTTGGGGCATCAGCCTTTCCTGGGGCCGATTATAAAGGCGAGTGGGCAGGGAGGTCAAAGTGGTCACACCTGGTCTGGAAGGATTCTCCAACAAAACCCAGGTGCTCTGGGTTTGGGGGGAAAAGGGGGAAAATGCTGTGTGGAGTGGAAAAGGGGCAGGTATGGTGGAAAAGGGGAGGTGGTGCTGAAAGGTGGGAGATGGAGGTGAAAAGAAGAAGACGGGAGAAAATAGGAGATGGAGAGGAAAGGAGGAGGATGGGGGAGAAAGGAGATTAAAAAAAATCAGAAAGAAAATTGGCCTGTAGTGTTTACTCTGCATGGAGTAGTAACCAGACATCTTCACTGGCTCACTGGTTGGCTGAAGAAGAGCAAATCACACCTGCCTAAGAGGAAATAACGAGGAAATAAAAGGGAAAACTAAGAACTACAAGTGAAAAAGGAAAACAAATACAAGTTATAAATATATGTATATACACACACACACAAAGTGTGAGGTCTTTCAGCAAGGTCTCCATGGGATGTGTTCCTGTATGACCTGAGCTAGAATCTATGGTCCTGCTCTGGCAGAGGGGTTGGACTCAATGATCTATGGAGGTTCCTTCCAACCCCTAACACCTTGAGAACCTTTCTTTGGGAAAAACATGCATAGAGAAAATTGAAGAAGATATTTGAGTTCTTAATACCTCAGTGTACATTGGAAAAACATCTTTCTGTCTGTAATAACACATGAAGTGCAGTGGACTAGATTGCATTTTTAATGCT
This sequence comes from Tricholaema leucomelas, assembly GCA_013400475.1. NCBI lineage: Eukaryota > Metazoa > Chordata > Aves > Piciformes > Lybiidae > Tricholaema lacrymosa > Tricholaema leucomelas. The sequence continues at coordinate 382,104 of WAAF01000019.1, forward strand.
TCAGGAATATTACATTGCAATGAATGTGCTTCAGAAAAAAAAACAGTTTTGCTGTGTATTTTATTGGCTGAGTTAACACAACAAATACTATAAATCCAGTAATTACTAATTGCCTCCTCCATTATACTCTAAGAAATGAATCATAAACCTTTTATTACTTTAACAGTGGACTACAGGAAGGATTAATCTTCCATTGAAGCATTTTTCATATTTACCTGGTTCCTTCTGTTATACTGTACTCATTTTCTCATCTCAGTATTCCTATTTAATGCTCTGTAGAGGTCTCTACCGGGAAAGATATGCCCAAAACTTATCAGCAACCTTGGCATCTGGTGATAAACCTATTTAACTGTTGGTGGCTTTGCAATTAGCCCTCAGTAGGGAGAGAAAATAAAATTAGGAGGCAATTCTAGGTGACCTTCTGACATCCATTGCTCTAGTTGTTGCATGCACAATGCTGTTACCTCTCTAATGCACTGTCTCAGGATGTCTGAAAGTTTGTGTAAAGATGAACTGGGCAAAGGGAAACTGAGGAACACTAAGTATCACATAAATGAACACTATTAGGAGTCAAGAATTTACGTGGATTTTGTATCAAAGCCCTTGACATAGTTTAATTATGCATCTGGATCAATTTTCTTTTCATAAAATAAGACTTGATAATAAATCTGCAGATTGCTCTTGAATTTGAGATGCCTATTACAGAGTTCTGATTGCCTTTTTCATATGGTATTTGCCTTTATTACTATTGTTATTAATGAACATTTTGAATATAACGTCTGTGAGAAGCCCTGAGATCTGACTCTGCTGGTAAGTAAAGTACAAACACATATGAAGTGGCAGCTCCTGCTCCAGAAAGTTATATGTAATGGGAAGCAGTTTAACTCCTTTCAGATTAAATCAATGTTTGAATAAGGCAGATAACTGAGATCTTTCATTCTTACAAGTTTTGTCTGTTCTTTACTGTTTCTTTTTGACCCCAAACATCCATATGAAATCTTTCACATTACTCTGCACAAAGGATGCTATTCCATATATACAGCCCAAGTGGTCTTTAGGAGAGAAATTTCATTCAAGCATTTTACCTGTTTCTAAACTAGACTCAGTTGTAAAAGTAATCAGTAATTTGGTGTAGGAGACTATGTTTTGAGTGGGGAATAAATCCCAGGCACCTTGAGGCCTCTTCCCATCTTTCTGCCATCATAAGACAGCTTTAACTCTGTAATGTCTTACACATACCAAGATACAGACAGGTGATGTAAAGGCCTGAGGTGTAAATGAAAGTTTCTTCTGTAGTATTCACCTTTGATCGCTATTTATCACTAAAATGCACAAGTAGCTTTCCTATAGCTGGTGAATTTTCAACATTTTACAGCTAGAAGTTGAGCCAGAGCCCCGGGTACCAAATTCTAGAAATAGAAAGCCTTATGAACTGAGAAAACAAAGGTTAAAAGTTTGAATTAACTAAAGGAGCTGACTAAGGGATGATCTTTCCCCCTCTCCTTAGATATCAAAATGTGTGAGAAAACAAATAACTTTGAACACTTTTGTTTTGTGGTATCTAAGGTCAACATATGACAAGAATAGAAGCCGTAGAGATTGCTACCAGGATACATGAGGCTCTAGAAGAGTTTGCAGTCTAAATCAGTTTCTGGAAATTTCTTCATACAGGATAGTTTTTCCTCTTCATCTTTCTGGTTGTATGTAGTCCATTCACACTTGGTAAGAATGGGGGTCTTGAAGCATGGAGAGGTGCAACAGGAGGACAAAATAGTCATGCGGCATGAAGCTGGGTAGGAGGATAAGATTACAACAGTGTTTAGCAACAAGAACAAGAAAAAAGTCCTCCAGAAAGCTCGGCCTACTGCTGCTGTTTTTGCACTGTACCTGTGTTTAGAGCTTTAAATATAGAGCAATTTATTTCACTCTTTTCTTAGTTTTCTGTAATGTCATCATTTTCCTCCTTGAAATACCAATCCCAACTCCTGCTTTCCTTCAGTTGTCACACCATTTCAAATTATCTGATGTAATTCTAGATAATATCATAACAACAGATTAACACATAACACATAACATGCTGTGATCCTATGAAAACATGGAAACCAGGCATATTCCAGAGCCAATGACCAGTACAATGTTTTAATTTAAATTCAGCAGCTATTGCCTTTCATATTTCCATGACTGAGCTTAAGTGGACATCTTAATTTTTCTTGATTTGTACTTCTACCTGAAGAGTTCAAAAACAGGAGCAATATTCCTAATCAGCATCTAGCTACAGTACATTAGAACGTAGGTTTCTCCAAATGCAATTTATTGATAACATTTTTAATTTGAGTGTCCATTCCCAAGCATTGAGAACAGGGAGCTTCAGCGCAGCCTCTCTGAGAAGTGGTTGTCCCTGTCTCATCACAGAAACACAGAATCACAGAATGGTAAGGATTGTAGGGACCTCTGTAGATCATCTAGATCAACCCTCCTGCTGACACAGGTTCTCTTAGATAAGATGGCATGGGAACACGTCCAGGTGGGTTTTGAAAGTCTCCAAAGAAGGAGACTCCACAACCTTTCCGAGCAACCTGTTCCAGTGCTCTGTCACTCTCAAAGTATAGAAGTTTTTCCATGAGTTCAAGGAAAGCCTCCTGTGTTCTAGTTTGTACCCATTGCCCCTTGTCCTATCACTGGATACCAAAGAAAAGACTCCAGCCCATGATCCTGACCCCCACTCTTTAGATGTTTATAAGTATTTATAAAAACTCCTCCATTCTTCTCTTTTCCAGGATAAAAAGCCCCAGGTCTCTCAGCTTCTCTTCATAAGTGAGGTGCTCCAGTTTCCTCATCATCCTTGTGGACCTCCATTGGACTCTCTCCAGTAGTTCTCTGTCCTTCTTGAACAAGGGGGCCCAGAATTGCTCAAAATATTCCAGATGCAACCTTACGGGGGGCAGAATAGAGGGAGAGGAGAACATCCTTTGGCCTGATTGCCACACTCTTCTTAATGCACCCCAAAACACAGTTGCCCTTGGACATGAGGGCATTTCTGGCTCATGGCTCATGGCTTTTAATGAATATGTTGAACAAGACTGGACCCAGTACTGACCCCTATGCAACACCATTAGACAGACGCCTCTAACTGTACGCTGCCCCATCAAGCACAATCCCGTCAATCTGGTTCTGGCTTGTTCCAGCCGCTTCCAGTGGCCTCACCACAGGACACAGCTGCACCCAGCAGCCAAGCTGGTGGAGGAAACACCAAATTTAGGAGAAGGAGAAAGACAAGGCCCTCTGTGGTAGAGCAAGTATCCACACTGAAGCCTGTGACAAGGACTATGGCTGGGAAGTCGGACGTTTCCTGAAGGAGATGTGGCCTGCTGGAAAGCCCCCACCACAGAGGAGTGGAAAAGTGTCAGAGGGTAGGAGCATCAGAGAGAAACCTTTATGCTTCTTTGCATTTTGAATGTTTTCCAGTTCAGATCTCAAAATATTGTAGAATATTTGCTTAACAAGCTTGAAAGCTGTGTTGCTAAATGGAGAAATGTGGTAACGTCCATTTTGAGGGGAGTTAGTGAAACAGCCATCAGAGTGACATGACTGGAGACAAACCATGCTCTCAGCTAAGCTACCTTTGACACTGAAATGTTTCAAAGCTCGTAACTGACAGAAGTCTTTTTATTGTTTCTCAAAATACTATTGCTGAACACATTTTTCCTACTTTTGGTAATTTCATGTTGGTCTCTCCAAACCCTGGCTCAAAGGCAACGTCACCTTGTATTTTACACTGTCTGTCTTTTACCAGCAATTCTTAACCAAATGCAGCACTTAGATGTGACAAATCAGCCTCCTGCATAGTTAAGAGGGTGAATGTAACTGGAAGTCAATAGAGGATGGGGAAAAAAAAAATCTTGGTTGCTGTGGACTTCTCTGTCATGAAACATAACTCGTACAGTCTTTTTATCCATACCACTTGTGTCTGAAATATTTCTACATAAGAACTTTCCTCCCCACAAACTGAAATCCTCACGACTCCAGAAGCCAGAACATTTTTCTATAGAGTTCTTCTAAGAAAAAAAAAAAAAAATCCAGCTTCAATGACATTGGTTAAGGAAATGAAGGAGGGCAAAGAGAGATATAAAAGACTAAATTCATTGCTAGTTCAAGAGAAGCATGAGGACAATCTAGTTGTTTTGTAAAGTACAGTATTACCTATGATCACAGCTCTATGAAGAAGCTTTTTAGAAGTCACTCATTGTCCTCATCAGATTTGTACTTAATAGCTGACTGATCATGTATTACAGACTTTCATTTCTTGACTAAATACTGGTTGATGTAGAGGATTTTGAATGAATGTAGGTAAATATTTTTATGTATGTTTTTATATGCATAAAACCAAATCCAAATGTCAGCAAGCAGCAACCAGTGTAAATTTTATGCATGTCTATCTAAGGCTTTAATGACAGCTCTAGCACTGTCTTGGGGTTAAGGTTCATGATCAAATCAGTGATAAAGGGTTATTGTCTGTCACAGCTGCTAAAATATGTAGTGGAAAAAGAAAAAGAAAAGAAAAGAAAAGAAAAGAAAAGAAAAGAAAAGAAA
>WAAF01000019.1:388987-404030 GCA_013400475.1 Tricholaema leucomelas
GGGAGGTGGTGGAGTCGCTGTCCCTGGGGCTGTTCAAGGCAAGGTTGGACGTGGCACTTGGTGCCATGGTCTAGCCTTGAGCTCCGTGGTAAAGGGTTGGACTTGATGATCTGTGAGGTCTCTTCCAACCTTGGTGATACTGTGATACTGTGTGATACTGTCCTCAGAGGAGAGGTGCTCCAGCCCTCTGATCATCCTTGCAGCTCTTCTCTGGACCCACTCCAGCATGTCTACATCCCTCCAGAACTGGATGTGGTATTCCAGGTGGGGTCTCACCAGAGCAGAGTAGAGGGGGAGAATCACCTCCCTCCACCTGCTGGCCACACTTCTCCTGCTGCAAGTGCACAGTGCAGCAAACTACAACTCTCTTTTAGCTTCTCTGCCATGATAGGTTAGAGTGGATGATCTTGGAGGTCTTTTCCAACCTGGTTGATTCTATAATTCTATGATTCTGTGAATAAAATGTGCAGCCTTGAGGGATTACTTCTTGCAGACAATAAACTTCCCATAATTTCTTGTATAAACATGTCCTCCCCAAGCACAGACAGCAGTGATTTGGCTAAGTACTCAGAGGCCTGTGTTTTCTTCTCAGAAATTTCAGGGTACAGTATGGTCAGTTAGTAGTTTGGCCCATCCAGTTCTGGTACAGAGTTTCCAGAGATATTTCCCAAAGCACAGCTGAGAGTTACATGTTTACTCATGTATTTTATTCATCTCAGCTCAGTCAAAATGCTACTCCTGAAGACTTCAGGAAGGTCTTGGCAAGGGCTTCAACATTCATCTCCAAAGTTAAGACTTAGGTGGTTGCTGTGAACGAAGATTTCTTGTGTCCTAGGGAGAATGAGGAAGGCTGGGCACACACTTAGGTTCAGTACATCTCACTTATAAAATCTGCACTGTAAAAATGAACTGACTGAGCAAACAATAGGCAGATTTGAGAATTTAAATCTTCCCTGTGTAGGCAAGGAGACTGAACCAAGCACACTGCTCCTGGTGGAACTGTCTGGCATCCAGTCTCATTTTCCAGGCTGTGTCAGCCCTACTGCACAGTCTCTTCTTCCATGTCAGAGATACTGTGATGTTTGCCACAACAGCAAGAAATACACAAGTAAAAGTCTCGGGGAAGATAGTTTGATACATTTGATGTACCAGACTGCACATATTTGTGCTCTTCATTCTAGTGCAAGTGAATGCTATCCAGAATGCCCAGAAATTGTGAATGGTCTTATGATCATTAACAATGACCTTGGGGATAAAAAAAAGGCAAGACTCTAAAGCAGTAAAGAAAAAAAATTGAAACTTAAATTTCTTTAGGAAAATAATTTCATTCCTTTAATAGAGTTTAGATTTTTGTGACTTCTCTTTGAGGGGCCACAGAGATCTTCAGTGTGAGCTATGAGATAGTATTTTAAATTATTAATATTGTCCCTGCCCAAATAGACAATTAGGAGACTACTAAAGTTAATGCTGTATAAACAATGTGGTACCTTATCATCTTAAAGTGCAAAATTGATAGCCAGACCTTTTTACTGTGATTCCACATTTATGACTCACACTGCAGCAAAGACTATCCATACAAAAATAAGGCCTCCCTCTTAAACTGTCTCAATCCTTTGCAATGGTTATTTTAAAGAAATACAGTTCAAAAGAGTCACAATAGAAGGAAATGTATCATCGCTGTGGAACTTATTCATGGTAGGTGTCTGAGCTGGATCTTGAGATGATTGTAGATAATCTTTCAATACTGTCACTCAAAGTCCTCTGCTATTCTATGAAGCAACGGAAGGCTGGTTTGCTAGCACTCTGTTTTCACAAAAACATGCAGAAATGGGACCCCACTGAGAATAGCATGGATATGACATGATTGCTTCACTTATGGCTCTCCATACCTCACAGTGCTCCTGAGAGCTTGTCTTTCTCCATTATTGCAGGTGTTGTTACCTGCTTATAAAGCTAACCTACAACCTCTATAAATCGTGTTACAATGATCAAGCTTGGCACTGCTTGTGGGCTACCTCCTCCTCCCCCTCCTCCTTCTTGTCCTCTCTTTCTCCTTCTCTCTGTGCCTAGGTTTGGCCACAGTCTACGCTAAGAGCTTAATTCTGCTGCGGTGCCAAGCAGCCCCAGGCTTCTGCCAAGCAACTGCCTGTTTTGTTTTTGGCTGCTGTGTGTAAAATGGCAGATCTAATGAGACAACACGGAGCAGCTGGTTTTGGCCGTTCCTCTGGCACAAGTGACTATACGCACAAGTTGGGGTGTGAACAATTTGCACCTCAAATGCCGTTTTCACCCAGGTGAACTTCTTTGAAAATCCCTTAGCAGGAGTGATTTCTTGGCCTCACCCCAGCATTTGTCAAACTCCTCTCTTTGTCCTCCTCCTCACTGATGAGGAACTTTTTTGTAGGCCCTTTTCAGATACTGGAAGGCCACAAAAAGGTCACCTTGGAGCCTCCTCTTCTCCAGACTGAACAGCTCCAACTCCCTCAGTCTGTCCTCATAGGAGAGGTGCTCCAGCCCTCTGATCAACCCAGTGACCCTTCTCGGGACCCACTCCAGCATGTCCACATCCTTCTTGTAATGGGGTCTCCAGAACTGGATACAGTACTCCAAGTGGGGATATCAAACTTTTTTTTTCATGACTCTTCATGACTTTTTTTTCATGACTTCAGCAGCACTGAAGTATCCAACACCCTGAATTGAAATGGGAGAATGTTGTAATCCCTATAGTTGTTAGTGCTTCTTTCACCTACTTTTGCTTTGCTTTGGTTTTTTTTTTTTCAGAGCAATATAATTTTGATAAAAATTAAATAGAACCAAAAAATATCTCTGCATATATCATACTTTTCTTAGTAAGATCAGTACACAATGTGTCATCTTCCCCTCTCCTCCTTGGAGAGATAAAAAGTGACTCAATACCTTGATATATTTTAATATTTTAGATATATGAAAAGACAGAGAAAGTAACAAGAGAGTCAGTGAGCAGGAATATGAATGGTAGGGGTAGGAGAAGAGGATTTGGAATGATACATAAAGAGAACTTGAAGTGAAATAATGTTCTAGAGAATAAGCCTGCTTGCTTTTGATGGGGGAGGTAGGGACAAGAGCACTTCTGTTTGCTTAATTAGCACGTGGAATACTTTGGAATAAGTTATATACATTTTGATCTCATACGAGTTCTTGTAATAGCTTGCCAACATAAAAACATTTGGAAATGCCAAACAGTGTAGTGAATCTTTAAAAGAGCCTGTTTGCAATCAGTGGTTGTTTTATATTCCTATTAGAGAATGGAATGATATACGGCATTATTGCATGATACACTGCACCCCAGTTTACTGAATTTATCAGAGACACAAATAAGACCATAATGACTCACTCGCACTGATGGTAGTAGAGACCTGTGTGGGCTTCCCAATAGTTTAGCTAATCCTTTATAGCATATTGTATGCTCACACATGCTGTCATCTTCTCACTCCTTACTTCTAAGTCATTACATAAGAACACTTTTAACAAACATTATTGAAAAACCTCTATTACAGTCCACCTTTTAGTACATTTGATTAAAGTTCCACGACAGAAAAAAAAAAGATATAGTAACGCATGCACTTGCATTGCAAGGGTCCTGATGTAGTTGAGGATTGGATGCCTCATTATTCTCAGATGAACTGTCCTGAGAAAATAGTTTAGTGAGAAATGAACTTAGAGAACTAAAAGCATCTAGATCTGAACGAATTACTGAGCAAAATTGTCTTGCCATGAAATCTTAGACTCATTGTCAAAGATGTTTAGTCTACTCTGGTTGTTTGATCTATAAGGGCTCTATTCAGAGCAAATTTCCCTTTCCACAGTTTTGGCCACAAATACTCCATGAGGCTTCTACAACTTGGCACTTAGAGGTCCCCCAGCTCCGTTTTAGAGCCAAACTTTTCTAGGCACTCCTCCTCCAGAGCTTTGGCTCAAGATTTTGGCAAAAGCCAATGACTAGAGCTGAGCAAAAAAGTTGTCATGCCTACCTCCATGCCCTTATATAGGGGAGACATTGACTGATAACATCAGATCTGCTGAGTCCCTTGTCCCAGAGAGGAATGGTGATATGACAGAGTGCAGAGTCCTCCCAGGCAGGCTGACAGCACCACTACAGTGTACATAAATGGCTTCCTTATGCTTGCCTGTACTCTGCTAGCAATATTGGAGGGGGCTTTGGCACACGAGTTTGTCACAACTTGCTATGGATCTACTTGTATCTACAAATTGACTGGCATGCAAACAGATGGTCTTTCTTCTGTGCATTTATCTTGTTTAAATATGGCACTGTCCCTGATGCTGAATGGCTGCTGGCTTCCACCCCAGAGGTGGATGCATTTCAGTGTCAGATGAGGGAATAAAATGCTCTAGGACTCTTTGGTAAGAAAGAAGAACTCTAGAAATATCATATCTTGCTCATGTAGTTCTTGCACTATTTATGGATGCTTTTAATGTTGATTTTCTGGTAGACTCTTATCTTTCTGAGATGCTACCAGATGTATCCTCATCTGGTTTATATACAGTGATCTCAAAACCCTACACATCAGATCAGTGGAGAAATACAGCTTAAGACACGATCCCAGGCAGAAGCAGAAAGGAAATGTCTTGCTGCCTCTACAGTATCCTCTGCCAAGGTGTACATAACAAGGCTAAATGCCACACAGTGTCTGCACAAAACTGAGCTTTGCTAAACATTACCATTGCTATCACTTTTGTGGAAATCTGTCATAATACAAATTTTCTTTTGCCCTTAGAGTCCCAGAGGATTATATGGCTGCAGCAGGATTGCCTGGAAGACACAGATGTGTGGCCCTTTCTACAGAAACATGAGGGAAAAAAAAAGGTGACTCCCTCCTCAGAAATACTGATGTCATACGTGTGACACCACATTGTACCTCTGCTTTTTATATTTCCCAGAAGGTCCAGCTTGTCCTACACAGAAGGAATAATTTTGGTTTTCTCATGTGCCATACCTCTTGAAGCACTTGCCACCGTGGTACGTTCACGCTGCCTCTAGCTTGCCACCTATACCAGTGCCCCACAGCTGATTGCAAAAAGCTCCAGCCAGTGCTTCCTGGGCAGCCATTCAGCTAGTGAAGCACCTGCTGGAGGAGAGCAATTTCTGCCTTCTCTGACCCGGTGTAGAGACTGCCTCCTTAATCCAGGTGCATCCCCATGTGCAATGCTTTCGGGTTCCAAGACTTTGTGAGCAGCTTGTCACTCGATACGTCTGATTAACATAGTTGTACTAGACTTTACATAACACCTCTACATACATGTTGACACCTCACATGATAGTCAGAGAATTTCCCAGACACCCTTTGCAATGTAGTGTTGCACCAAATTCATCAAATCTGGCACAGGGAGACATAAATCATAGTTCCAAGCCCTACCCTGGGCATTTGAGCTACATGATCTCCCTAGAAGATACCCAGAGTTTCCAGACCTTCCTTTTTGGCTTTTCCCCTCAGCTTTTCTATCACTAAGCAAACCCTTAGAGAAGACAGGGCCCTTGAATGTATATATTGCAAATCAGTGTAGCTTACCAACCATGAAAGTTTCAACCCTACTGGTGGTAAAAGTCAGGTGCATCAGATACGTGGAGTGTAACTGAACTACTGGACATATATCAGGTGGGAAGACATCTCCTGCCACCTCAAAGGAAGTCAAACACAATCAGAACTTTTACTGTCGGAGCCAACAGGCATGTTTGCTTCATCACTCCCTATGACAACAATTCTGCTAGTCACATTTCACATAAATAATATTGTCCTTTCTTGTTCAACTTACATCCTCTTTTCAATCTCATTCTGTTATTTTCAGTTTAATATATTTTTTTAAATGTACCTTGTGTTCATCAACTCTATGCAGATTTGTAATTTACATATCCCCTTTCCCATTACTTTTCCCATGTAGCTCCCTTCTGATCATTTATTTGTTTATTACTCTAATACTACACTCGCCTGTCAATTGTCCAGAAATCAGTAATTGCATTTCTGTGACAGACAAGATTTATGTAAGAAATTGTTATGACCTCATTATATGATATCCTGTGAAATTATTTTTCTGCATCTTTGTCCCACACTTGACTTGGTTCTTGTTTGCGTATTAATTTTTAATTGTCAACTACTACTTTGAGATCTTCCTTCTTGATCATATTTCAGAAGATCTTCTATCCTACAGTTTATTTCCCTGATGTATTTCTTTTATCCTGCCACAGTGCTGTACATTGAAATTACTGAAAAGCCTTTTGTATACGATCTATCTTCATACCTCTACTTTACATCTCCTGCACTTTTAGGTCTTTCACTAGTTCTGTCAATATGTTATTTACTCTCTATTTGAGGCCATTAATAAAGGCATTATGTAAGAAGAAAGGCTCATCTCTGGTGCCACAGTAGACACCATTCCTCAATCATTACAGCATGGTTTATCACTACCCTTTCTTTGCAGACTTGTTTACTTATTTATCCATTAATGTTTGTTTTCAATCCACATAGAACCATAGAATCAACCAGGTTGGAAGTGACCTACATCATTCAGTCCAACCTAGTACCAAGTCCTATAAAATCAACTAGACCATGGCACTAAGTGCCTCATCCAGGCTTTTCTTGAACACCTCCAGGGACAGCAAGTCCACCACCTCCCAGGGCAGCCCATTCCAATGGCAAATCACTCTCTCTGGCAAGAACTTCCTCCTAACACTCAGCCTATACGTCCCCCAAAACAACTTGAGGCTGTGTCCCCTTGTTCTATTGCTGGTTGCCTGGGAGAAGAGACCAACTCCTACTTGGCTACAACCTCCCTTCAGGTAGTTGTAGACAGCAATGAGGTCACCCCTGAGCCTCCTCTTCTGCAGGCTAAACAACCCCAGCTCCCTCAGCCTCTCCTCCTAGGGCTTGTGTTCCAGGCCTCTCACCAGCTTCGTCGTCCTTCTCTGAACATGTTCACTGTTCTTCTCTATAACAACTTTAATTAAGTTTCCAAGTAAGGTTTTCTCAGACATTTTATCAAATGTTTTTCTAAAATTCAAATGCATTACATCTGCCACTTTCTCTTCATCCACTAATTTTTCTTCTTTATCCAAATACACGATGGAGGTTGCCTAGCAGTTTGGGGGGGGTGTTCAAAGGCGTCAAGTCTGTGCTCCATGTTCATGTAATTTGCATATATTAAAGTTATAGAAACTTTTTTGTGCCCAAAAATAAATTGCAGGGGTTAGTCAAAGTAGTTGTTTCTATATCACCTTATTTGCACCATCATCTGATATTTAGAGGAAAAATATCTAAATTTCTATCTGGAAGTTTGCTTCATATGCAAACACTTGCAGATGAAAAGCCAAACTTTGTGTTTGAAAATCTGAAAATAAAATGCTTATATTAATGGCTTTTGATTATTGAAAGAATACCCAGAGATTAAACTTTTGTTGCATGCAAACTAAGTTAATAGTAAAAATACTAGTAGAAAGTTGTTTGCAAAACCCAGAAGCCTCTGATGACATGCTCACTGTTACAATAAACTTCTCACATTTAATGACTGTGGTTAATCTGGTGTTGTGACATAAGAGGAAAATGGTAAGGTTTTTTCCTTTTTATTTTTGGAGAGAAGAATATTGATAGTCTTGGATGAGAGATTTGGCCAACGTCAGAACATCATGATATTGAGCCTGAATTTTTCCAGGTGTTAGGACCATATACTTCCCTTTAACCCATTGAAAAAATGATCAGAAAATTGGCCAGCCCACATTGTGAGTTTGTTTGGTGCGGTTCTACTCTGTCCATCCAACCATTTACCCATTCATCTGAATCTCTAAAGCTACTGTCTTTTTCAGCATTTAGAAGCATCTGAGTTTCTTTTCTTTCTTGCACTGCATATGATTAGGGCTAAGAAAAACATGTAGTGCTAAAGTGGCAGTACAGACTCAGAGGAAAACCTGTCTCTGAAGAGCTGTCACGTACCATTTTGTCCAGGCTGCTCATCTAAACTCATGGATCTAAATTTATTCCTGTTATAACTCCATGTCTTCATTACAATTTTGGCCCCTTATGCCTTCTTTCCTCTCCAGAGGAAGAATTTCTTCCCAGTGTATGAACAATCACTGCAGTATCTCCACTGATCTCTTTTTTCTGTAGTCTTGGAACCTTTTACTACTTGTAATATCTTGTAGCCAGAACACCCGTTAAGAGCTTATGCAATTACTAAGGTTAGAGCACTACTTTTTATAAGTGATCAGAAGGTTCATTGGTGACATACAATCTTAAAATGGATAAACTGCCAGCTTCAGATATGGAGTGATGTGCTTTTGAGCTATCTGCAGTGACTGCTTCAGCAGAAGGGATGTATAATATTAACCATAGGTCTGGACAAACTGAAAAGTGGAATTTTTAAATCTATCAATGATAAATGACAAAATTTCCTTGTCTTAAAAATATTTACCTTATTTTCACTCTGAATCAATGTACTTGCTCTAAAAGGTTAAAAACACAGAATACAAATGACCTTCCATTACGCCTTATAGAAATTCTGTAGCATCTTAGCAGTATTGGAGATGCACTAGTAAATCTTTTGTTGAGAAAAGAATTAACTCTATTATCAGAAATGTGTTCCTGTAGTAAAAAGAAAGACGATGAGTGGTATTTTGGGAAATGGATAAGCACACAAAATGCAATGAAGATGTCATCTCTTAGAGAAAGACATGATGCTATAATACAGAAAGCAACATCATTCAAACCTATGGGTAGGAAGAGGAACTGTTGTGAGAAATGCAGAAATGCTGATTGCTATGTGAGTGAATGAATGGAAGATTATGTTTTTGATTCCACTCCTTCAGTACTTCAGCAGCTTTGAAAATCTCAATCAATGATTATCAGAAATGTGAATACTTTTTTTTTTTTAATTCAAATAAGGGAAAAATATATATTTTTTTTCAATAAATAATATCAAGAGAATACATTTAGAAATCCTTTAATTTCATAGGGGAAGGCAGGAAAGGTTCAGACTTTCAGACAAGAGAGTAACTGTATATTATTATCAAAGTCCTAGAGAGGTTCTCAGCACTGCCTTTCATTTATCAAGGATGAGATTTTGCCACTGTCACTCTCACTGTGGACCTTATTCCATACATGATCTAACTAACTCAGTGTCAGAATTTTACTCTAATTAAGGATGTTCTTGTGATTGAAGCATAAGGTGCATGTCAAGATACTTGTCTTTTGCACAGGCTTGTGAAAGTCAGAAAATACTTCTAAGCTGAATGTTGAAATCTCATATGAAATCAGAATGCCTTTCTTCCCCATTGTCAAAGCTAGAAAACAGACACTGATTTCCAGAGGCCAAAGCATTTCCCAGTCCAGTTAAACGGAAAGGGAGAAGTAGTGAACTGGGTGTACATACATACATCATCATTTCTTGCTTGAGTGTAATTTCGAGACCTTAAGCAGCAGAAACATGGGCTGATAGCAAATGTGACACAGAAGCAAGAGCACTGAGAAAGTAATTGGTCAGATATAAGAAGATGGCATAATTTCAGACCCCAGATTAATGGAAACCTGTGAAAATATCAGTTTTTTGATCACTTGTATCTCAGTTTGCTCTTTTTAAAAGGATACTAATAATGCAGTCCACTGCAGGCATGTTTTGAAATATATTCCTCTGTGTCATAAATTTTATTGAATGATCTAAATATCCAGTGCTGTATTCACAGTTGTAAGCATTTTAGGATAGAGACTTATTTTTTGGCTCTGGAAAGATGCAGTTCAAGTTAGAAAACATTATAGGCTTAGTGATGGTATAATAGGAAAAAAAAAAATCTGTTATATACAAAAAGTAATATAAACAGTATAAAGCTATGCAAATAATAGTTCCAGTAAATCGATTTTCATTAGCAGTCTTTCCTGAACAAGATTTCTGTCCTTTGTATCATATAGACAGGGATTTTCCCCTCCCTGATTAGTATGTGCCACCTTCTAGCTGCAGCTTCAGACAGCAGCGTTTTCAGTTCCAGATGAAAATGGTGACACCTCAAAAAGGGCTGGAAGTCTTTAAAACCTTGTTGTAAGCCAGAACACTGACCTGAGATCATAAAGCTAAGTAAATCTACATAAAAAGAAAATTGAAAGATAATGTGCATGAACAGGAGACAACATGTTTTATGATTGAAAGGATGTGGTTTGTCTTATGTAGATCACACTTTGGGCTGATTAATGACCTTGACTTTACAGTCACGGGATCTCTTTCTAAAATGAACAGAACTATTAAGTGATCGTTGATTCTCTCCTTAGCCGATAGCACTGATTATCAAACATTAGCATGCTGTCAGTCTCTAAACCTCTTCAAGAATGAATTAAGCATGGAAACTAAACCTTGAACCCTCCTTCAAGATCCCATTAAGATACAGTAGCATACGGGCTACAGGTAAACACTGCATGCCCTGAAATGAAGAGATACAATATTCCATGCTAAGTCACATTCCAGAGGAATGAATTAATTGGGGGATGAGTAGGAGGAAGGGAAAGGATAAATAGCCATAAACACGTAGTGGGTTAAATTTTCAAAACATTATCACATTCAAGCAATACAATATACTGATTGGTATCTTCAATCTCACATGCTGGTATGAGTTCCACTGTTGTGTAGATTTAATTCACCCTATTTGACTGTTGTTTATTCAGTTGACTCTGTAGGTGTCTAACCATAGATCTCACATATTTAATTGCTTAATTTATAGGCAGAGTTACAGAGGTACTTTAAATATATTTCTGATAGCTGTTTCCTTTCCCATTACATTACTGAAATACTAATAACCATTTAAAAGAAATCTTTCAAGAAACACAAATAAGAATTGGCTGCCTGAGTGCTACTGGCTCACAATGAAATTTCTGTTAACAGCAGGCCATGGGAATCTTGAAACTTTGTTCCTGAAGCAGCCCTATCTTTCTGATGTTACTTCTTGAACAAAGTACGGACCACTTTTAGACATTGGCCCAAATTTACAATGAAGAAGATGTATCAAAGCTACATCTTGTCACATTGTTAGAAGATACATACATGCAAAGAATTTTGCTGAACACAGAATGAAAGTAGTAGTGTTAGTGCTGATCTGTAGAGTTCTGCTCCTTTCTTTCACATTTGTTTTATTTCATGAAAGTGGTGTATAAATGTACTTGACTAGAGATTGATATGTTTGTCAACTGAGCCATGATGGAGATATGGAGACGGAGAGACATGGAAGGAAGAAAGTTTAAAAAAAAAAAAAAAAGGAAGGAAGAAAGAAAGAAAGACGGACGGAGAAACAGCCTGCAGGCAACATGCGAGTTTTCTTGACTCAAGTTTTGAGGATAAAGCAGTGTCCTAGGGACTGTGGTTAAAAATAAGCTCTTTATTAGGCATCAGTCACAAACTGGCCAGTCCTCAATCAAGTTTGTTCTACTATGGCTCATCAGAGAAGCAATGTGCTAATGTCTTTCTCATTTGAAAGTCACACTGCTTTATTTTTCTTTTTTTTCCACTGTTTCCCTCCCCCCCTTTTTTTTCCTTTTAAGATGATGCAGTTGTGATCAATCTTTTTTAGCTCAAATGATCATTATTTGTGTTATTTACTTTAATATTCCATAACTGTCTTCCATTGTCTATATGTACATTTACTGATGATCTTTATTTCTATCTGATGTCTTACTAAACAAGGCTGGATCAGAAGCAAAGAACGCTACTGCAGCAGATATTCATTGTCTGCCATCCCTTCTTTCTATTGTGACTTTCATGTGGAAGCACAATCTTCACAGCTAGACACAGCAGAGTTTCTGTCCTGAGACAATGCTCTCAGACTGTATACAAAGGCTTTGAGGAATCTTGAGTCTTGATCCTAGCTTAATATGAGGTTTCAGTGATCTGGTGGCTTAGATAAAGGAGAATGAACACACATTCTTTTTTCAGCAGCAGGAAGGCAGAAAGATATGTTGACTATTAGTCAGCAGCTGTTCTGGGGTGGGACTAAAAAGCTTTTGCAGACACATAATTGTACCTGCTTAGTTATTGGGATCTTTCCATATTACATGCTTAAGATTCATCAGTGTGTACATGTTCTTAACTTTTACTGAAAGAGAGCTTAGGTAGTTCATATTACTTTAATTTTTTTCCGTGGATAAAGTACAGATATGAACAGAGGTCTCAAAGCCTTGTTGGTGCCTTGTAACTTCTTAAGCTGTAGCAATTTGGTACCAAGCCAACTCCTAGCTGAGCTTGATATCAGTCAAGGTGACCTGATCCTTCAGGTCTTAGATTGATCAGATTTTCTAAGATTCAGGCTCTCATTGTCACGACTTAAGAAATTAATTAGTGCCCAGAGTAGTACTGTACAACTGAACAAGTCCAGATGGTCTCTGCAACAGGGCTATTTTGAAATAAACATTCATGAGAACTACACGATGGGATAAGATAAGCCTTTATTTAAACTGGGACTCCAGTGATTAAAGCCCTGTTGTTTGGTGTTTTCAGTCATATAATGGCGTTTTTTCTATGAACAGTACTTATCTTGTCTCTATCTCTGTAGTGTTTGGGCACCTCCCAGACTTTGATGTTTATCTCTCTCACTATACTTAGGTGTAACATCAAATATTTCTGCTTTGATTTTACAGAATAGCAAGAAGTGAGATATGGTCCAAGGTCACACAGGAAGAGTGCACCTTAGGGAAGCACTGACTGGTGACCCAGACTTAGCATACCAGCTATTACCCTTCTTCTCAAAACAAAGCTGGTGAGGGGCCTGGAACACGAACCCTATGAGGAGAAGCTGAAGGAGCTAGGGTTGTTTAGCCTGGAGAAGAGGAGGCTCAGGGCAGACCTCATTGCTGTCTACAACTACCTGAAGGGAGGTTGCAGCCGGGTGGGGGTTGGTCTCTTCTCCCAGGCAACCAGCAACAGAACAAGGGGACACAGCCTCAAGTTGTGCTGGGGGAAGTATAGGCTGGATGTTAGGAGGAAGCTGTTGACAGAGGGAGTGATTGGCATTGGAATGGGCTGCCCAGGGAGGTGGTGGAGTCACCATCCCTGGGGGTGTTCAGGAAAAGACTGGATGAGGCACTTCGTGCCATGGTCTAGTTGACTGTCTAGGGCTGGGTGCTAGGTTGGACTGGATGATCTTGGAGGTCTCTTCCAACCTGGTTGATTCTATTCTATTCTCCTTTTTTTTTCATGAACATAATTTGAGGCTTTTGCTGAGTTTTTCTCTGAGACTAATCACTAGAATGGCCAGGAAGATATTTGTTTAAAATCATGCTTAAAATGTCATAACAAAGAAAAGAGGTATTTGAGAGGCAAGCAAACTTATAATCGGAATTCATCTTACCAACACACCAGGTGTAATTTTTTTAACTTTAAAAACCCCAGACAATCAGTGAACTTCAAAATTTGCAATTGTTTTACAAAAGAGATTATATACAGGTGGAAAGATACTTGAAGTAACAAAAGCAAAAGTAAATATAGGTCAATGGTCCAAAAGATGGTGAGAAACCAAAGCTTAATTCGAGAAGCACTGAACCAAGTGATGCACAGATCAACCAGTCCTGCTCATACTTAGATAACCACCTGGAACTCCTTCCTGAGGAAAAAAAAAAAAAAAAAAATAGAATCAATCAGGTTGGAAGAGACCTCCAAGATCATCCAGTCCAACCTATCAAATACATACTGTTCTATTCCTCCAAAATCTTTGGTTCAGTCCCGCAGTAATGTACATGTTGCACATCTGTACCTTGCAGTGCAATGCTATCAGCAAATTTTAAAAGACCCTGTCTTGGAGTGCTCTGGATCTGAATGAATTGTGCATGCAAATTAGAATGAATGTGACATGGCATAGAGATTAATGGCTTGAGACAAAAGTTGGGATTTGGTCCTAAGTTTTTGAACCCATATATAAAGTAGAACTTCGTTCTTAATACAGATCTTGTTGACTGAAAGTAGATGCTTCCATGTTTACCAGTGGCATGTAGTCTATTGATTTAAGGTTTGGTGTTGCAAGTGAGAGGAAAATCAAGTCTGGTATGCCTATTCCAACACTCACTATTGACTCAGCTATAATTCATATTGGTTTGAAAGAGATATTTTTACTTATTACTCATCCTACTATCATTTCTGCCACTAACCTCTCCAAATACCAGTAATGAAAAACTTCATAACAGTTTCTCTAAACAGCATATATGATATTAAGCATATTTTACATTTTTTTAGCGCTTAATGTTTTGAAAGCCTATACACACCAGTATGACCATCTTCAAACTGCAAAAAGATCAAACAGGAGCAGCTCTTTTAGTGCAGCTTCATGTCTTCTTCTGCATGTTGCACTGTTGCATTTATGAGTTTCCTTCTGCTTTCATAGCTCTGTTCTTCCCATTAACAGTGAGAGACCTACTTTCACCTCTTGCTCTTTTCACTGAACCACATGAATTCCACTTTGCTGGATTAGATTATTTTGCATATCCCCAACCGTTAAAATGTTAAATTGACATGAATTTTCTCCCTCAGTTTGTTATTTCTCTGACTTCCCTTCGAAGGCTTCCTGGAGACCCCAAAATGCTCATCTCAAATGATTGTGGGCCTTATTTCTCTCCATAATTGGAAAGACCTAGATAGCAAGACTGGAATATTGAGAACCAAGATTCCCTCTCATGTATGTGAGGCAACACTTTTACAACAACGTAAATTCCTTACAAGCTAATTATGAAATGATTCTTTTGAGAGGAGCACTCTTTTAAAGATGTTGAAAGACCTTTATAGTATCCACTATTCTTGGTAGACCTATCTGTTCTTGAAACTGTTTCTACTTAGCTTACAAGAAAGATTGTTCAATATTTGAGCATATGTGTCTACTTCTGTGGCGGAGGGGGAAATCTGCCCTTATTGCCCGTTTGTGGCGAAGGGGAGAAATTAACTAATGCGAGAGAATATTTATAAAAATGTATATATTTATTAAACTTCAATATTTGTCAGCTCTCGCCACCCCCAACCACTGAACTTATAATACTAATATTTA
>WAAF01000019.1:404362-419646 GCA_013400475.1 Tricholaema leucomelas
TTGCCATAATAGGCAAGGAGCCACAGGCCTGGACTTTCCAAACATGGGGCTCACATGGGCCTAGCACCCGGCAAGCGTGAGCTGAGCATGTGGGGGCTTCCACAACCTAAAGCCTGGGCAGGACAGACTGCACGTGGCTCCAGGCCCGTTGTGCCCCTCTGTGCTGGCCATGTGCTCACCCCTGACTAAAAGCAGGAAAAACATGTCCAGGCAGAGCAAGGCATATGCAGGTCTGATTTCGGGCCTATGGGCCCTCCACGACAACTTCAATTGAAATCTATCAGTGTACCAGTATGGAAAATTATTTCAAACACAAAATTCTTCCAAAAAAACTTAAAGAAATATACTGCATAGGTGGATGATAGCAAATCATTCAAGGAAGCTGTAGCCACAGGTAAAAGTTGTGTGACTCATAGTGATATTGCTTAACCACAAGCACACAAAAGAGCAGATTAAGTGTTTTTCAGTGAATAAAGAGAATGAACATTCACTCACCAGCAAACTTAAAGGGTAGATGAAGTGCAGAGATGCACTTATTCTGACAATATTTTGGGACATAATGAAGTTGTATGAGCAAAACAGCAAGCTTTGTTCAGTATACCCTGCCTATCAGCTTTATATTTCTTTAGGCTCCATGCTGCTTGCTTGAGGGCATGAGCAGAATGAATGCAGACCTTGGCATACACACAAAGCAAACCATAGAGTAAGTTCTCAAAGGGCCATGTGCTATGCCCAAGTATCATACCTCCACTTCTGTCAGTTAACAGATATGTTTTGAGCAGCAAAGCCTGCGTGTTCTCCAGGGGTTGGAGGAGGAGCTATTTTTTTCAAAAGCATGACACCATAAAGGCAGTGCCTCCCACCTCCAAGTGAATTCCTGAAAGAGTCACTGAGGTGAGATGCTGATGAACATCAGTTAGTGGCAACAGCCTTTCCCAATTCCCTATTGAAATCAAGAGCTGAGCAGAACTGAAGTAAAACTAGGTCACAGTTGGGTAAAATAGCACCATTAAAAAGATAATTCTGCTCCTACCTTTGAGCAAGGCAGAGCCTTGTAGCTAAGAGAAATTTGAGCAATATCACTACAAAGGCAGCATATACAACTTCTCTGTCAACTACATCCTTGAAAAATACAAATATATGACAATCTGCTAATTTGTAAGAGGCAGAAGGAAGGAGTTTGTTTGGGATGATGGCAGTCACCTAATTACATGTTCTCTAGGCTATGTGTGATTTGTCTGAGTGTAAGCATATAAGATATTACTTTTGTCATAATGGTGAAGGGTTAGTACCAATCTGTGTTTCTTGCTCAAGGGTTTCAAAGACAGGTATAAGCAAGGCTGACCAAAGTAAAAGAAATTGAATGTGTGAGGAACAGAGGAGAATGAGGTGGTAGAAATTAGGAAGATGTTTTTGTTGGTTAGCTTTTATATCTTTCACAGCTCTGGGCCCCTCAATTCAGGAGAGATGTCGAGGTGCTGGAATGTGTCCAGAGAAGGGTGATGAAGCTGCTGAGAGGCCTGGAACACAGCTTTATGAGGAGAGGCTAAGAGAGCTGGGGTTGTTTAGCCTGGAGAAGGAGGCTCAGGGCAGACCTCATTGCTGTCTACAACTACTTGAAGGGAGGTTGTAGCCAGGTGGGAATCAGTCTCTTCTCCCAGGCAACCAGCAACAGAACAAGGGGACACAGTCTCAAGTTGTGCTGGGGGAAGTATAGGCTGGATGTTAGGAGGAAGTTGTTGACAGAGACAGTGATTGGCATTGGAATGGGCTGCCCAAGGAGGTGGTGGAGTCACCATTCAAGAGAAGACTGGATGAGGCACTTAGTGCTATGGTCTAGTTGACTGGCTAGGGCTGGGTGCTAGGTCGGACTGGATGATCTTGGAGGTCTCTTCCAACCTGATTGATTCTATGATTCTATGAACGCTGGGTAGTTTATCTGTCTCCTGGTTAGCTGTACTAGTAACAGACAAAGATACAATTGAGACTACCAGAAATAATGCTAAAAAAAACCTAAATTAATAATGCTGAGTTCAGAGATGTGTCCAAATTTCCAAGAGGAGAAAATAAAATCACAATGTAAGTGAATAACAGCAAGTTACTTCCAACTGAGGTAACACTTTCTATCCATAATGTCAACGGTATTCAGTCAACATTAGCTTTACATAACAGCTATATTCCAAAGAGACATAAAGAAAAGGAATTAAGCAAACATGTTTTTTCTCTTGCTTTTCACTGTCTGGAACATGAATGTCACATGGTAAATGTGGTCTTTATCTTCAGACACCCCAAAGAAGACAGTAAGTTAAAAGTCTCCTCATAAAGTTGGCAAGGATAACCATGTTGTTAAAATGTGGCATGTGCTTAAATATTTCAGAGCCTGCAATGTTTTAACCAGCACATCTACATTTAACGGCTGAGCCCATCTTTTCCTCATCCTCATTTGCATACTTTTTGAGGCTTTTATTTGAATTTTTCCCTTCCAGATTTGTAGGGTCTGGAAAATGAAGGGATAGGAAGAATCACTTGTTTTTGCATGATAAGGAGTAACAACTGACAGAATATTAATTATTTCCTGAAATAATGAGTAATGTGGTCTGCTTTATCAAATTTTGTCACTGCTTTTAGTATGATTAGGCTAACAAGGAATGGAATTAGGACAACCTGTTTGAATCTGGTTTATGGATGAGAATCCGAGGATCGTCAGTCCTAAATTCATGTCTCCACCGTGAGAGGAATAGGGACCTATATTTTAAATCCCATCCTGTACAAAGTTACAAAGTCCTGCCAATAGGATAGACCCTACAGGCACATCAGCTGATATTTCTTAGTGAACCAAATTAGTTTCAATAGTTAGCAATACTCCCTCCAGTTCTAGACATAGTGCGAAGGCAAGCTGAGGTGTCATTCAGACACTGCCTTGCTTAATCATATGCTTGTGCCAACAGACTAAATGCAGCTATTGAACCCTGATTTTGGATGAACACTTGAGTGTACTCTCATCATTGCTCGTGGCTGACTGATGCAGCTCATATGAACACAACACAGGCACAATGACTATTACATCACAGAGCCCATGCAATAACAGCTCTGTTCATATCTGCCTCATCTGTGGTATGGATGAATCTTACCTTAAGCCTGGATGATCTGGAGTCATATTTCCAGAGAACCAGGTAGCATACCCAAGGCAAAGATAATTCCTGAGGCAGCTGAGATTTGACAGCTGCAGTGTACTCACTTGCTTCCACAACTGGGCTATACAGGTCAGGCGTTGGAAAGACGCAATCACATAGAGACTCAGGACACATAGTCTCTCTGGCAACCAGAGAACCCAGGAGTCTGATTCTGTCCAGCAGTCTGAATAAAGGCTGTTTTATCTTCACTGCAGCATACTCCTGTCTCTTTTCCATGGAAAGAGGGACTTTAGTGACAGGGTCAAACAGCTGTCACATATTGCACAAAGTTACAAAGGGTAATGGATACAGTTATACTTCATGTAGATTAGTCACACCAAAAGCAAACTTGCTTTTAGAGAGGGAATGAAAAACAAAAACATTCCTTTCCCCTTTTATTTTTTCCCTTTCTTTTTTTGAATGACCAAAATGATCATATTAACATTGCTCTTTGCAAAAAGAATGTGCTTGTAATGTCTTATAAATCCTGCCTGGTTCCCATTGTAAAGCACAAGGAACCCTATAAGTGATTTCAAGACATTAAACCAGGTTAAGAACAGGTATTTGCAGTGGATAAGAATCTGTCTAACGCTTTAACAAAGAGTACAGTACTGTAACAAAGTATATCTTCCTTATTTATTCCTGTTTTGCAGAAAGCAGAAACTGTTCTTGCCATGCATTACCCTATTATGTTCCTTTTTGGGAACCTGAGACCTTTTGAATCTATCTTTTGAACCACTTTAATATGCAGCAGAACAAAAGGATCACAGTGTCACTGATGAATAAGTTGTAAAGCCAAAGCAATAATTACAAATTGCGAATGGAAAATGCGTATAGATAGGGAGAAAAAAGTACCATATGCAAGCACAAAAATAATATTTTTTCACCATATTTATGTTATTTAACCCTCTCTCCCTCCCCGTTTTCCATTCTCCTCGCTCCTCTCAAAGAAATCTTTCTTTCAATAGCCTCCAGATATGGAAAGGGACACCAAGGGGAAGGAAGAATCAGCTTTCATTGATGTCGTGACTAAGGGCCATGGTCTTGGCCTAGACCCCTGACCTTCATGTCTGTAGCATTATACACAGTGTCTGATGTGATCAGCACAACCTTGTTATGCAGCTTTTGTACTGTGCATATTTAATTTCAAAACACATTCCAATGGCAGCGGGGAAAAAAATCGCCCTCTTTTAAGTGTATGATTCACCAGCTCTTTAGAGTCAGTTGGTGGCAGATGGGCAAGTGTGAAAACTTCTATTTGTGATCTCACACTATATAATGAGCACAAGCCACCACTGGAATCGCAGTTTCTGCATGGAGAGCACTGTGCACTCACTTCCCTCTCAGAATTGGTTCTCTTAACGTACACCGCAGTGGGAGCTGTGCCAGGAAGCCTGGACATGGCCATTGTCCCCACAAGCATCCCAAGGAGCATCACAGGCTTTCTGAGGCTCCCTTGCATGAGGCCTTTGCCATGTCAGCAAACACTGCTGCAAAGCAGCCTTTGTACTTTATGCTTTGGAGGGCCTAGCGCCAAGGCTTTACCTTTATACCTTGAGTGCTCCTTTTTACCACAGAATACACAGCATCTGCCACTCTTAGTTAACTACATTATAAAGATGTAGTCTAGTTTCTGAAGTGCTTCTTTTACACAAAGTAGTCACACTCTGTTCTGCAGCCTATAACACAGAGATTTTCACCAGAGTGAAGCATCCAGGTTCACCTGGGAGTGAAACTCCTTAGTATACAACCTCTGTGACTCAAACCCTAACTTTCAGTTGGAATTTTAACTGAAAAGATTAAAATAAGGACATTTCTAGAGAAACTACACAGACTGAAATTTGTCAAGAGTTGTAACTTAAATATCATATGCTTTTTGGTCCTTAAACCTGAAGCATTCTTTTGTGCAACCTGTCCACTAGAAATGAATGCATTTTCTCTAGTTAAAATAAGAACCTTGTAGAAATTTAACTAATAATGGGATGTGAACAATTCTGAAACTGAAAACAACTCATGCCTCTATGCTGTCTGTTGTTATTGTTATTGTCAGTGGTTATTATAGTAGTAGTATATTATATATAGTAGGCCAAAGATGAGCCAGCAGTGTGCCCAGGTGGCCAAGAGAGCCAATGGCATCCTGGCCTGTATCAGGAACAGTGCGGCCAGTAGGAGGAGGGAGGTTATTCTTCCCCTGTACTCAACACTGGTCAGGCCACACCTTGAGCACTGTGTCCAGTTCTGGGCTCCTCAATTCAAGAGAGATGTTGAGGTACTGGAACCAGTCCAGAGAAGGGCAACAAAGCTGGTGAAAGGCCTGGAACACAAACCCTATGAGGAGAGGCTGAGGGAGCTGGGGTTGTTTAGCCTGGAGGAGAGGAGGCTCAGGGCAGACCTCGTTGCTGTCTACAACTACCTGAAGGGAGGTTGTAGCCAGGTGGGGGTTGGTCTCTTCTCCCAGGCAACCAGCAACAGGACAAGGGGACACAGTCTCAAGTTGTGCCGGGGGAAGTGTGGGCTGGGTGTTAGGAGGGAGTTCTTCACGGAGAGAGTGATTTGCCATTGGAGTGGGCTGCCCAGGGAGGTGGTGGAGTTGCCGTCCCTGGGAGTGTTCAGGAAAAGACTGGATGGGGCTCTTGGTGCCATGGTCTGGTTGACTGTCTAGGGCTGGGTGCTAGGTTGGACTGGATGATCTTGGAGGTCTCTTCTAACCTGGTTGATTCTATTCTGTTCTATTCTATTCTAAGAGGAGCTTGGCCAGCACCCATGAGTGATGTTAGAGCAATCATCAAGCCTAATCCTACATAGCCGGGGGGCCACCAGGCCCCCCGGCCTTTGATCCCCTCCACCATTCACCCAGCGTGCACTCACCAAGGTGGGAAACTCACCAGTGATGACTGGAGGAGGATCCTCTGCCCAGTCGGGCAAGCTTAGGGCTACTGCCTCTTCTGGGGCCAGTTATAAAGGGGAGCGAGCAGGGAGGGCAAAGTGGTCACACCTGGGGTGGGAGGAGACTGCAATAGCACCCAGGTGCTGTGGGTTTTGGGGGAAAAAGAAGGAAATGTGGGGTGGGGTGGGAAAAGAGCAAAGATTGTATTCTTCACAGAAAGAGTGATTGGCGCTGGGATGGGCTGCCCAGGGAGGTGGTGGAGTCACCATCCTTGGAGGTGTTTAAGAGACTGGATAAGGCACTTAGTGCCATGTGTTAGTTAATTAGAAGGGTTAGGTGGTAGGTTGGACTCGATGATCCTAGAGGTCTTTTCCAACCTGGTTAATTCTGTGTGTGTGTGTGATTATCATAGTGCATTGGTTTGTACAATCTAATCAGGAATTAGAACCTGATTCTGCAAGACACTGAACAAGAAAATTTTCTCTGCCTCAGTGATCTTGACATTCATGGCATCTGATAGGATCCAAAAAATGTAAGTGATGAATAAGAAGAATGGCATTACATAAAAGAAGATGTTATGGCAGCTTGCTATGTGTTTGCCCAGTTTCATAGAAGGAAGTTTTATTTTCATTTTATGAGTCTTCAAATCCCTCAAATTTTTGGCAAGAATCAAAGACCTAATCTTGTGAAGTGCTGAATGTCTCCTGTGATATCATCATCCCCTTAGTGACAGTCCCCAAAGTAGAAGAACTAAAAATACTGTAAAAGAGGAAAGAAAACAAGAGGCTCTGGAAATTTGAAGAGAAAAGATGTTATTGAAGGGTCTGTAGCTTGGTTAGGCATCTTTTGGCTGCAAAGAAGCTTAAAGAAGGTCATTGATAATACAATTCAACATACAGGGATTTGGGTGCATGTTCAGCATGAATTGATTTTCACTCTGTTCTTGAGGTGTGCCTTCTGATAGGTTTAGTGCAGGCCAGCATAAGGCAGTAATATGCTTAATATCCAATACAAATCAGAACAATAGGTAACTATCAGAACAATAAGTAACTACAAAACCCCAAGCAAACACTAATTAGGGACTTCTGGATCCGAACAGTTCCTAGGAACATTATTTGCACTGCAGGAGAAAGGTAAAATATTAGCTAATCTAAAAAATGAATGTTATAAGACATCAATAAAAATATCTAGTAGTATTATCCATCATTCTATTGACATTGGGAATTCTTCCTGAAATTTAATGGAAACCTCTTCAGTATGTGTTCTTTCTTTTTTGCTGTATCTTATATTCAAAAGGCATGCAATATTATTTTGGCTTTGTTTATGGTTACCATTATTATTTGTGATTGCACCTCAGTTACAGCAAGTAGTATCTAAGGATTTTAATAATGATAGTGTGACCAGAAAAGAAACTAGAGGAAATAGAATTTAACTAAGTGAGACCTGACAGCTCTTATACACATTTGAATTAAAGGAGTTTTGCTTATTCTTCAGTGCTTGCAATTAAGAATGAAGTTTGACTGAATTCATTCTAAAATTAGGAAGATATCATGCCAGCATCGTCATAACTCTGTCTTTCAGATGAAGTCAATCCTCTTAAAGTTTACTGTATCATGTAGAGATACTCTGGTATGTCTTCAGGGATAACAAGTCGAGATTCAAGACATGGTTCAACGTAACAGTATGTTTTCATTGTGGATTTTAATTCTTTATCTTGTTTTCATGCCATCCATGATCAAACTGTAAGTGTTTGTGCTCAAGTCTCTGGTTAGCAAAGGCCCTAACCAGAAAGGCAGCTACAAACAGTCCGCGCAATGTCACATGCTGGAAATCATAATAGTTCTGGACTCCCAGTAATTTAATCTCACCTCCAGTTCTAAGTTAGAGGAGAATTTAAAATAGACATTTTTATTCAATTAAGCTACACACATTGTAAGTAATATAGAGATTATTAACAAATATTTTTGAAGAAAGAGAAAGCAATGTGCTCTCTCTCTCACGCTAAAAAGCCTTGGCCCAGAGCCAGTTATTATTATAAGCTGGCTGAACTGGCACAAAGCCAAGAAGCTGATAATTTAGCATGAAGCCAAAATGGATGGCTTTTCTGCCATTCCTCTCTTTCAGTTATAGCTCGTGGGTCTGACAAAGGTTTTTACCACCTAAATTTTTGAAACTGCTCATGGATCAAGTGTGTATATGTCTGTGTGGGTGGGGATGGTACTGAGGGAGATCTGCCATGTATTGTATGTTTAGAAAAGGATATGACATCCTGTTTATAATCCTACCAGAGTTAGGCTGGTTATTCCTTTTATTTAGTGATCCAGATGACAAATTCAGATGTCCTCTTCCTGGGTCTAATTTCCTCCTTTGATACTTGAGAAAACTTGCTTGAGCCAAGGATGTGTGAGACTGTTGTCCTTTAGGTGAATTGAAGGAAACAGTGACACTTCTGTGAACTCGTCATTCAGCAGAGGATGGGACAGCAGACCATCCAGACTTTTAGACTTCTATCTTGGCTATCTCTGATTTAATTTGCCCAGAGAGACAGTAATAAATCCTAAATAGCACTAAAACTGCCCTCCAGGACCCCGCCCCCAACACCAGGCATGGTGGTCTGATAGGGGAATGGCATCTGCACAAGTGGAAGGAAAGGTGAGGGCAGGCCATCTTTCTGGATTTGGTAACACAAGTCACCTGCTTGCCATGGTGCATACAACAGCAATTTGGTGTGGGTATCCTATGGCCAAGGAACTAGTATCAGTGGAAGAATTTCCTTTAACCTTTTCTGCATGTTTGTTGGTGCAATGGTAAGCAAGCTCAAACCTTATGTTAAGGTTAAACTTTATCTTCAACCACTATGGCCTTCTGTGTTTGATACATACTGTGGACAGACCCCAAGAAATACAGCGTGAACATATAGGTGTGTGCTAGTTTGAAGCTAGCTGGAATGTTTTGGTGAGAAGAATTAGATTACAGGCTGTGAAAGGAAAACAATGGTGATGTCTACTTCGCTCATAGGCTTGCTGAGATGTATAAGAATGAAAAGCAAAACATAGATAATCACTTGGGAGTCTCGCTTGGGACTAGGGAACTGGCTGAACTGCATCTTACTCTCTAACCTCACCCTTCATTTTGGACTAATCCACTTTGCATCCTCACCCCCTGGCTGAGCCTCCATTCTTCCTTGGGACTGGGGTAAGGTTGAGAGGGGTAGGGGGAAGGTGAAGGGGTGGTTGAGAGCCCCTCCTGGGGACTCAGGTTTCTGGGAGGTGAGTTATGGTTTTGTATTACCTTTTACCTTGTATATTTCTGTATATAACTGTATATACTGTAAATATCTATTTGTATATTGTGCTAGCTGTAAATATAAGCTTCATTCACATTTCCAGAGCTGGCAGAGTCTAGTCTGGGTGATTTCTAAAAGTGTGAGGGGGGCGGGAAACACCCCAAACCATCACAAGGTGGTAACTGAATCTCACACAAGTAATCACACATGTTTTTACCAAATACCTTTACTCTTGTCAAAATACTTTCATTATGCATAGGCCAGACAGCCATCTGAGTACACACAAAGAGACTTTTAAATGGCTTGAGTAAATAGATATGTGGAAGACAGTCTGCATAAGCCAATACATTTTCTTTATTTCTTTTTTTTTTAAAGCAAATGATGGATATTTCTTGGAGCTCTAACATAAAATATTCCGTTCATCCAGTTTACACAGTGAAGATGCCCTCCAGATGAAAAATTATAGCCAGGTAAGCATGACTAGACCCTCATATATATCAGAATCTAATGACCAGAGTCCAGCTCATGGATAACTATTTAACACAAGATAACACATTTTTTCTTGTAAATCAAATATGATCAAGTGGAAAAGAGCTACACAGGAAAGTTCTCAGTGAGGTTGTTTGTGCCTTTAAAACCTAACAGCAGCAGAGTGGTAGAGAATGATCATGGCCATTTAACTGGGTACTTTGGGCCTGATTCTCTGTTACATTACTCTCATTTGTAAACAATACACTAATTCTGAGTGCACTAGAGTGACACATCACAAAAGAAGAACATGAATTCTGAAGGATATATCAGCTTTACTTTTGCAATGTAGAACAGACATGCATTTTCCCATAGACAGATTCCAGTTACTTCATTACTGAAGATAAATGTCTAAGTAAGAACTGCAGGCTTTGTTCTCCGGGAGGTGGGCCTTAATTCAGCAGGGTGCTTAAGTACTTCAGAATGTGAGTAATGAGCAGCTCCACGACTTAAAGGCCTAACTATAGAAGATGTGGGTTAGTGGTTGAAGGCGAGATCTGGGATTCAGGGCTTTACGCATTCTAATTCCAGCTTTAGTGGTCTCCATGGTCCTCTCTATTTTTAATGTGCAAATAGTAATCCTTAACTCATGAAAAAAGCTAAGCTTTATTACATAACAACATGGCCCACTTTTATTTCTGTTATTGTTTGGTCTCTCCGAGTGTTATACTTAACCCTAAACACTGTTTTTGTAACTTACAGTCTGGTTCATGTTTCATACTGCTCTTAACAACCCTTCATCAAAAGGGTAAGGGAAGACTTCTCACTGGCAACTCTGCAGTGAATTCTCCAGCTACCCAGAGAAAGCTGGGCATGGCAAAGAAATAAACTTTGCCTTGAATAAGCACATACAACAGATTTCTGGCAGTTTGATAGGCAACACTGAAAAAGACAAGCATTGGTCAGAAAAGATCTAGTCACTCCATAAAGTGATCTTCAATGAGGAGGATAGGTAACACCAGTATGAGTAGGCATCCTTTTAAGACTAATCCAAATGGTGGGAAACAGATAATTTCATAGCACTGGAAATGCGTTGTGACACCTGCTGAGAAAATTTCAGTTAGAGACCTAATAGGCTGCTAGTGTATATCCCATCAAAGGCTGCATTAGAGGCCCAGGAAAGAAGAGAGATTTCTGTACCTATGCCAAATATTCTGTCACCAAAATTTTGCTTTTGATGCAAATTCACTGGACTATAGTTGTCCACAATGCAGGTAACAGCAGAATTCAGTGACACAGTGAGGTTATGCATTGCAAATACAAAAGTTTTTTTTGCAAAAATATATTCTCTGGTCCTTAATAGACAGACACAGCTTTTGCCAGCAACTAACTGACAGATATTTTCCTTTTAAAGAAACTCCTATATGCTATTGTAAGTTCTAAGAAAACCCCTACTGAATTTCAGTAATTACTACAGAAGTTGGTAACTGTAATGTGATGCAAATTCTGCAATCTCTCAAACTTTCGTACAAGCACAGTTTAACAGTGAAATTCCAGCTACAAAATGTTTTAAAAAATCATTGTTTGCTTTCACTTTTTTTTTTTTAACATAAATGTTAATGAAGACATGAATAATAATATACTCTTCTACCAAAATCAGAACAATATAAGCAAAAGGTAAGTGAAAAAAAGACAGCACGGTTCTCTACAAGTATATTGTATGGATTTTGTTCTCTGTTTCTTGAATGGAATTTACTATTCATTACCTTCTTTGCACTAACAAATGTCTTGGAGTTGACAAGATGGGAACAAGATAAATAAATATTGATGATTTATTTTGCCAATTTTTGCCTGTTCAATAGAAATATCTGTTAAAATTTTCAATTATGAGTGGTGATGAATGGGAGAATGTGACGGAATAGCACAGTGAATGGGATATAGACCTTTTGTCAAACTCGAACATGTTCAGCTGACCTACCTGGATATTGGTATACTGCTGAAAGCTTGTACTGCAAAGGTTCACTGTCACATGAATGAAGAAACATAAGGCCCTACAGAAATGTACAAATACTGCAATCAGGAACTGACTCTCAGAAAGGAATCTGAGAAAGGAGTTCAACCTGGGTTTCAAACATTTGTCCTTTGGGATTGTAATAGGAGGCCTTATTGCCTTACAGCCATGTTTGAGTCAGAGCTTGATCTGTGAGCTGTGTTGTAAGCAAACCTAGTGGATGGATCCTTCCGGGACTATACCTCATGTATACAGGCTAAGTAGCTTTAAGTGGTGAAATTAAATGATAAGCTTCCATGGTAATGTCAAGAGTAATGGATTTCTGAAAGTATGCTATTGATTACTAAACAAATTGCAGGTGTCCACTTATAATGTGGGTAGTATCCTACAAATCCCATTCTTCCTTGTGTTACCAACATTTCCTGCAACTGGAATCCCATGGTTGAGTAAGGCCCAGGATAGTTCTTTGCCTATTTGAAGACTTTTATCCAATTATGCATAAATGAGTTCTAATTAATCCTAGCATACTCACTTCTGTGGTCCAACAATTTATGTATCTCATTGTGCATGAACATAAAGTATGGATGAAAAAATATGCATAAAATGGAGTTAAATAATGTTGTTGTTATTATTCTTAAAGTGTCCAGCTTAAGGCAACATCTTTGGTATCCTGCCATGCCATGTATCTACATCCAAGTCTCATTTAAACATGCTATTAAAATGTGTACAATGTCTTCATGTTCTGTCTGCTTTTAAACTTGAGCATAGATCCCTCAGGCATTCATGGTATGTGTAATCCTGTGTAAGACAGTAGAAGCAGGGGGCCAAAATAAAGCAAGAGGAGTGTATCTGACAGAATTATTTGAAAGGAGTTGATCACTTGACCAGAGTACTGGACACCTGCCTATGGAATCCAGTCTAGTAAAAAAAAAAAAAAAGATTAAAAATCTATCTGCCAGGTTATTTTTGTACTTCATTTTCTTATAGATCTTTTTCACCTTAAACAGCTTTGATCATATGGAGGATAGTGAAAGGTAAGTGCACAAAGCACAGCTCATCTGTCTAGTATCTAGATGAAGATTTCAGGAACGTAGGTGTTTGTACAATGTGGTTTGAAAAACTCTCATGATCCTGAGCCTGTACATGGCACGGGTCTTAGTTCAGGCAAGCATGAAAGTGTAGTATGAATGTTTTGCTCTAATACAAATCAGTGGAAGTGGTATCATCAGATGGTCAATGGGAACTTTCCCTGGAGGGCTGAATACAATTTTGCCTCAGCCCAGGCTCAGTTGAGTCAACTGGAAGAATCTGAAGGGAATATGCCTGCATCTGACCTGGGAGAGTTCAGCAGAGATTACAGACATACTTGCTCTATGGAGCATAAGACCTTGGAAGAAAGGAGTAAGACAGAGAGAAAATGACAAGGTGAACACAGCTGTAGTTTTCATAGTTACACATAAAATACAGTTGCATAGGAATGTTTTAACACAGGCAATCTTAATCATCACTCATGCTCATTATTTTACTGTTTGTATTCCACAAAGTGTTGCAAATATGAGTGTTCCTTAAATTGAAGGTTGATAGTTTTTCCGAAATCTAGCGTAGGGCTTTCGGAGTACCTTTTTGCATCTGTCAGTCAGTAGAAACTTCTAACTCAACTCTGCTTCCATTAAATGATGTTTAAACAAATTGCCTTTACTGTAGCATAGCAACTTATTTATCCAGTCTTCTCTGTTTTCAGCCTGTCTCTTAATCCATCCCTTGTTAGATCCCAGCATCTGAGTGCCTGATCCTCTTCTGCAGATTTAGCCTCACAACACCCTTGCCAGGTAGGAAACATTATTCTTCCATTTTACAGACATGGGGAAAAATGGTACTTAAACAAGGTCACAGAGGAAGTCTACAGGTGAGCTAAGCATTTGGTGAAGGCCTTTGAGATTTGGATGTTCTGAAGTATATACTAAATTAGATTTACTAATCAGGCTGTGAAAAATAGCTATATGGAAAGCTTCAGTTTTAGTAAATAATCATTTCAATTCCTTGTTGAAGGCAATTTAATCATTATGTGAGATACTAATTACACAAATCTTGCTTTTTTAATACTGATATTATATTAAAAGTTATATTGTTTTATTTCCATAATATTATATAACAAAATTAATATTTAGACTTACAGAGAACAAAGCAAAATTATTCTGTGTTTACTTAATCCAACATTTTGGAAAGACAGAAGAAAATATGCGATGAGTCTGGCAAGACATTCCAGGCTGACGTAATAGTGATGAAAAAAAGCTCCATTTCAGTGATATCACACAAAATGATGAAAACCATGTTTTGTATTTAAGACTGGAGTGGTGTTTAAGAATTCAAACGGCTGGTTTTGGCAGACATCTAATTGTAATACTGTAGCATCGCTGCAGGCAATTTTCTTTGATTTAATTAGATGAACTGTGGTATTTTTTTTCTTTTTGCAAAAAGCCTTTATTATGTGGAAATGAAATATGTATAAATTTAATTTTTAATCTTGTCACTACAGAGAAAGAAGGAATAAGCTGATACTTTTAATTTACCCTCTTTGTTTAAGAAAAAAAATTAAATTAATCTTATCACAAATGTTTATGAGTAATTGATTTGAGTTTTGCACTCCAGTCAGAAGTGATAGAGTTAAGATTGCTCTATGTTTCTTCTGAATTGAATCCGCTGCAACCATCCTTTGGTGTCTAAATACAAACAATCTGAAGCCTGAGTTATGTTATTTTTCCTCTATATTATAGGAATATTACCACTCGAGTCATAATTTGGACTAGGAAATAGATCAATCCTAAACAACTGCACTGCAATTTTTCGTTTGTTTATGGATATTTCTTTCCTCTCTCTCTCCATGTATATTTTTCTCTGTTTTTTTTTTATTTTCTGTTAAATTTACCTAAAAAAGAAAAATCTGTAATTACCAAATATTCTTTTTAATACCTACTTCAAGTAGGTATTAAAATTTCTTTAGTGTTCCCAAATTCAGGGAAGCAATTACATTTAAAAGTAGTCAACACTACACACAAGGTTTTATGTCAGCAACTTTCAGGCAAATCTTTCCCATTGATTCCGATCAGTTGGCCACTTCAGTCTCCCAAATCTGAGCACAACCTTGTAATATACAGTATCTAGATAATTCTGTTTATTAATTTATTAATTTATTAATTATTCAAATTAGAAATTCAAATTCAAAATTCAGTGGAACTACCCTTGCACTTCTATCTAGGATGACGCAAAAATCAGCAAGTTTGCAGATGACACCAAGCTGGGGGCTGATGTGGCTGGGTTGGAGGGCAGAAGGGCTCTGCAGCGGGACCTTGACCACCTGGACAGATGGGCAGAGTCCAATGGGATGGTGTTCAATGGCTCCAAGTGCCGAGTGCTGCACTTTGGTCACAACAACCCCATGCAGAGATACAGGCTGGGGTC
>WAAF01000019.1:419897-469439 GCA_013400475.1 Tricholaema leucomelas
ACTGGAATGGGCTGCCCAGGGAGGTGGTGGAGTCGCCGTCCCTGGAGCTTTTCAAGGCAGGATTGGACGTGACACTTGGTGCCATGGTCTAGCCTTGACCTCTGTGGTAAAAGGTTGGACTTGATGATCTGTGAGGTCTCTTCCAACCCTGATGATACTGTGATACTGTGATACTGTGAAAATCCAACTCCAGGTAAGGGAATGAAAAATGTCCACCTGCTTCTTCGGAGGCCAACATACTGCTTTGTGTGTTTAGATGGCTGATTCAGGGGCTTTTGAAATAAAGGACAGAACATCTACTGTTTTCAGCCTTGAAGCTGTCGTTTTTACTCAATGAAAATGCACTTGTTTCTTTACCAGTCCGACAAAGATGTTTGCTTTCCAGTGGCAATGAAGGTGGTAGGATAATTAATTGAATTATTGTCTGCTGTCAAATTACTGCAAAAAGGGCATAAGGGTGTTTCCCTTTTTTTTTTTTCCCTTGCCATTGAAATTGTTGATGCACTTTAGGCTCTTGTCTGATACCAGTTTTAATAGCAGAATAATCTACAGAAATTAGCAAAGCTTAGTTAGGGCCATACAGTTCAAATCAGCACTCAAACTGGTTATCCTGTCTTTAAATACTTTATTGCAAGGGGTAAAAAAAATAGGGAATTAATTTTGAACTAGATATATTTCTTAGAATGATGAAAGTGATGAGATCACACTCTAGTCAGAACAGAAGGCTTTTCTTTTAGATTACTTCTTTATTTTTGAAAAAGAATGCACTTTCTAGTGCATTTGAGCTATATGTAAAATTATGTTTTCTCCTTAGAATGTATGATTTTGGTTTTTTTATTAAAAAGAAAAGTTACTTGCCATTTGGTAGATTCAAATAGACTAAAACAAACAAAAACTCTCAAAATTATATACTTCATGATGTGTCAGTAATTTTAAAGTAAGAATTTCAAGTTGGCCTGAAATGAGCATACTCTTTAACTGTTTGCACTGTGTAAAAAAATCAAATCATTCACAGTTCTCATTCTGGATAGTTAAATTCAGAGGCCTTGCTTGTTTGTTTGTTTGCTTCAATATTTGGAATGTTTTTATTGCTTTATTTTTTGGTGTGGTTTACATCAATGAATGAAAAAAAACCCAAACCAATAAAATTAGCCCTTTTTACATGCACTGTAATTTTTTTTTCTTCAGCATGATGAAATATTAGATGTCTTCTCATAAACGGAGTGCTAAGTAGTTCATGTAGTCCTGAGAAGAATCTGATTTCCAAGTGTTTGGATTTCTAAGTGGAGCATGTTTGGCTGTCTATTCCTCAGTTCCAAGCACCAAATATAGGACTATATTGTTCACTAGTGTAAAAGGAACTATCTTCAGAATCTCTCTCATATTTCTGCTAAAAATAACCAGCACCTTGCTCCAGATTGCTCAGCAGCCCCCTTATATTTCTATATAGTTAGTTAGTTAGTTATTATAGTTAAGTAGAAATAAGAAAATATGATTTCATAGAGCTAGGAGAAATTTTCTTTATAGAAGGGAATGCCTCATTCTCTGTTTAATCCAGCCTCCCCACGCCTTTGCTGCTACAGTGAACACAGAAGAGACCACGTGCTGACACAAACCCAATGTTTTAGAAATTAGTACCAGGGAGAGGGAATCAGGATGATAGTTTTGTTCTAGGGTAGCAGCAGCTCTTATAAAGGGCCTTTCTGCTTTTGTTTTCCTTTCAGAAGGAATTCAAGCCACATTTGTAGAACAGATAGTTTGCATATGCAACTGATCTGAACTGAGATCAGAATCTGAACCACTAGCGAAACGTGCTAAAATGCAATCTGCTATACCAAGGGATTGTAAGGAGTAATTATTGTTTGCAAAGTCCTTTAAGTTGCTCAGAAGAAAGATACTATAAAAGTACAAAATGCTGTTATTATTATTATAAACGTCTAAATGCCAAAAACTAGGCAGTAATAATAGAAGTGCTGAAACAACTTTAACAATAGTGATGTGAACACATTAAGCTGTAATAAAGCCAGAGTCAACTAAATCAATCAAGTAGGCCTTGCAAACTGCTTGTTAGGACAAAATTGCATCTTTTCTAAAATAAATACAAGAGCAGATTCTCAGCTGGTGTAAATTACATCAGCTCCACTGGAGTCAAAGAGACTTGGATTTAAAAAGGGAGCTGCAATATTTTAAAACTCTTTTTTTTTTTTCTTTTTCTGTTCTTGCTGCCATTGTTCATCCGTGCATGAGCATTTATGTGGGTTAATGTGCATGTGTTTGGATGTGCATGCTGCAGAGACACCAGTGCTGACAAAATTTATACCAGCTTCATTTGAGAGACAAGCAGAAGCTACGAGAGTTAAGTTTCGTTTCAAACAGGAAAAGAGTCTTGTCTTTCTACCCTTGCACAGATGAAGTTCTGAAATTGTGGGGTTTTTTTTTCATCTGAATTGTGCTCTGTGGAAAAATGCCTGTACATCAGTCTTTGTGGGTGACATGTCAGAAGAGAGGATGTTTTTGTAAATCTGAAAAGGGACCATGAGAAATTATGTTTAGCCGTGTAAAACTAGCTATACTTACTAGTCTTCTCCTCTCTTCTTCTTGCCCTGACTCTTAACAATCTATACAATACCAACAAACAAAACTAATTAAGGATCAAATTCAAATAAGAAACAAATTTTACAGAAGAGACTGATTTTTTAAAAATATTTTGAAGCAGTTTCAGTTACCTTCTTTTTCTATTCATCTTAAAGCATTTTTATGGTGTCATAACCAGGCTTTTGTAAAAAATACTCAGACAACATACTACTGTTTCTGACACCGACTTTCTTGTTTGTTCTCTCAGCTTTCATCTCCTTACTTGTAAAATGAGGATCCCAACAAACACCTAAATTACTCATCATCACACTGAATATAAAGGAGAGTTTGGATCTCCATACTTCATGAAGAGTTTCTCATCACTATTTCAGACCTAGTTACGAACCAGGATAAGAATAACTCTGGAGAGGAATTAAAGTCCAAAATGCTAAAGCATATACATTTTGAACTTTGACTCTGTGACTGATATGTATGAACCCCAACTCCAAATCCAAACAGTTGTTTAAGATCTGTGTTTGAATATTGCAGCTTGGGACCATGTGCTAGAGACTTATTATAATTTATTATTAATAGGAGTAATGATTGATATTGTTGCATTATTTAATAATTGCACTGTTTTAACTATTTAATAATGGTTGTTATTTCCACATGCAGTTCAGGTAGCTAAGGTTCTTTTCTGTAAGAAATGCAAATAGAGATTAATGAGTGATTCATAGCAAGTAAGTTAATTCAATAATTTTTCCTCTGTATTTAAGCATGTTTTTCTTGTGATCCTCAGTACTGTCATCATAAGCTTGATTACTTGGTAGTGAAATCACTATTAAAAACACAAGGAATTGTTTCTTTGTCCTGATTACTGGAACATACCTTACATAATGTTTGACTTGACAGCTAAGACTGTAATTCCTTTAAATCAAGAACTATGTTCTAGACAACCTGCAGATAATGCCCAGAAAAATGTTGCCCTGTGCTCTTTTAAATAATTAACTTTCTTTTACAAGTCAGTTAACAAACCCCAAATTTCTAATGCAAATAATTCTGGACAATAAGTATTGCTCAACATGTTCTAGAGGTGTTTGACAAAACTTTTGGAAAACTGATTTCTGCAAATGAGCACCAGAACTGTTGAATATAGCAGCCATTCTTTGAGAGAAACAGGGAGGAAAAAAAGACAAAGGATAGTAAACATTTCCTTTATTTGTAAAATAATTCATATTCTTCTAAGCTACATTTCTTTTATTCATAAAAAAATGTTTGTATGAAATATAGATTTTGTATATTTAAAAAAAACAACACCTATATGCAGTCTATAATTAGCTTCTTGGTACTTAGTCTGATGATCTTTCTATCTCAAGACTGGAATTGAGATTCTAAGCTTTTTGTGCTTTGAAGATATATATACATTAAAAAATAATGTGATAGATGTGGATTTATATAACACATGAGCTGTTGTTTTTCCACTGTCTTCACACATAAGTACCTACTAAAATCACTAAAGAGAGCCACATTATCCAGGTACCAAAGGTAAATACTTGCTTAAATATTTGTAGGATAGAAATCATGTGGAAAACCTAAAACCAAGTTGAATACATCTCCTCTGATTACCTTTCAGGTCACTCTTTGTGATCTAGACCCAGGTTTGAAGTGCAGAGTCAATCTGTAATGTTTGTTTTGGTTTCTTGTTGGTGGTTTGGGTTTTTTTTTGGGGGGGGGGAGGCTGGGTTGCTTGTTGGTTGTTGTTTTTTTTTCTTGCATGGGAAAAAATCTGCAACAAAAAGCAGTGGTATTATTTTGAGAAAGTTCTGCTTATGTAGAAGGTTTTCTGTTTGGGCAGACCTTACTGAGTATGTAAATAGTGTCCGTTCTTATTTTCATAAGCTGCATTTTTTAGCAGTCGGGAGCTTTCTAATTAAGTCAACTGTGTTCTCAACTTGAGGGTTTTTGGGTGCACTCTTCCTCAGCAGAGTGAGATAACATTCAACAAACTTCCTTTCTTTTTCTGCAGCAGTTCTAACTTCCAGTCCCTAATAAGTCAATGATTCCCTTTTAAAGAGTGCAATTTTTTAAATTATTTTTTATAGCCTGTGTCACCACTGCTACCATCAAGATTCCTCTTTCAATAAGATGCTGATTGGATGAATATGGCTTCCAGTAACTCAGCCTTTGTTTTGTAAAAACATTATTACAACATTGTATAACACTTTAGAAATGTTTCAAATTTAGGCTGGCGTGGTGACTTAGCAGACTAGGGGGCTAACATATGGAGTCTGCTACACACTAGAGACTGTGGTTTTATTGCTGGCAACACTAGTCAAGTCAGGATTAGCAACCATGGTTTTTTCAGCAACATTTCAGATCACAAGGCCTCAGGTATGGCTACCTAACCCTTACCAAAAGCAGGACAGATATTGATGGGTGGAAATAGAGATTGATTTAATATAATGAGAGTGGAACTTTTGCTACAAGGGTTAGATTTTCCTTAGGCTTAAGTAATTTCCTTTGTTTTCCATTAAAATAATCAAGCGGTTCAAAATTCAAAACATATCCCGAACAGTAGCCCTTGCTGGGTGCAGAGCCACCCTTCAGGACAGTGACCCTGAGTAGGATACTGCCGCTACCTCTAGGTTGTCCTCATCTGCAGCTGTGAATGGGCCAAACCTTGAAAAACAGCCACCCTTCAGGACAGTGACCCTGAGTAGGATACTGCCGCTACCTCTAGGTTGTCCTCATCTGCAGCTGTGAATGGGCCAAACCTTGAAAAACAGCCACCCTTCAGGACAGTGACCCTGAGTAGGATACTGCCGCTACCTCTAGGTTGTCCTCATCTGCAGCTGTGAATGGGCCAAACCTTGAAAAACAATTTGAGAAGCAAGCAAACAAGAAACCAAGCAGATTCCTTTATATATGAACTCACAGTGTGGGCAAGATCTCAAGCAAGATGTGTCTCATCTCAGTCTTGTCTCTGCTGTTGAAAAGTAGAGAAAAGAGGAAGAACTTCCTTGGGAAAGACAAGCTGGCTGAGAGCAGGAACGATATGCTTTAGGTGTTGATTATAGTGCAATAACTAATGGTGAGATTTCATTAGAAAGTAAAAAAAAAGGCATCACCAGGAGAAAATGGGTCCCATTAAAGAGCTACACCAAGTCTTCTTCTTTTTTTAATGGTAAAAATAAAAAGTAACAATATCAGACCAAAACAAAGTGAGAGGGAGAATGCATTCTCTAAAAAAAAAAAAGAAAGAAAGAAAGAAAGAAAGAAAAAGTGGCAGTTAAAGCCAATAAAGTCCTTTATTTGAATGCCATTAGTGGGTTTGGCAGCCATCCGCGCCATCTACTTCAGAGGAGCACTGCACAGATTAAGAGAGGCTGGATGCTAATTTGCACATATGGAAATGCTTTTTCTCGCCGTTCCGATGGCTCTGTTGTGGACAGATGGAATTAGTGAGCACTCCAAAGCCGTGAAGGCAAACACACACCCCCACACACACACACAAAAAAAAGAAAGAAAAAAAAAAGAAAAAAAAGCTCCCTCTCCTCCTTCCTTCTTCTTTCTCTCTTTCTTTCTTTTGTGAGAAACTTCAGACTTGAAATAAATAACATTAGCAGACCAGTCTCTCTGGCATTAATAAGCTGTTTTATCATATTTCAGTTGCAAAACAGTTTTTAACCGGGAGTTGCAGTCATCTCAGCTAGAATCAAATGTGCCAATAAGGATTGGCAAATTAAGGACAATCTTCAGATAAATTTGTCCTTATATGCTGTATATGGATCCCTCTCCACATTAGATTGTGCTTTGCGATGCTCCCATAAGTGACAGCATCTGGTATCTATGATTAGTATTCTCTCTTTACAGCCCTTACACTTGTTGTACAAGTGAAACTTTTCACCTATCTTAAGACCAGTGCGTCCTGACATCTTACTGGGATGTGGGCCAGAGGATGGCCTTAACAGAGGAAATGATGATAGAAAGTGGTTCCTGACTAGGATCAAAATTCAATCCCTACATTTCAGACATAAAAAAGCCATTTCACCTTCCTGCCTTTGCACTATCGGATACTCTGTGGACAAAATGCAAGAGGCAGACACAAGAGAGCTTCCTGGATTCTCGCCCAGGAAGGAAGGCATAGGAATTTTTCCCGGGGCTTTCCCCTGGGTATCACAGTTCCCCACCGACTCCAAAATAAGTTTATGCTTTCAACATGATTAAAAGAGTGGAAAAAGGATCAATCCAAGGAGACAAGAATCACTTTTATCTTTCTAATTTACAAGGGGAATTTCATATGCACCTTATCTATTGGCAGTCAAACAAAGCAGATGCGTCTTTCTTTAAGGCAGTGGAAAGTCAATGACCTTTGTTGCCTAATGTCTGTCTAGCCATTTAAAAAAAAAAAATCTTTGAAATCAGATGGCAACAACAATTTAGCACCCGACCACCCCCCAAACTTTGGATGAAGTAAGTGCCAGAAACCGAATCAGGATTCAAACATGGTAAATAACACTTCTCTCTGTGCACTGTGACTGGCTCACTGCCACTAGTGAGGCAGTCTATGCACAATTCAGTCTCTCAGGGGCCAGTTCTGGTCTCCTTCAACCTACATAAATCCATTGAATAAAAATCCATTGAACAAGGCTACACATATCTTTCTGACTAAAGGCAAGAACTGGGCTTTTGTAACAGTACCTGACTGGGACCTCTCCATTACATTATGACAAACGGCTCAGGAGGGAATCCAGGTGTCTTAAAGCTGCTCCAATCTGTTTTTTTTTTTTAACTCCATTCTCTTCCCCCAAGTTCTGAGACTGCCTCTGTGATCTTAATGAATTCACAGTGATGAAATGCACCATCTACTCAACTCTCACTGAAGAACCAACTATGAAAATGTATTTTTGCCACCAAGTGTATTTTTTTTCTTTTAAGGCCAGTATTCTGAACATGTTCCCTTGGTGGCATCAATCACAGCTATCAAGTGAATTGAAAACATGTGCACTTCAGGCAGATGAACAAAATATTTCTTGTGATCAGTTCTACTTGGTTGTTAGCTTTATTCTGAAGAACTTCATAGATCCTGTAGAAGATGGTACCAAAGCACAGATGTAATAAACACTTGCTAAAAATGGTGACTTCACTTCTTCCTTTATCTTAATGTCTTTTTATTTATTTTCCCTTTTTTTTTTTTTTTTCTTCTCTATCATCTCCGCTCCCCACTTCTCTCCCATCCCCCAGATTCTTTCCCAAGTGTTCTGATGCCAGAGGCTGGAAGGATTTTGCTTCCAAAGAGCAGCATGTGGCTCTGGAGTGACAGATTCCTGACTGCTGCTCCAAGGCATTGTTCACAGCGAACAGGGAGGCTTTGACCTCTCTGATCACACAGCTGAGAGGAGGAGAGCATGCTACTGTTATAACTCTTACTCCTCGCTTTGTGTACAGTGTGTCTAATGGGGACACACATTTATACTGCTCTCTTCCTTTAGAAACAAGACCCAGTATTGAACTCAATCCAGGCTAAATTCTCACTAAAGTCTATTGAAGCCAACATCCTACAGGAGGCTTACTCCTGTAGTTTTCAATGCATAATGAAAGTATATCCTCCACTTTTAGACAGAGACATTTTTTTCTTCCTTCCCTCCACCTTGCCATATTCATATTTCCCCTTTTTGCTATGGTAGAACCCTGGCGACATTCTGTCCACAGCTACCTTTTGGTGTTTTGAGAAGAGTGGCGTCACTCTATCATGTCACATCTATGAGGAGGAGAAGCAGCTTGCAAATATACTTTCTAAATAACCCTTTATGTTCTGACAGTTTTATCAGACAATTAAACTCAAAGCTCATTTCATTCCACGTCAGAATTCAGCCCTGCAATCCAGAAAGACAGGGCAAAACCTGCACTCATTGCAGTAAACCTAGGCTTTGACTCAAGTTCCTTACAAGCTTTACAGTAACCCTCCCTTCCCTGTTTCCTCACCAAATACATTGGTATTTCCCATATGATTTCAATGGCTATGAAATTTAATCCCAAAAGAAGAGATTTTAAATTGCTACTATTATTCATAGATAGCAAACCCTTTAAAAATCTAAGCTTCAAGGAATTGCATAAGAAATAAAAAATGCATATAGACAGAGTTGAGGCTTGTGCTATAAGATCCAATAAAGTATTTGTAAAAATTAATGCTTTGGGGAAATACTGCTGAAGATTCTTAAAACTGGAAAGATTCCTTTTTGAAGTGACTTTACAGGAAATTTAATAGAAGTATTTAATTTATAAGAAAAGAGTATGTTTTCTCAAAGTTGAGCACATGGCATCTTCGGGGAAAATATCCAAGGCACTCTCTGGGAGAGTGAGAGGAGCTGTAAATTAAAACAAGAAAAAAAAACAACTCTGAAATGTTTGTATTTAGTTTTATTTTTTTTTCTCTATTACAGTTTTGTTTCTATTTGGTTTTATTAATTTATTTATTTGTTCATGTAAGAAAAGCTTAAACTCTAACTTTAAATTCCTTCCAAAGTGAAATTTGCATAGCAGAAGTGATGAAAGGATTCATCGGGAAATTAATTATTTACTTACTATTTTACCATAAATGTAGACATAATTTTAATTAAAAATAAGCTTATAGAAGCATAGAATCATAGAATCGACCAGGTTGGAAGAGACCTCCA
Source organism: Tricholaema leucomelas (assembly GCA_013400475.1). Lineage (NCBI taxonomy): Eukaryota > Metazoa > Chordata > Aves > Piciformes > Lybiidae > Tricholaema lacrymosa > Tricholaema leucomelas. Next base: position 429,149 of record WAAF01000019.1, read on the forward strand.
AGATCATCCAGTCCAACCTATCACCCAGCCCTATCCAGTCAACTAGACCATGGCACTAAATGCCTCATCCAATCTTTTCTTGAACACCCCCAGGAATGGCAACTCCACCATCTCCCTGGGCAGCCCATTCCTATGGCAAATCACTCTCTCTGTGAAGAACTTTTAGGTATCCAATAATAATAACAATATCAATTAGTAATAATAATTAACAACAAAACCAAAGTTGCCTGGGGGGTAGTGGAGTCTTGCTCTCTGTAGATATTCAAAAGCCACCTGGATGTGTTCCTGTGTGATCCTTCTCTGGCTGGGAGGTTGGACTGGATGATCTTTTGAGGTCCCTTCCAGTCCCTGACATTCTGTGATTCTGTGATTTTTAAATTTTTGCTAGGTCTGTCTGCTTTCTACTGTGTTCTTTCTACTTATTTCTGCCTAAAAAACCCAATTGTTAACGTTGCTTGGGATGGTCATGTAGCTGGACTTCCCAGATGAAGACTAATAAAAATAGCAGACTATACAGTAAACTATCCAAGGCCTGTGGTGGGAGGCTGCATTTCAGACAGCTAACCCTTTTCTCAGCTGCCACCTAAATATCTAAATCCTACTAGCATGGTAAGTAGCTTTGTTAGTCATGAGTACAGCCTGCACGAGAAGAGAGAACAATGAGCTGTGATAAGCTGTCATAGCTCCTCTGTGAAAAAGACAGCACGCCTGGGACCCCTACTTAAACCACACAGATCCAGGCTTTCTTTGTCCTCTAGCCACCAGGACACTGGCATCAAACATCAGGGTAGCTGCTCCAGTAGGAATCCTGGACAGCCTGAAGGAAACTTGACCCCTTATTGTCAAAAGTAATCAGGTCTTTATAAAGTAGCAAATACACCACATGGATGTGAAATCTACCCGAGTTCTTTCAAATACATAGCCATCCCAAAGAAAGATGAAAAACCCATGCTGGTTTTAGCAATCCAAACCAGTTTCATTTTTCTCTTTATTAAGGACATACACAGAGGCAATGTTCAGAATCATAAAAACCTTCCAGTTAAAGCTAGAGATTTCTCTGAGCTGCAGAGAGGTTGTTGAAATTTAAACATTCTCCAAGGCTCAAAGAGTGAGGCTTTACACTTGAATGGGAAGTGAGGTGATGCATGGTTTCATTATCCTTTGGGCTTCTGGTAGATTTCACCATGAGATAATTGTTGCCCTTATTGAGAAGTGGTTGGAATTCTTCCTGGAAGAACAGATTCCGGTCAGCTGTGACTTTGGCATATTCACCACCCTATCCTCCGCTGACTCGCCGCTAGTTTGGACCAACTTACCTGAATATGTTTGATAGCATGATCCAGCCTGCAGGCTCACACATGTTCCAGACTGCACTTTGGCCACAAAGGAAGCAGGTGTCTTAGGCTTGCTATCTGCATAAAAGGCAAGTCTGATATTTAGGGTATCATCAAGATAATGGAAAACTGAACCTTTCATAGCACTCAGTGCAATGTGTGGAAATGTTTAGATGTGACAGTTAAAAACATCCTAGAAGAACCAAAAGAGTTCAACAAATACTATTCCACATGAATCAAGGAATCAGTCAGGGTTGGAAGGGACAGTATTCCAGGTAGGGTCTCAGCAGAGTGGAGTAGAGGGGGAGAATCACCTGTCTCGACCTGCTGGCCACACTTCTGATGCAGCCCAGGCTCTGGTTGGCTTTCTGGTCTGCAAGTGCACACTGCTGGCTCATGTCGAGCTTCTTGTCCACCAGCCCCCCCGAGTCCTGTTCCTCAGGGTTGCTCTCCAGCCAGTCACTGCCCAGCCTTGATTTGTGCTTGGGATTGCCTCGATCCAGATGCAGGATCTTGCACTTGATCTTGTTGAAGCATGAGGTTGGTTTGTGCCCACCTCTCCAGTCTGTCCAGGTCCCTTTGGATGGCATCCCTTCCCTCTAGAGTGTCTGCTGCACCACACAGCTTGGTGACCGACAATGCTTTACGCTGAATGATGCCTTAAAAGAGCTTGCATAAACTAACTCTGTAGACTGTAAATACTCTCCCTATCTGTGTGTTCCCTCCAAATAACTTCATTTAAGTTTCTTTGTTTCTGGGCTCTTTGGGTGGCTCTTCAATTCGAGGCAGCTGGTTTTACAGCCAGAAACATGGCCCCAGTGCAGGGTGCAGAAAATATAGGGTGTGTAAGCATGAGCTGTTTCTTCTACTCTTATTCCATGACTGGTCTCAGCCAGCCTTTATTTATGTATATGAGCTTATCTTCTGTTAATAATTTAAACCCAGACCCCAGAACAGAGCAGTGTCACTTTTAAAGATGAATGTATTGTGAAAGCTTGACATTCTGTCTGTCCACAGAAAGCAAACAATTAAAATGTTTTAAAGAAATCTAATTAGAAAGCTACATAAAAGTAATAGAGGAAGCATAAGTTGAAGGACCATCTATTACAGAATTAGCGAAGGATTCTTGGAACTGCACTGACCATAAGCTCCTGTAAGCTGCAATTTCAATACACAGTTCTAAGTAAATTCCCTTTTCAGCTTCACTTGTCCCACATGAAAGAAAAGCTAACTTTAACACAACAGACAAGAGTCCTCAAAATGAAGCAAGAGGAATTTTTTCTTTAAGTGGAACATCATGGGGCTAATCAGAGTATTTAGTAGTATTTTCCCTCCAGCTGTTTTTATTTATCTTTAAACTTCCAATAAAAGTTATGTTTTATTTCAAGAAGCAATCCATAATAAACATTTTAGCTGATGGTAGTGGTTAGTGCCTGTGCCACCAACAGTGATGATTAATTCTTTGGAGAAGACACAAAAATTACTCTTTGCTATGCAGTACCTATCATGCTGAATTTGAGTAGGGGCGCTTGGGCCCTGCCACCACTTTTTAAATTAGAGGAAACAATAATATCATTCCATTGTTTTACGATAATGCTGGGAACTTAAGATGGGGTCAGTTTCTTACTGGAAGGCAAACTCGGAGCAATTTCTGCTCTACTGCATCATTACTATTATTCCACAGTAATTGTCTTCTTCAGCTAGGTACTGTACAGACATGGTGTGAGAAACAGCTCCTGTCCTAAGAACATAGTGTCCTGAGACCTTGCAGACATATGCTTTTAACTCCAGGCACTTCCAATCAAACCTCTGAATTGAATGAGATGTTTTATATGTGCCAAGTTAAGCATATGTTGAAATCTATATGGGATTTGGGCCCATAAGCATGGACCAAGTGTGAAGAATTTAGCTATTATTAGTACATTGTGCATATACCAATTCTTCTCACTCAGAGATGACAAAGACAGCAAGGCTACACAGAAAATCCTCAGCTAAGACATGACTTCATTCATGCCTGTAGCCACAAAAACAACTCCTTTTTTGACCCCAGGTCTCTGTCTCTTGCCTTCAGCATCCTGCCTATTATAGCATCCTGCCTACTCCCAAAGGTCTAACTCATGGCTTCATGGAAACTCCTCTTCCCAGTACTTAACTAGTACAGATGGTCTTAGGCATTAATTCTGCTTTTGTCCAGCTGCTGACAAGGAGGAGGAAACTATTGAGACAAGCTCGATTAGAACCAGTGGCCTCTGGAGCTCACACTATTGCCAGTTTCCATTGAGACAAAGCAGAATATTTACCCTGGTCAACACTCTCATTGCTAATTTTGTTGTGGGTCTTTTTGGCCATGCTCTGAGCCTATTGTTTGATGGAGAAAAGCTGATTTATGTCAGCAATGATGAATCTTTTCTGTACAGAGTTGCATACTAAAACCTCATTTTGATAGTTGACAGAATATGTTTAATTACTGATCATCATGCGTGTCCTTGGAAGAGGAAGGGCCTCCAAGAAGACTTGTTTTCAGGAAGGATACTGGGCTGGAAATTTTGACTTCACTGTGGTTAGGATTTAGCCTATTGCAGAAATGTTTGTTGGTCTTTTTTGTACTTTCTACTCATCATGCCTTGGAGAAAGAGAACAATCCTTCTGACTTACCTTCTTCCACCTTGTCTTCCACTACTTTCTCCTGTGCCAGCTCCCATTTCATATGTCTGTGGTTTACAGTGGTGTGCTAAAGAGCTTTAACATACGCCAGGTTTGCCTATCTTCTTTTTGTCAGATGAGACATTTCTGAAGTTGAGTTCATTGTTTTATACTTGTGCATCTGTTCTACAAGAGTCAAGGTCAATGGCAGGCTCCTTGTGTTTATATGGGAAGATAGACTTTGGGCCAGTTTGCACTAGTTTTGTGTGATGTTCCTTGTTCTATAAAGATGACAGCTGCACATTATTCTCTTGGAGAAACCCAAGCAACAGGGGAGTGAAGTTGCAAAGGCAGTCTGGAGACTGGCATTTCACTGTAATATAATAATTAGAGGCTTTGTGGATAGAGACCTTCAGAGAAACACAGATTTCTGTGGGAAACCAGTGGAGGGAGCGTAGGGATTAGAAGACATGTTGAAGAAGTTTGCAGGAGTTTCTGTTTCTAAGCAAAATATGCAATAAGTGCCAGAGTTTTCAAACTACTGAAAGTTTGCTAATGCCACTCAAAAATAATAGTGCTTTCTCTAAAAAAAAAAAGGAATTAAAAAAAAATCTATGCCAAAGAGATATTTATTTTGAGAGAGCTAACATTCACAAATACACCGACTTCTTAACTCTCTAGAACTCAGTAGGAATATTGTCACAAAATTCAACAGGGCTACAATTATGTCCTGGACCATTTAATCAACTGGACATTGGTCCACAGTACCAGGAACATGTGAGTTACACTTCTGGGTTTCTCAGTCGTACACTATGCAGGTTTCACAAATAACATAAATCCACAGTTTCAGAAGAAAACTGCATTCTTGCCATTCATTTAATGGTTGCACATATCCATCCTTCTATAATTAACAGAGACTTTGGTCTTTGTCTGTGGTCAAAAGATGTTTAACGGAACAAGCTCACACAAGGTAGTCAAAATAAATGCCATTAATATGGACTACCTTCAACTTTGAGATCTGATAGTATTCCTACAGACAGCCCACCATGCCTAGCTTTTGCATGTCTAAGATCATTCACTGTTTCAGATACTTAGAGATAACACTGCACACCAAAAAAAGAATTATCACATTTTTTCAGGAAGTACTTCACTGATTCACTGCCAAATATATAGTTGCTTTTATTTGTTTGTTTTGGCAGTTGTATCCCTTCAAAAAATTTGCTTCTGTATTTTAAAATGCTTAAGGGTATTCTTTTAATTAAATTGTTTAGTGAACATGATATACCATTCTTTACTTGCTTAAAAACCATGTGTTGAGACACAGGAACTTCTACACTGAGGCTTTAATAGCAATGAGAAAATATGATCTAGATTAAGTTATTTTTTTCCCAAGATTTGGCTGTGCCTCAGTTTCCTATCTCAACTCTAAAAAAAACAGGCCAGTTCTCCATTCATTTAAAGGGAGGAAAATAGATTCATGTTTGCCTCACACTTTCTCAAAACCCAAGGAAATTTTAGTGAAAGATCCTAAGTTGTATCAAGTATTAATTGGTAAATGCAAACTACGGTATGACAAAGTAACTTCAAAAGGAATTTCATGCCATAACCTTCTTCCTTCACACTGCATATCTCCAATACAGTCTCTTCCAATTAAGCCTGACAATGCTTTAACTAAAGTTAGAGTTTGTCTAAATTACAGGGACACCAAATAGGAGCTTATCAGGCAACTTGACTGTGATTTTAACCATGGACCATAATTATGGCCCCTTGTTATTGCATCGCTCCAAGATATTGCCTTCCCCATTATTTCCATGGAAATGTATTAATTCACAGTATTATCAGAAGTTATTCAACTGATGCAAAATGTAGTGGTGATTGACACAACTGTACAGCAAGGTTTCATGACAAAAAAAAAATTAAACTATATATATTAAAAAAAATCTAACACTAGTGTGCACACAGGCACATGATAAGAGAATAGTTAGATTTTTAACTAAACTCTGCCTATGTACTCTTGTTTTCATGTAGAAGAGTTATAGCCAAAATACTATTTACTTGTGTAACTCTTTTTCAAAGAAATTAGTCTCTGGGAGTGTACCTTCTTCCGTTATTGCCTGAATAGTACTATCCCCAGTACTTAAATGAATTTGTTAATTGTAGCAAAGACTCACACACATCTTATTCAGCATTAGTTGCACGCACTCCTTGGCACCTGTAGCAATGCCTGCTTAAAGGAAATCCAAACATAAATCAACATATAGAGATGTTTGCCCTACTCCTCCTAGGAGAGCTTTCAGTCCTTGCCTTGAAGTTAGATTTAAAGTAAACACACTGAGTAGGAGACAGAATACAAGCTTTGCCTTTCCAGTTTGTGTCTCACCAGAGAATTTTATTCTCTAAACTTCCAGGCTTATGAACGTTTTACAACAACAGTTTTGTGTTTGTTTAAACTGCTCTTTTTCTACCATTTAAGTCAAAGTCTATCTCCTTAAATACTGTAGACACTTAAAATAATGTCCTTTTTTTAAATAGTATGTGATAGTCTATTAGAAAATAATTATCTGTAGGACAAACCTGTAGCACTACATACTCGGGGTAAAGAGTCTGTAGGAATATTCTCGGATTAAGACACTCCTCAGCATAATTAATTTCTTGTTGAGTAAAGAGAAATCCAGCCTAGTTGGAAAGGAAAGAAAAACAAACCACGTGCAATTCTCTGTCGTGGTAACTAGAGACAGACTCAAGCTGCCAGAGATTCAGAGAGCTGGTTGGAGGCATAGTTAATGTTTTAGCATATGCCAACCTCAATTAAGAAAGAAAAGAAGGAAAACTGCAGGATTGTTCACTGAAGGGAAGGTATTTTCTGTATAATATCATTATTTCCCTCAATGCTGCCAGTCTCTAACAGCCAGTTGACCCAGGAAGGCAGAGACCAGCATTTTAAAAATCTGAATTCCTTGAAGATGTTTCTTAAAATAAAGATATGACTGCTTTTCAAACTGTAATAGATATTTTGGGTTTTAATTGGGTATGTGAATACTTCTCCCTGTTGGAATATCACGCCTCTATTACTAATTTAGAAGGGTGTCTTCAAGCACTTAGGTATGAACTTCATACCTCACAAATAGGCCAATCAGTGCTGCAGATCTAATGTCAGGAATGTGGAATTTCTCTGTGGACTTGATGGGGCTGTGATTTTGTTCAATACCTGGTAACTGCAATACCTCAGTTACTCTTCAGCCAGTCTATTGAATAACCAATTTTGATGCAGTCAACAAGATGGCACTGCAAAATAATTTCTGACAAGGGAGGAAAGAAAAAATGGATTAAAATACGTGCTGACATAGAGGCTGCAATGACATCAATGGTGTGAGTTTTATTTACATCACCAGAGAATTTGGAATAATCCTGCCTGCTTTGTCACAAGCATGCTAAACAAGTGTGAAGATTGTTTAAAGACCCCATTTTAGCTTTGTTGATTACTCAATCTCTGCAGTCATTTATTGCTCCAATACTACAAAGTAAAAGAGATTATCCTTTAATTAGGTGATTTTTTTACCCTTGTAACATCTTTGACTACACTAGATCTTCATTAACTTTGTGGGTTTTTTTCTCCCCCTGTAACTTTCTTAAATCAGCTTTCATGTTTCTCTACTCTTTTCCCTGGTGAGTCATTGACCCAGGGACCAATGAATGTTAGTGATGTATCTATTTATGGCCTAATCATGATGAATATTTTTAAATGTACTTTAAAAAAAATTATTTGTAGTCTATACACTCTGAAATGTTTAAACACTATAAATGTTAAGAATGAGTAACATGTCAAGTTCATGTATGTGTTGAGAAAAATCTCTTTAAAGCCTGTATTCTCTGTTTGAAATTTGTCTACAAACATGGGAAAGTACTGCATCCAATTGTTGCAGTTTTATGGAACTGCTGTATACATTTTTGAAAGTTCTGACTGCAAGTGGTGGAGTTTACAAGAAGGCCTTTAAAATGGTTAAGAAGAAATTAAGCTAATGGTCCTGTCTCTCTTTTAACTGTGATGTGATATAAAGCATTTGAAGTACACTATGCATATTCTTAACAGATTATAAAGATTAACTCTTTCACACCATTACCAATGTTAACAATAAAAGTATAAAACAGGTGAGATAAAATGCAAATTGTCCATTCTGAAATGCTATATAATCAAGGATTGACTTTAAGTCTTTATTAAGGATTTTTATGACATTTTGAATCAATACTAGGCATGGTTTGTGCCACCATCAAAACAACAACAACAAAAGATTTCAAAGATTAATTTACTAATATCCAGAATGAGCTGCACAATGCTTCCTTCTGTGCAAGTAAATGAGAAGACTGAAATTATCACCACTTATGTCTTTCAGAAGTGGGGCCTTGTATGAATGTGAGACACATATCACAGCACTGATCCTGCCCTGAGATGTGGAAGGGTCATATGATCTTAGAAAGTCCTTCCCATCTGTCTTTCCAAAGATTAGATAATTCAATTCATAGTCATTGCTCCTATGGCAAAAGTCATGTGAGTCAATATTCATAGAATCATAGAATGGTTTAGGTTGGAAGGGACCTCAAGGATCATCCAGCTCCAACCCCCCACCATAGGCAGGGACACCTCCCACTAGAGCAGGCTGCTCAAGGCCTCATCCAGCCTGGCCTTAAACGCCTCCAGGGAGGAAGCATCCACAACCTCCCTGGGCAACCCGTTCCAGTGTCTCACCACCCTCACTGTAAAGAGCTTCCTCCTAACATCCAGTCTAAATCTCCTCTCCTCCAGCTTAAACACACTACCCCTCATCCTGACATTACTAGACCTTGTAAATAGTCCCTCCCCAGCCTTCCTGTAGGCTCCCTTCAGATACTGGAAAGCCACTATAAGGTCTCCTCAAAGCCTTCTCTTCTCCTATATTAGATTCATGGAAATTTGTCATGAAAAGGTACCTATGCTGTAGAACTATATGAGATGAGAACACTCCTAAAACCAATCCTAGGTTATTTCATCAAGAAAGGAAGATGTGCATGCCTAGCAGCTGTCACCTGCGTTTACCAAAGACAAGGCAGGGTGCAAAGTAAGGCCAAACACGGTCTCTCTGTAGTAGACCGAGAGGCACCGAGGCTTTTGTCTGCTCTCCCGCTCCTTTCACCCGGTAAGAAGGAGTGGGGGAGGCAAGATTCAGGTAGGTGTTTAGGACATGTCTTGGATATATATATTAGGTTTCATTGGGACCTTCCACCATAAAGACACCAGGAACGAATTAGGATAGGCTTATTCAAGACTCTTTTCTGAGTACTTCTAAAATCAACCATGAGAATATTGAGCTAGATGAAGTCCAAAGTTAATATGGAAGAGCATCTAACCTTTCCAAAATAAGAATTTTTTGAACTATGGGAAAATAACAGTTTTTTAAATTGTAATTAAAAAAAAGAAAAAAGAAAAAAAAAACATTTTAGAAATGTTTATTTTGAGAAGCGTAGGAATTTTGTTTCAAAGTTGATTTTACATTCCTGTAGTCTTTTTATATTATATCAATGAATGCCAAAAAATAGCCATGCATAATCTGCTGACAGATTATAATATGGCATTGGTTAAAATGTTCTCTTGCTTTTCATGCCTTCATTGTTTTTGTAACAAAACACAAACTTGTAAAATTTGAGATCAAGCAGAACGTTTCAATCAGTATGAAGTAGCATCTGCCCTAAAGACTAAAAATAACTTATTTATATATTTATTTATTTAAATGTTTTCTCTTTTTACAAGAAACCTAATAATATTTATGTACCCTTGGGGGAGAAAAAATGGTCACTTCTCTTGAAATAATTTTTTCTAACAAAATGTTCTGTGTTAACATTTTCCATATAGATCTAGTCAGCATGTATCTATAGCTGGTTTAACAAATGTTCTAAAAGAAGGCTGTCAGAAGTATATAATCTAATAACACAGTGTCACAGTATCACAGTATTACCAAGGTTGGAAGAGACCTCATAGATCATCAAGTCCAACCCATTACCACAGAGCTCAAGGCTAGACCATGGCAACAAGTGCCACGTCCAATCCTGCTCTGAACACCTCCAGGGACGGCGACTCTACCACCTCCCTGGGCAGCCCATTCCAGTGTCCAATGACTCTCTCAGTGAAGAACTTTCTCCTCACCTCAAGCCTAAATTTCCCCTGGCGTAGCTTGAGGCTGTGTCCTCTTGTTCTGGTGCTGGCTGCCTGAGAGAAGAGAGCAACCTCCTCCTGGCTACAACCACCCTTCAGGTAGTTGTAGACAGCAATAAGGTCTCCCCTGAGCCTCCTCTTTTCCAGGCTAAACAATCCCAGCTCCCTCAGCCTCTCCTCGTAGGGCTTGTGCTCGAGGCCTCTCACCAGCCTCGTTGCCCTTCTCTGGACACATTCACGCATCTCAATGTCCTTCTTAAATTGAGGGGCCCAGAACTGGACACAGTACTCAAGGTGCGGTCCAACCAGTGCAGAGTACAGGGTCAGAATGACCTCCCTGCTCCTGCAGGCCACACCATTCTTGATGCAGGTCAGGATGCCATTGGTTCTCTTGGCCACCTGGGCACATTGCTGGCTCATGTTCACTTGTTTCTGGACATACCCAGTCCCTTTGTCACTTTTAGCTCAGAGATTCCAGGTCAGTGACCAAAGAAACAGCAATGTAAAGTATTTAATCTGACTTCAATCCATGGGAACCATTCCACTAATGGTGGATATTAAGGGTGGCCATGAGCAAAGGGTGAGTGTGACAGATCATCTTCATAAATTTATTTAATTGGAGGTAGATGATGAAACAGTGATTCCCATACCAACTGCTAATTTATGATAGAAAACAATCTGATTTTTGGTAGTTACAGAAAGATTTCTTGTCAAACTATAAACCTTCTCTGAAGCTTATTGGGACTGTAAAAATTGTACTGTTGATTCAATGAAAGCAGGAGAATTTGAGCTCACAGAATCACAGAATGGTTGGAAGAGACCTCTAAGATCGTTCAGTTCAACTCTTGACCCAGCACTGAAGACTTAACACTAAACCATGTTCCAAAGCACTAAGTTCACATGCTGCTTAAATTCCTCCAGGGATGGTGACTCCACCACTGCCCTGTCATCAAGCAGAAGGTGCTGGCCCTTTCCTCTTTCCAACCTCCCTTCATGTAGTTGTGGAGAGCAATTAGGCCTCCCCTCAGTTACTCTTCTCTAAACTGACCAACCCCAACTCCTTTCGATGCTCCTCACAGGATCACCTCTCTGTTCCTACCACCACCTAATACAAATCAGGATGCCACCTCCGTGATCCTACCCCTGTACTCAGTACTGGTGTGGCCACATCTCAAGTATTATGTTCAGTTCTGGGCCTCTCACTGCAGAAAGGATATTGAGGTGTTGAAGCATGTCCAGAGAAGGGCAACATGACTCATGAAGTGCCTGGAGCACATGGCCTATGAGGAGCATTGCGGGTGGCAGGCCGCCCGGGAGGCCGAGAATCGATCGGGGTACTGACGAGGACTCAGTTAGCTGCCAGCAGCCTTATGCTCAGTGCAGTGCAGTGCAGTACAGCTTTATTCCAGAAGTGCAACAGCTTATATAGCCCTTTAGAAGAGGTGTGCACAGCTAGCTGAGGTTTACATAAGTGGAAGGTACAGATTGGTTCAGAGTTATAAACAAGGTATCGATAGGTCACTCAATCCCCTGGAGTCCACCCCATGGGATGGCAAGCTCAGCCCCCTGCAGGTGTGCGTGGGGTGCTCATTGTTTACAGCTTACTGTCCTGGGCCCCAGACAGCCCAAGGACAGTTCGCAGCATGAGCTCAGATGTTTACAGCTCATGCCCTGCCTAGGGAGAGTGTTCTCCCACAGAGCATCAGAAGGAGTTTACCACCACTCTTTGGGCCTGGCCAGACAGACAGTTTTTAATCCAGTAGAGAGTGTACTTATCCAAGCCTTGTGCCATGAGTTTCTGAAGGAGGACGCTGTGGGAGACAGTGTTGAAGGCTTTTACTAAAGTCCAGACAGACAGTATCCAGGGTACTTCCCTCATTCACTAGGCAGGTCACCTTATTGTAGAAGATCAGATTAGACAAACATGACCTGCCTTTCATAAATCCATGCAGACTAGGCTGATTGCCTAGTCTTGTAAGTGCCCTGTGATGGCACTCAGGGTGACCTGTTCTGTAATCTTTTCTGGCACCAAGGTCAGACTGGCCGGCCTGTAGTTCCCTGAACCGTCCTTTTGGCCCTTCCTGTAGATGGACATTGCATTAGCTAGACTCCAGTCGATGGGGGCCTCCCTGGTTCACCAAGACTGTTGACAAAAATGGTGAGCAGCTTGATGATCACTTCTACCAGCTCCTTAAGTACCCTCAGGTAGTTCCATTTGGTCCTATAGACTTGTGCACAAGGCTATTGATTATTTCTTCTTGGACTATGGGGCCTGCTTTCAGCTCCCCATCTCTGTTTTTCAGTTCCAGGGGCTGAACTCTCAAGGAGAAACTGATGTCATTGACAAACACTGAGGGAAAGTATCCATTCAGCAGCTCAGTTTTTCCCTCATCTTTAGTCACCAGGTTCCCTCTTATATCCAGTAGTGGATTGACATTCTCCCTAGCTCTTCTTTTACTGTTAACATACTTATGAAAGCACTTTTAATTACTTTTAATGACAATGACCAGATTGAGCTCTAGTCGAATTTTGGCCTCTCTAATTTCCTCCCTACATATCCTTTCAAAATCTTTGCACTCTTCCTGAGTTACGTACCCCTTGTTCCATAGTCAGTAGAGTTTCCCTTTTTAATTGAGTTCTACTCAAAGCTCTCTACTTGTCCAGGCTGGTCTTCTGTCCTGCCAGCACATTTTCCAATGCACAGGAACACTTTGTTACTGTGCCTTGAAGATTTCCTTCTTGAGAAACATCCAGCCTTCTTGGACTCCTTTGTCCTTCAGGACTATCTCCCAGAGTATGCCATCAACCAATTTCCTAAACAAATCAAAGCTCCTCAGCAATATCATGTTCTGTAGAACATCTTTTCAAAACATACATATACAGATATAATGTGTTCTATCTCAGATAGATATAATGGGGTGTTCTATCTCAGATAGATATAATGGGGTGTTCTATCTCAGATAAACCCAGCTTTGCTCGGACATATGTGGGTCATTGCTCAAGAAATGGCAGACGTAAGACTCTGTGAACATGTGTGAGTGTGCATGTGCAAATACGTCAATAGAGAAGACTCGATGTCCACCACAACGAAAAACTGCTGGTGAAAAGAAGTACTTGGATATAGTATACAGAACAAAATTAAAATGCACAAAAATAGTTTTTCAAGAGTATAACAGAAATTTAACAATTTGTATGTGAATTACTTAATTTTTAGTTTTAAGCCTTTAGAGTTATGGTCTATTTATAATTGGAGCCTCGGTCTGCATGTATTTTAAATGCAAAGAGAGGTTCCAACAGTCAAGTTGTTGTATTACTCAAGAGTTTAATTAATAACAGACTAATTGTAGAAGCCAACATCAAGAGCCACACCATATTGTTTCCATTACATTTTGAAACTGTTTGAAGTGATTTTGTAATTAAAAAAAATTAACTTCTGAGTAAAGTGTTATCTTCTCATGAAGACATTGTTTACCCTGTGAGTTCTCTTACTTTGCAGGCTGTAGTATTCTTTACCAGATTCTATGCTATTGCATGTTTTAGATCTGAATAGTAGTGCATACTCTGACACTTACTGGGAAAGAAAAACAACTCAGACCAAAGCCTTTTGTTAAAGTTCAGCTAAGGTGCCCCAGAACATAAATATTTAGTGCCATTAGATTATTAAACATATAAATGAGTGAATGTTGGAAGATTCTTGTGGGAATAAGATAAACAATATCTCCTGTGATAATGCATATCATAAATAGTAGATTGCTGCTTCCTCCAGGACCTGCTATCCTTCCACCTAGCACCTAGGAGTCCAGTAGCAGTTGCAGTCTGCTAGGCACAGACTACCATGTAGGATACCACAGGGTACTTTCCCTGAACATTTTCTCTCCTTAACTGTCTTGCTCTATCCAGTTTTGCACAAGTAGTCTAGTTTTCCTGCCAACACCTCTCCACTCCCCTCCTCCTTAGCAAGCATATTGCATAACAGCAGGATTTTGCCCTCAGCTGTTGTCCGGATTCCAGAATATCCAGTCTTGTAAACTCTTTGTAAATTGATAAAATAGTCCTTCTCCTCCCCCTGCATTTCAATATAAACATCCTACTAACTTAGTGAGATCTTAGGGGCAATTAAAATTAATCAATACTAGGAAAACTTGACAGCTTTGTAGTAAAAAGAAATATTAATATTAATGCATATATCTTATTACTGGTTACAATACAGTAGGAGCATGTTTTAAGGATTTAAAACTGCAAATATTATGGGAAATATTGATACTGCAACAATTTCACACATAATACTAGCAAACAAATTCAATAACACTATACATGTGAGCCCACTAATATGATTCAAAACTCTAGTGATACAATAGTTGGAAACCTACAAATATGATAGGATGTGTCAGTAGTACTACAGAAATTAGCTGTAAATCTGCTGCAATAAATACTAATATTTTGTAGTTCTTTTTAAAACTTCCACCATTTATTTGACTATTTCCATAAGCATATCATGTTTTCATTTCATGAGAAAAGAGACCAAAACACTGTGAGCTACCAGACTGCAAACAGTCATGACTTTAGATTTCTTCTTGGTGGAGGATCCAGTTGAATTAGTTTTTGTTTCTCTAAACAAGAACAAGCACAGTTAAAAATCAAGTACATTTTGGTTGGCTTCTTCCTTTAGTGAATGACAGTTCAGCATTAAATGTTTCTTAAGCCCATTCAGCTTTAAAGTCCCCACTGTTCTTCAAAGGCCAGATGAAAGCAATGTACTTGTGCAGTATACGTGCCAAAGAGCTTTGTCTCACCAGCAGGAGCAAACCAGATTCATGATTAATTTAAGAGGTTTTTTTTTCCTTTCCCACAGCAGGTGAAGGACTTACTGGATAGGTCAAGAGGTTAAATTCAAATTATTGTAGTTTAGCAAGAGTTCAGTGCAGATACCCATTACAGAGGTTTGGTTCATTAATAAACCAGAACTGGAAATGAACATAGGAAAAGAACCATGGAGAGTCTAAAGAGAAGCAAGACTTCCAACACTATTTGGCTACTTGAAGGAAACAGTGTTCCTTTTTTATCAGCTGTCTTCACCCTTTTGCCAAAGGAGGCTACATTGCTCACAGCAACAGTTTGGGTCCCAGTTGGAAAGTAAGAACAATCAAGATGAAAAAGGTTTCCTACCTTGTAAAATGGATACACTTTTCCAAGACAATTTAATGAAGTTGAAGCCTAATTAAAACACATTGAATTTCTCCTTCTTCATGAGCAGGACAATGGGTTTCGTATTACCTTACAACTGAAATCTGAACTTTTATTGACTGGGTGACTGTGGCTTTCTATTTTCGAGAGCCAACATCTGTTGTGGATGAGCATCAATGAAATGCCATACAAACTAATTGCTGCCTGCCACAAACAGGGTTAATGTTTCTGGTGGAGGGTCAGGATCTCCTAACAAGGCTGGTTTAAGGCTATCTGGGTGTCCTTTGGGAAAGACAGGATTATCCTAATTTTAATCCCAGATTTAAGTACCAAAGAAAACCATCAGGATTTTCTGTAAAACTGCTGTAAAGCAGTGATTCAGACTGCTCTGTAGAGACCGTGTGTTTCTAGCACAAAGGAAGGACTCAATAGAAGGAGAATGTCCCTCAGGGGATCAGTGCTGGGCCCCATCCTCTTTAACATCTTCATAGATGATCTGGATGAGGACATTGAGCCAGTCATCAGCAAGTTTGCAGATGACACCAAGCTGGGGGCAGAAGTTGCTGGGCTGGAGGGCAGAAGAGCTCTGCAGCAGGACCATGACCACCTGGACAGATGGGCAGAGTCCAATGGGATGGTGTTCAATGGCTCCAAGTGCAGGGTGCTGCACTTTGGCCACAACAACCCCATGCAGAGCTACAGGCTGGGGTTGGAGTGGCTGGAGAGCAGCCAGACAGAGAGGGATCTGGGGGTGCTGATTGATACCCGCCTGAACATGAGCCAGCAGTGTGCCCAGGTGGCCAAGAGAGCCAAGGGCATCCTGGCCTGCATCAGGAATGGTGTGGCCAGCAGGAGCAGGGAGGTCATTCTGCCCCTGTACTCTGCACTGGTTAGACCACACCNGTAGAGTCACCATCCCTGGAGCTGTTCAAGGCAGGATTGGACATGGCACTTGGTGCTACATTCTAGCCTTGACCACTGTGGTAACGGCTTGGACTTGATGATCTATGAAGTCTCTTCCAACCTTGGTGATACTGTGATACTGTGATAGAATACAGGAGCTGGTGAGAAGGTGCATCTGAGAGCTGTGGGGAAAGGGCCGAGAGAGCTCTTGCATGTTATGTTTGTGAAAGCTAGGCCAGTTCTTCCTGAGACTTGTCCCACAATAGAAAAAGCTTGACTCTGGCAGACTTTTCAGAAGTCTTCCAAGAAATACCACTCACTAAAAATCTCACTGGAGAAAGTCCTAGATACAGAAAAGAAACATATAGCTGAGAAAAATCTCTTCTGTGGTTGAGCAGACAACATCTTTATGTGAAAAGGAAGCAAATTAAAAATGGATACAGAGCTTGTGGTGCTTCAGAATTAAAAAATATATAAAAAATTCAGAGGTTTCAGTTTTGCACACCTAATGTGAGCTTTTTATTACTGTTGTTTAGCTGAACTAAGTATTTCAGGAAGGAAAACGAAAACAGATAGCAAAGATGTTGGGTTTTTTTCATTTTTTTATTACATTCCTTTTTTTGATGTGGATATAAAGAATCATAGAATTGTTTCAGTTTGAAAAGATCTCTAAGATCATTGAGTCCAACCTTTGACTTAACACCACCATGGACATTAAACAACATTCCTAGGTGTCATACCTACACGGTTTTTGAGCACCTCCACAGGTGGAGACTCCACCACCTCCCTGGGCAGCCTATTCCAATGCCTGGCCACCCTTTCAGTACAGACATTTTTCCTAACATCCAATCTGAACCTCCCTCAATGCCAGAAAAAAAAATTAAAGGTGAGAGGTGAGTGTATTAACTCCCATGTAAAGAAAAGTCAGGCAGTAAATAGGGCACGGCTTAGTAATTTGCAGGGGGAGCTTTGTTTCAGGGATGTATAACGAGGTTTGTTGTTTCTTTAGCACAGGTTCAGTTAACGGAATCTATTATTTATTAGTTTCACAAAGTTTGAATGCAGATCTGAATTTCCATGTCCATGTTATTTGCTTATACAGATGTGCAAATCTGTAGGATTTCCAGTCTTCTTTGAGATATGCACAGGACTAGTTAGTTATTTTGAAATCATTTGCGCTTTTACTGATAACAGTTAATTTCTCTGTCCTTTGGTGATTCACCTACCAAGTTCCTTGGTTTTGGTGTTCACAACTCTCAGTTATTTGAATGTTGTTTTAATATATTCAATCAGTGTTCTTTTTAAACAGCTGCTGATCTGCTTATTGCTTTTAATAAGAAATATGATGATTTTACTTTAATTTACTACATGGTCTAGAGTCTTCCATCTTTTCTCTTGTATTAGCAAGAATAGTAGCTTCTTGAAGGTTTTTATGAAAAATACAGTCTTCCACTAAAATTTCTTAAACACTGAGAGCTTTATACAACATGGTTTCTAGCCAGAAAACTGCTCTTACAAAATTTTCTCTCAGTCTTATATATAAAATAAATTAATTTTATGCTTCTTGGCCACACACTGTATCTTTGATGCAATTTTTTCACACTAGCAGTATTCAAAGCTATGTTTAATAATCTTGTTGGCCTCACAGTTCAGCTGTTTAAGTGACAACTAATAGCCAAAAGCCATTAAAACTGAGTGGATGACTAAGGAGGAGAGCAAGTTTACAGAACAAGTTTGTTTCTTGTGCCCAAAAGAAATGCATTCAAATGGTTTTGTTGCCTCACTTAAGAGCTGGCAAGACCAAAAGTCACACAATAACTCGGCATAATTTCATGTCTTTATTTGAAAGAAGTCTGGAATTAATGGGAAAAATAAGCCTTTATCATGTAATAAATTGTTGAAATTCTGTAACAAGCCTTTTCCCCTTCGTGTTCACACTGAAGATCTTGGCAGACCAGAAGATAAAGGAATGATATATCCATGCTAGCAGAAGCTTCTCTGTAATAGGACCAGATGTGAATCTTGCCATTTTTCACAAGAATCACTTAGAACATGCTAATAAATGAAATTTCTTACTGATGTTTTAGTGTAATATATAATTTATGTTTTGATGAACTGTACTTTCAGATAGGAAGTTTTTTGAACTATGATAGGTCTTCATATGATAGCTCTGCATATGTTCAGCACTGATCTCACATTATGCAACAAGCAAAAGCATAAAGTTAGGAAAGAGCAGGTATACTCCAAGTACACTAAGACCTGGCCAGAATTTCATTTGAACCATTTTGTTTTAAGAAATAATCAGACCAGCAAGAGCACTGATTTGCTTTTGCAGTACAACTGTATAGTTACTTATACTTTAATAGAGATGTCCGTTTCTATTACTATTCAATCACATCAGCTGCCTCACAGAAAAATCCAATATAACTGGGCAAAGAATAATAACTTGTCTACAGCATCTCCAAGTAAACCCAAAGGAATATAGAGCAGAGATGAACTGTTCTATTAAAAATGCATATGTTTGGTTTAAAATGTAGTAAGGAGATAACCATTGTTATCATACTCTGTAGGTGTTGGACTCTTTTAAAAAAATCCTTCCTGTGAAATTATATTTTATTTCAGAATAGTCCAACTAGCTTCAGCCCTGTTAGGTTCCACAGGACTTTGCTGTGAGAGTGCAGCAATGAAAATGTGTCTATCTCCTAAAATCTGAGGTTCCTTCCTAGAAGGCCATTAAAAGGACAAACACACAGACATGCACATACACACCTCCCTCGCAGACCAGAGCTCGCATCCCCTTTTCTCTTATCTTCCCAAAGACAGCATGTGTGACCTCTGCAGCACACCCTGCTTCTCTGGCTCAAGGCGAGGAATCTGAGTCCATTGCCAGCCTGTGCAGGAGCATGTGCTGCTGTTCCTGTTGCTTCACACAACAGCGGTATAGCAAGGCTCCCGTGCAACCATCGCAAATCCTCCTTCTGGCTGGGTTTTTTCTTACAGTTATTTGATCTCTTCAGTATCTCTGCCTGTGATAAAAGCATTTGAGACCTTTACCTTGTGCCTGCAGAATGAAAAGGCAGCTTTGTCTGTGAGTGGTATAAACTTTGTGGACAGGCTCAGCACTAAGTATACTTTTTTATGCACAGAGTTTTCATAAGAGTATCAGGCACTGTGGCACTCTGCAGAAAACTGTGCAGGCCTCAAGAATGTCTTTATTAGCATGAATAAATGGAATAATACAATATGTTTATTGCTCTATGTGCATATTTTTTAATAACTGTTTATAATATCAAGCATGTCATCACCTCAAAGTTCTTCTGTATGTATTACAGAAGGAATCTGCCATGGATTACTGAGTCAGTAATTTACCTGAAATATTTCTTCTTTGAAACACAGCAATTTCCAAACTATCTTTACTAAGAGTCCTATAAACAAAAATATCTCAAGAGGGTAAAAAAAAAAAAAAAGAGGAGATGCTGTTTCAGGTTAAAAAAAGAAAATTGGAAAAGAAGAAGAAAATTTAAAAAGAAATAAAAAAGGACTGAAGTGTTCTGCTCTGTAAATCCCTTTTCTTTTTGCAAAAAGGGACAACATGAATTTTGACAAGTTCTGCTATAGACATAAAAGCTTGTAAATTTTACACATCCTGACGGATAGCTTGAACATTCAGAAGACTTGATTCTTTCTAAGACATTCCCACTGCTCTGGGAACAGGACACATTTTATTATTCCTAGAGAGAGTGAGGGAGATATTTCCTTATTGATTTCCAAATAAGTAAAACATTATTTATTGTAGAGAGATTTTTACTAACAGGACATGAAAAGATAAACATGAGCAACCCGTGCTGGGAAGTGTCCTTGAGTACATCCTGGGACTGAAGATACCAGGCTCTGGGTAGCACCCCCCACATGCAGCTGCAGGGGGTGGAGTGCCAGCTGCATGTGGGCAGAGTTAGCCAGCCCCAGAGGCTTACCCTCAGAATGTTATGGTTAAATCACCTATCTATGCCATGCTTGTAACCCTGGACCAACTGGAGCTATCCATATGTAACCAACCCTGAACTAAGTTAGTTGTGCAGCCTCTTCTAAGAAAGCATATAAGTCACTGTATCATGGAAATAAAGCGGAGAATGACCATCTAACCACATTGGTGAACAAAGAGTCATTTTATCCCAGGTGCAACACCAACAATATGGAAATAATAAATAGATTTGGAAGTAATTATTTACAATTTCAGTCCAAAATAGTTGAATGTTTCAGGTTGCAATGTTAAATGTGTAACAGAACTGCGGGAAACCTGCATAAACAGTTTTCTTTTTGGCCCTCCATCCCTACCGATCCCACTGAAAGGACATTCACCTGTCAGCTTCAGATTGCACTTAATATAGTCCTTACCATATCTTTTTGTAGATCATTGAAAATTCACAACATTGGTAAATAATGCCATATTCAGATGACACCCCTAAAAATATCTGAAATTTGTCCAAAAGAGAAGATGGTGGGAACTGTGAGTGCCAGTATTTTACCTTTCAATGATTTCTGAATTTCTAAAAGTACAGTATTGAGGGACAACAACCCCAAGCAGTGCTACAGGCTGGGGACAGAGTGGCTGGAGAGTAGCCAGGAAGAAAGGGACCTGGGGGTACTGGTAGGTAGTAGGCTGAACATGAGCCAGCAGTGTGCCCAGGTGGCTAAGACTGCCAATGGCATCCTGGCCTGGATCAGGAACAATACGGCCAGTAGGACAAGGGAGGTTATTCTTCCCCGGTACTCAGCACTGGTCAGGCCACACCTTGAGTACTGTGTCCAGTTCTGGGCTCCTCAACTCAAGAGAGATGTTGAGATACTGGAACCAAGCTGGTGAAAGGCCTGGAACACAAACCCTATGAGGAGAGGCTGAGGGAGCTGGGGTTGTTTAGCCTGGAGAAGAGGAGGCTCAGGGGTGACCTCATTGCTGTCTACAACTACCTGAAGGGAGGTTGTAGCCAGGTGGGGGTTGGCCTCTTCTCCCAGGCAACCAGCAATAGAACAAGGGGATACAGTCCCAAGTTGTGCTGGGGGAGGTATAGACTGGATGCTAGGAGGAAGTTCTTCACAGAGAGAG
Organism: Tricholaema leucomelas; assembly: GCA_013400475.1. NCBI lineage: Eukaryota > Metazoa > Chordata > Aves > Piciformes > Lybiidae > Tricholaema lacrymosa > Tricholaema leucomelas. The sequence goes on from WAAF01000019.1 coordinate 450,501, forward strand.
TGATTTGCCACTGGAATGGGCTGCCCAGGGAGGTGGTGGAGCCACCATCCCTGGAGGTGTTCAAGAAAAGACTGGATGAGGCACTTAGTGCCATAGTCTAGATGATTTTGTAAGGCTGGGTGACAGGTTGGACTGGACAATCTTGGAGGTCTCTTCCAACCTGGTTGATTCCATGACTCTGTGACAAATTATTTTTAAGGTGTAACATATCAGTTGCCATCAGCTGCAGGATGTCTTGCAATGTGCAGACTTAGCACAATGTCACATTGGTTATGCAGGCCAATTACGTGGAGGCATTTAGAGCCTGTTCCTGGTAAACTCAAGGCAGACAGTTTCCAGAGAGTTCAGCAGAGCTAGATTATAGTTTAGCATAATTCTGCAGAAGGCAATGGCAGAATCACTTCCAGAGACAGAGATCAATGGTGGCAGCAGGCAGCAGCAGGCATGAATACAACAGCAGAGCACGTTGTTACCTGCTCATCTCTTTTCATCAATACAGCCCAAGACTAATGGGCTTTTGGATGCAAATTACCCATTCAGAATGGCAATTAGCTGAGCTTGACCACAGTAGGTGAAGCCATAGGCTTGCTTTACCCAAATTTGGGAAAAACATAGGGCTAAGACTCAATGGCTCCATGTTCTTCGTCCTCTTTCCCGTGGTTGCTTCTCCCCATAACAGAAGGAGGGAGAGCAGAAGAACATGACTGGGCAAGCCAGACATGTATAAGCCTATTTGGGCCTATTTAGGCCTACTATGACGTAGCTGTGACCACGTAGGTTAGTAGCTCAACAAATTTCCTCTGTATCATCTTCAGGACCAGAGTTCAGAGATGACAGTCACAGAAGTGAGGCTGTAGCACAAGCTGGGCTCTTGGTCTCTTGTAAGAATCCATGTCTCTCTTCTTCACCAACTGGCAGTTGGGAGCTATCCTAGACTCTCACTCCAAGCTGAATCTCATATGAGTGAAACTAAGCAGGATGATTTGTCACTTCCTCTTTGCTGCAGATGACCTGTCCACTTCGTAATGGTGCACAGGATCCCATGTTTGTGATTCCATAGTATTTTCTAGACCTTTCGAATTTCCATTTTCTATTTGATCTCAGGAAATAGTCAGGCAGTAAAGTAGGCAGCTAGAGTATTGTCAGGCTCTTTGCAAAACAAAAAAGCAAACAGCGTCAAGAGTTTTAGATTTGATTTCCAGTCCTAATGAGTCCTGAAGGTGAGTGGCAGTGTGGATTCTCTTCTGTCTAATAAAGGTTGAGAGGTCTTTAAGCTTTTCTCTAAGTACACAAACAATATCTCTGTTCTGTGCCAGCTGTCTATTTTGGCAAGACTGAAATTAAACATTCAACTCAAACTTTATAGGGAGAGCAGAGGAAGAACTCTAACACTCCAATAAAAGTTCAATTCTTAAAATTGTCAAATGGCATCACAATTTTTATTATCAACTATAGGAAAAACTGGGGTGGACATATCACAACGATGGTTAATTTTAGGAGCTATTTCAGCACTGTTGCAGGAGGGATTAAACCGGATCTGAAGTCTACCTCGTATAGACTTCATGACTTCCTGGCACTCTTTCATGATTTCTCTCTATAACTCTGTGATATCTGTCCAGCAAATGTAGACACATGACATGGTTACTTTTCCACAGAGAAGAAAAGAGACCTGTTCTGCCTGTATTGCAAGTAACAACTTTACATCCTTTGGTAAAAGAAGATGTAGTATCTACCCACAATTTCAGAAATCACTGAGTGAGGTTCTCTGTTGATGGATCTCTTAGTAGGTTCTTTGTCCCAGTCATCATATTCTGAATTGTCAACAAATGCTATTTGCACTGACAACACATATTTGTTGATCTCTGACAGTGACATTTCAGCCAAAGGAGAAAGCTGTGGGTATCAAATAGAAGCTAACACAGGATTACATTTTGAGCACTTTTAATTTTTTTAAAAGTAGAATTTATCATAGAGTGTCCTGAGTTTCCTTGTTGCAGCATTTTTCATAAAGCCAAGTTTCCCAGTGGATGCGTTAATCATGTGTTTTACATGCTGTCATATCACATAACATTTTGAGTTTGACTTAACCTGGTGTGATATGTCACACTCCTACGGTATGTGTGCCCCAGGGAACTTTAAATCAGTTTGCTGAAAAACACAATTAAAGACCCACAGTGAATTGAGTTTTCATTAAAACTGTATATACACACAAACCCTCATCTCTTTCTCTGGGAAACAGCACACGTTATCTGTGAAAATATTAGTGCCACATATAGCTTTTTGAATTGGCAATGAAAATAACAAATACAGTTTTCTAATTGCTAGATTGTCTAATAAAGTGAGGTGAATGCAGTACAATATAATACCTACAAACTGTTCTTCCAATATGTAAGAGCTATGCTGATTTTCTTGTACAGAGGTAAAACAGTATTAGAATTGGCACTGGAATACCTATTTGGGGTGCTTTATTATACCCTGATGCTTTAAACTTGGTCTATTTGAGATAAACTTGTGGGCAAATGCTTGAAACATAAACCTGCAAGTCAGGAAAGCTGTGAGAGGGGCTGAAGGAAGAATCTAACATAAACAACTTCTTCCAAATCTTATTTTCAAAAATGTGCTTTCTACACCCCTTTCTTAGTGGATCAAAAAGTGGCCCACAATGATTTTTGTGTGGTCAGACTTCATTGACCTGATGCTGGCTTGTGAATTGCTTGATTGGGCTTCAAGAGTTGCCTTGGCCTGTGTCCAAAGTGAAAGTGTTTTCTCCCAAAACTATTTGAAACTCGCCTGCAGGTCTGAAATCAAGTCCAGCGAATAAATTGGGCAATGGTGTTATGTCATTAAGAGAATATGATCATGTCAAGCACTGATATGTAATTTACAAGATACTCACAAATGGGTTTATCATGCCATTGGCTCACCTGTGGGTTTGAGCTCTAATAGTGGCTCTCACATTTTTTCTTTTCTGTCATGTTTCAGTGGCATATCAACAGCAGCATACTCAAATGGGTTAAGTGCTTTTCTTACAAATTCATTTTCTAAGGAAAGTGTAGTGCAAAATGCAAGGTACTACAAGAAGGAAGGCACAAATCTTTATGTTCTAATTTATTTTGAAGTGTTTTTTTATTCCTTTATGGGAAATGGGATGCATGATCATGTGCAATAATAATAATGAAAAAAAAGACTAACAAGACAGCATACTCTCTAAGCATGTGGCCAGGTTTAACAGTACGTGTTTTGACACACATGTAAATACAGACAGAAGAAAACAAACATGTCTTTTTCACTGTATATGATAGATAGACAAATTCTAAAGGGAAATGACACATTTTGTTATTCATTAACATCCAGTGATCCTTTCGTGAAACACCCCGGAGGCTGAATGCAGTGACAACATAAAAAGGTATACACCCACCAGTACTTGGCATCAAGCATCAAGCAGTTTGCTGGAAAAGAGCTGGCATATATTCCTTGATAATATGTCTTGTAGGTTTGTTGGATGGCAATATACTGAAGTGTCTGACCATTAAATGACATACCAAAACGCTGACATTTAACTGTGCATGCTTGCTGCCAATCATTCAAGTTTTCCCTAACTTTTATGCACCTTCTACTTGAAATGGTTAAAGTCTATTCTGGCAACAGAGACTAAACAAAGTGTAAATGTTTCATACATGTTACGAAAGACAAACGTACAAATTTACAAGGCAAGTGTGGTGCAGAGAATTGCATTACTTTGTTACAAAGTACATTAGACTTTGCTGAAAATGATAGACGTAACAGCTACTCTTTATTAGACGTATGTGTGTGTGTATATATACGTGTGTGTATATATATATGTGTGTATAGTCAGTCCTGGCTTTCAAAATGGGACAAACAATATATAGATATCTGGTTTATGCAAGGAAAATGTACAAGAGGGCAAAATGTCTTTGCTCAGTGTTTCTTTGTAAGAGTTCATATCACTGACTAAAAAAGAGATACATGAAAAGTAAAACTAAGAAAGAAGTACTGATTGTATGGGTATGCAAAAGTTGATGAAGCTGAGCTTTTAGATCTCATTTTAGGTAAAAAAGGGCTCTGTAGAGTTAGGATTGAAGGATCTCTATCTTCCTCTGTTCAGAGGACTAGAATTTCATACACTGCTTGTAACTAAACAGGTAGCAAAAGCAATTTTCCATGAAGAACTTTAAAATAAATGCAAAATAAAAGATTGATAGAGTTTTGCAGTTATGTTCTTTTAGTTACTTCCTGTTAAATGGGGACATAAGTATTTTAAGGCCACATCCTCAAAAGTGATTAAAATACCCAAGAAAAAATTATACAGGTTATTATTAATGAAAATATCTGAATCAAGAATGTATGGGAAGTGGCAGAGTCAGAAACTTACAATACCTGTGAGGAAGAATATTAAGATGGCAACAACAAAAAATTGAATGGAAAATCCTACAGTGGGCCTTGCAAGTGAACACAGAGAATTCAATAAATAAATCTGTTCTAGAGTAGAATGATGAAACATACTACTATGGACAGAAGGGATGAAGATTGAGATGCATCAGTTCAATAAATTGCTAATACATTAAACGGTTCCTGATGGAAATATTTGTGCATTTTCTGCTTTCTTAAAATCCAGGAAAGACAATTCACATCTGTACTAGGACAAGTAGTCTCTGGGCTTTGGAGCAAGAGGGATTCATAGCGATAATGAAAAATTATTCTGTTATTGCTATGAAGATTAATTTTTCCTAATACATTGATGTTACATTCATTTTTGGATTACTACTAGCAGATGTTTCACTTCTGTGCCATTTGTGCTTTATATGTGCAGTCCTACCCTTCGCTTTTGTTTACTCACTACTGCAAGTGCAATTGGCTGAAAAACAACTATGGAACGGACATTGACTTTGTATTCAGAAGCAGCAACTATATTTATGTGCAGATCTGTAAAACCTTTTGTACATGTAAGAGAAAGTTGCCTTTGTGTATCACACGGCACAGATAGGCTCTCTGGCCTAAAAACCTTTGTTTGTCACAATGCAATCTGACTCTTAAATGGCTGCCTGAAAGTTTTCTGGAATGTCCTATTGCCTACAATACATCTCCCCAGAAGAAGTGATATTCTACCCAACAATTCAATAGTAAAATAAAATGTTCTGCTCTCTTGGAGGCACGCTTCCCAAGCAAAATTTGCCTACCTTTACATGTTATGTGCAAAAAGATATGCTAGATATGTTTGATGAGTCCAACCATTGTCAGTCACAAGTGACATCATTTGAGGATAATATTTAGAAGATTAGTAACATCTGCTTTTTAAAATATGGTTAGGAGCAACCCCTCCAGCCTACTTCAACCATATGGGATGCTTTGTATGCACAGATAGGCACTGTACACTGCAAAAGCATGCTGTATAAGAAATGTTTCCTCTTAATATTGCAGCTAAAAAAGATGGAAGTAAAAAAATGTATTATCTTTCTATTATGGTCAGAAAGAGCAAATACAAAATAGTACTTGAAGAAGTTTATTTTTAAATGACACCTTTACCTTTTTAGACTGTTATTAATTATAATCATTATTGCTGAAGTGCTTTTATTTTGTGTAAAAAGGCTTGTTGTTCAACCAGACCACCAAATTAAAAAAAAATACATACTGATTATAAACACAGGATTCTGGCTATGTTTTTTTTCTTGGAAATAACTATTTTTAATCATTTTGAAGGAAAAAGCTCAAATAAATTTTTCAGAAATCTGAAAATTCTAGCCTATATACCCCCCCAGCATCCCAATCTGTTCTCATTTCCCGGAGTGCAAGTTCACTGTAATTCCACTGATCCTTGTAGAGAAATAAATGCATTTACTACATTGGGACATGGGAAAAAAAGATGGAATCCTTCACTTCAAAATGACTACCTTCATATATCTGTGCTAGGAAAAGGTACAAGTTAAAAAAAAATATTTAAGACAATTTGAGGCTACTAGTGAGCTATAAATTAGGGGTAAGAGAAAGAATGAAAGTATGAAAGTAGAATACTTTTAATGGATATTAATGAAAGAACATAAACACAATTTCCTTTTGGTTGTGGAATACATGCTCCCTTTTTCCAGTGCTAGGTGCTGAAATGAGCCTCAATAGCTGTAACTAAATTGCTTTCATTGCAGAATGAGTTTTTATATTAGATGTCTTGCCCTTTTTCACAGATCTAGTCTCTGTTGGTCCTTGAATAATTTTGGCATTGGCTAATGATAAATTATACTTTTTTTAGTTCATTCATGTCTAAACTAGTCATATCATATTTATTACATAGAACAGAGTAGCTTCAAAATTTTCTAAAACTAGTATTGAATAAAGTCCTATGCATTCATATGTAACATATTCTGTATCTCTAATTTCTCACATGTTCTTACTACTTTGCAACTAAAGAGTCTGCTTTGTTCAACTTTTGGTAAATTAGCAGCTCTTGTATCTAAAAAAGAATTGGACACATTTCCAAAACATCTGGTCAGAATGGGTCAGGACTTGCCTCTTCCTCCTCTTGCAGGAACAGTTGTGACTGATGCAGTTGCAAGCATTAGAGATCCCCCGAGAATGCTACTTTACCTAATGTACTGGCCGAATGGCACGCTTCACTTCTGCAACACCTGCTTACAGATTCCTTTCTGCCACTCAAACCCAAGTCAGCAGAGCATGGGAAATTGAGAAGACTGATAAAAGTGTACCCAGAAAAACTTGGGAAAGAGTAAGACAATGAATGTGTATAGGGCATTCTGGAAAGCATAGGCTTACGAGCAGGCAGAAGAGAAGAAAGACGTCCACATTTAAGAGGTAAGCATTTTCTAGCTAGTAGTGCTTGGCAATTATTGTTTCTTCTTACACAAGGTAGGTGTGGTATGGATTTATTTTATGTCTGCCCAGGGCACCACATCCTTGACCTACAATGAATGCTTTTCCTTAAAAAAAAAAAAAAGTTTCTAGTGTTTCCCTTTGCTATTTTGTCAGAATCATAGAATGGTTTAGGTTGGAAGGGACCTCAAGGATCATCCAGCTCCAACCCCCTGCTATAGGCAGGGACACCTCCCACTAGAGCAGGCTGCTCAAGGCCTCATCCAGCCTGGCTTTAAATGCCTCCAGGGAGGAAGCATCCACAACCTCCCTGGGCAACCTGTTCCAGTGTCTTACCACCCTCACTGTAAAGAACTTCCTCCTAACATTCAGTCTAAATCTCCCCTCTTCCAGCTTAAACCCATTCCCCCTCGTCCTAACATTACTAGAATGAATCACATCACACTTTGTAAACCCTAGGGAGACTTGAGAAAAACCATACACTTTTGGATTCAGAGTCAGTATCTAGCCTAGAAATGCAATAACTAACTTTGAAGCCTTCTAGTTCTGCCTACTTGAGGTGTCAACATTTCTTGTAGAAACTCATTCATTTACTATAGTCTAGGAAGTCTCAGCTTCTTATCTCAAGTAATTAGATATGTTGGTTAGAGCAAGTGGTCAAATGATACAAATTCTTCTTCTTTACAGGAAAAAAATGTCTGATCAAATATAAAGAAGAATTAGACTCACAATGATCTTGTCTCTGAAGCTTTGCTGAGCTTGAGAGCTTGTGCTTGTCACTTCGTGTTGGGCAGAGAGAGAAACAGTATGGAACAACCCGTATGTTTCTTCTGAACCACTGTCACTTAGTATCTGTTTTCTTTTTCATTAATATTCTGGATTATTTGTGGGCAGAGAAGCATGCTCTAAATGCCACAAGGGTGAAGTGTCATTTCCAAGTTTGTTGATGTCAGGTGGTTTTGGGAAGTGTGAGGTACTTTTGACTGGGAGTTTTGTTTATTGTGCACATTAGGAACTCCAGGATAACTGAGTCTGGTACTTTTAATTGTTAAAGGGTAAAAAACAGGCAGATAACATTGGGATCTCATTTCAAGTGTTTTCCTCACAATGTATTTTCATTCAATCAACTACATTTTTTTTACAGGCCAAAATTATGATGGAACAGAAGCAATGGCAATGGGTTGAGAACTGACACAGTGTATTGACTAGCAGCAACCGTTCTATCTACTGTCCTCCTTCCAGTATCTCTGATGAGCAGAATGTGGCCCTTACTATCTCTCTGAAAGCCTCTCATCACCTGAGAAGGCAGACTAGGAGTAGGGCTAAAGTATTACAAATAGGTGGAAATGCTGAGATCTACTAGTGCCAGGTTTATCGACGCTGCTATGAGACTGTTATGCAGTTCATTCTTGTTCAAGAGATGACTCTGATCCCACTTTATCTGTTTCAAAGGAGGAGGAGTTGAATTTTAATTTAAATTGATGATGCATTGTGAGTTTTTTTTTAAACTATCTTTTTATTCTCCATTTCTGTCTTTAGTTACTTGATATGCAGCTAGCTTTACTGTGGTAGGTTTCTTGCATTCTAATGCTCACCTTGAAATACATGGTACATCAGAAGTTACTAGTGACAGCTGACATCTTCACTGGAGTGGCCATGCCAGGCAGCAAGAGGCATTTATCTTGTTGAACTTCACTCTGGTGTTTGCACCTCGTTGCTTTTCATTATCATGTAAAAACTGTAGTTGCTAGGGTAACTTTTGGCAGATTAATGGTGAAGAAACACCTCTTAAGATTATTTTTTTCTATGAAGATAAAGATTCTATCTATATGAGGTACCTATGGAGTCATGGTTTGAGGAATATTTAAGCAGTGTCACAAATACCAAGTAAGACTTGTCTGCTTCTTTAGGGCAAAGTGAGTACATATATTATTAATCCATAAAATACCAACTCAAATTCATTCTTCCCTCACAGGCTTTTTGAGTACTGAAAATAAAAAGGAACAAGACATACTGCCCAGACTTGGATTTAGACTTTCCCAGAGTGAGTATTTTAGATTCACACCTTGAGTTTGCTTCCACACTAACACCAGTCACAGGAGTTGCTGAGCCACAAGGCAGATAAAGATACCATTCTTTGTGAGCAAATAAAAGGATTTCTATCCTGAAAACACTTATAAGAGATGTGACTAATGAATTCATTTTTTTTTTTTGCTTTATGTATGAAATATACAAATTAACACACACTAACTGTTATTTAGCAATCCCTTCCATTTTTCCAATAACGTATAGAACTTCCTTAATGATATCAAACTTGATACTTCTTAGTGAACCCACATTTTTAGAACTATATGCTAGTACTAGAGATCCTTTGAACTGTACTGTTAATTTCTTTATAAACATATTGCCAATACAGAATTACAGCAGTTTCATAAAAGCTAAATATGTGTGTAAATTAAATATTAGAAGTCCTGAATATGGAATATCCAAACCAACTTTTGTTCAATCTTGGTTGCTTAATTTTTTCAGCACCTTGTGGTAGCACTTTGATTTATTATTTTGACATCAACACCACCAACCTTACAGTACATCATTGAAGTCCATAAACTGTTAGGCCCAGAGAAACTGGGAAGTTTACTTTCCACATACCATCTGCATCAATATGACTTAAACACTGAGCACCCACAGACTAATAACAGTGTCAAAACTTGCCTTTTGCCAGTTAGCATTATGTCTGCTACAAGGAAAATGTCCATGAGAAAAATCAGCCTAGCCCTAACTTCCTGTTATTTCTACCTTTATACTATTGATTTGAACTGTTTTTCCTGGATATTATCAAAGTCCTAGTGCTATTTTACTTCTCACTTTCATTAAGGATTTAGGCTTGACAAAGAGTTCTACATTCTGGAAAAAAAAATTTGAGCAAAGTGATCTATTAGACTGAAAAAAAAGGATAGGTACAAACCATACCTATGGGCAAATAAACTACTCATCAGAAAGTATATTAGTCTGTCAATGAGAACTGGAGAGCCTCTCTACAGTATCTGCTTGTGTTTGCACTGCTAGCCTGGTGAATGCTACTAGATGATTACATATAGAAAAAGTGATATATTTGTGATAGTTGTGACACAAGTTCTCCCCCTAGCTTACCTCATGGAAATGTTTAAATTGCAAATAAAACAGTGGAGAGATTTTCCCCTTAATTCTGCTTCAGAGACTTTAGACAGCTTGCATTTTTCCAACATTCATAGAATCATAGTAGTGTCTGGGTTGAAAGGGCGCTCTGAAGGTTATCTTATCCAAACTAGATCAGGTTGCTCAGAGCCCTGTCAAGCCTCACTTTGGATATCTCCATGGTTGGAGGCTGTAAGAGGGAAGAGTTAGTATATGCTTGATCAGAAGTTACAACAGGCCAATAGTCACTATTTTACTAAGAGATAAGACCTGGGGTAAACGGGGCTTGCAAGCATGCAGACGGGCAGTAGGGAAAGATGGTATGTAACAGATTCCAAACTAAAGGAAGAGCTCTGTTCTCCTTTGTTTGGCCTTCTGGGACATCCTGGCCACAAGTCACAGAATAGCCTAGGTAGCTGATCTGGAGTGTCACCAGTCTTACCACCATAATGGTGGGATTCCCAGTGGGGATGCCTACCTTAAGATGAATGCCTGCCAGCTCTGCGATCTATGCATCTCAGGGGTCTTGCTGGTCAGTCAGATAGGGTGAGTGTAACCAGTTCTTTGTTCAAGAGAGTTACTCAGTGTTCTTTGTCAAATACCTTTCTCTCTATGATTTTAGTATTTGAGCGATAAGCATTGTAGTTTCCAGTATACCTTTCTCTTTATGATTTTAATATTGGAGCTATAATAAAGTGTTGAAACTGTACCCAGAGGGTGCTACCCATGTATGCATGCATTTTCTGGTCCCCAAAGAACCCACTGGAACAGGGCCCCAACTGCTTCCCTGGGCAACCTGTTCCAGTGTTCCACCACCCTCATAGCAATGACTCTGTTCCTAACATCCAATCTAAACCTACTCTTCTCTACTTCGAAGCCATTGCCCCTTGTCCTGTCACCATGGGCCTTTGTAAACAGTCTCTCTCCATCCTTCTTCTACTGAAAGGCTGCTATTAGGTCCCCCTGGAGCATCCTCTTCTGCAGGCTGAACAACCTCAGCTCCCTCTGCCTGTCATCATAGCAGAGGTGCTCCAACCCCCTGATCATTTTCATGACCCTCCTCTGGACCCACTCCATCAAATCCAAGCTCTGCATGTAGTTTATTACAAATTTTGCAGTGGGTTTTTTTTTTCTCCCGTATAATTTCTCTCCATTTGCCTGCTTCTCTTCTAAACAGACTATCTTCTAGAACATAACCTATTTTCTCTTTTCACCTATTTTTCTCATTGGTACCTAAGTATTTCAAAGCCAGAGGTACAAAAAACAAAGACTATTTCTAAAGATATATGAACTTCCAATTGAGGGATCTCTCCAAAAAAGAATGCTTCACTCAAAACAAATTTCTCTCTTGACTTTGCCTTCGTCACAAACCAAAATAATTACCAGAAAGTTTGCAAGACCTTGACAGTGTTCCTAGTCAAAAATCTGAAATTTAGGCCAGTTTCAGGTTCAATTCTGTGCTCTAACCACCCTGTCTTAACTGACTGAAAATCCAATTGCAATAATTACTTTATCATAGAATCATAGAATCATAGAATCAACTAGGTTGGAAGAGACCTCCAAGATCATCCAGACCAACCTAGCACCCAGCCCTATCCAGTCAACTAGACCATGGCACTAAGTGCCTCATCCAGTCTTTTCTTGAACACCTCCAGGGATGGTGACTCCACCACCTCCCTGGGCAGCCCATTCCAATGGGCTTCTCTCTGAGAAGAACTTCCTCCTAACATCCAGCCTATACCCCCCCCGGCACAACTTGAGCCTGTGTCCCCTTGCTCTATTTGTAAGTTATGGGGGTATGTGTGCATTTTATTTTTCTGAAGAACAGTGAAACTACACATTTCTCATTTCAAGTCTGCCATTATCATTGTGTGTACATCCTTCATACCTTTTTGATCATATTGGATCTTCTATTCAGTCATAAAAAAGAAGTCTGTCACCATGTACATAGAAAAATTACTGATTTCTGGATTTTTCTTGTTAAAATATCTAATTTTAAATGCTTTATGCACTAATTACATGGCAATGGTAGCCATTCCCTAGCTGGATTGGGTTAAAAGCTTCATGTAAAAAGCCAATTTGCAAATTAACATGCCTTGGCATCCAGGAGAGACATCAGTTTGAAAATAAGTGGCAGTATACTGGTTCACCTCAAAAGGCCAGAGTTTGCTGAAAAATGATACACATATTTTCATGACGAAGGATTTTTTTTATGCCACTGACCATTGAAATAAGTAAGAAACCATTATCCTGAGGTCAGAAATAAAAATAAATCAAAGCTCACTTCCCAACTGTCTATAAGAAGAACTTTCTATTGCTGCCTAAAGAGGTTGCAGAGTCCTCTTCTCTAGAGACTTTCAAAACCTGTCTGAATGCATTCCCATGTGGCCTGCCCTACGTGATTGTGTTTTGGCAGGAGAATTGGGCTAGATGATCTCCAGGGGTCCCTTCCAATCCCTATTATTCTGAGATTCTATGATTCTATAATGCAATTTCTGGCTCAAATTACTTAGGCATGTGCTAGCAACTTTGTCAGAAGTGTTGGTGTGCTTGAGGGCACTATGACTACTTGTCAAACTAGTGACAAAATAGAGAAATACTTGCTTAGCCCCCTTTTTAAAAGCAGGGACACCAAAAAGACAACAACTTTGCAGACAGACACATGCACAAATCTAAACTGTGTTAATTCCTTCAGTACTCTTGGATGTGGTACACAGACATACACTCCTTTACGTAGGCATTTTCATCAAAACAGTGCGAAGAGTCTGTGTTTTTTCCAGAAACAGAAACAAAAGCGAGCCAAATAAAATCAGATATGAAGACACAAAGTCTCAAAAATTAGTGTAGCATGCAATTATTGTCCTCCAGTCAGATTTAATTGCTAGTGCAACAACTGATTTTTTTGAATTCAAAAATTCATATCCCACATGTATTCTCCACTTTTTGTTTATAATTTGTCCTCCCAGCAGATCCTCTTCACAGTAAGTTTATTTATCAGAGTATTCATGGAAAGTAGAACTCAAAGGGGATGTAAATCCAAAGGAAGTGAATTTGTTTAAATATTTAAATCAACATTTGTGTGATGTATTATTCCAGCTCCATGCTGTGTTCTGGACTAGAGTGGAATGAAAAATCATTTTCATAAGGAATTTTTAAAGATGAAAATTAATTACAAGTCAAATGTTGAAACTATACTATGTAAAGAGTAAATATTTTTTTTTCTTTTTTTGAATCTGGATATTTGCCAGCATCTATTACAAAGGAGTATTTACACTTTAAAAAATATGGTTAAAATAAAATGCTTAAATTAAGTGAGAAAAACACTAGTGTAAAGTAAAACTTCAAAAATATATCCAGGCTATTAATATTTTGTTTGTTTGGGGTTTGGTTTGGGTTTGGTTTTTTTTTTTGGTTGGTTGGTTGGTTGATTGGTTAGGGTTTTTTTTTTGGTTGTTGTTATATTTTGGGGTTTGTTGTTGTTGTTTTTAATTAAGAACAATAATTTTTAGTCTGGTTCAGCTAGTACTATTTTCAGCTTTCCAGTTTGGTGGAAACATAGAATCAACCAGGTTGGAAGAGACCTCCAAGATCATCCAGTCCAACCTAGCATCCAGCCCTAGCCAGTCAACTAGACCATGGCACTAAGTGCCTCATCCAGGCTTTTCTTGAACACCTCCAGGCACGGTGACTCCACCACCTCCCTGGGCAGCCCATTCCAATGGCAAATCACTCTCCCTGTGAAGAACTTCCTCCTAACATCCAGCCTATATCTCCCCCAGCACAACTTGAGGCTGTGTCCCCTCGTTCTGTTGCTGACTTGAACATTTTCCCAAAATATTGAACTATGACACTAACCAAATACCATGAAACCTAGATTTTTGTGTAGTGTGTGCATGCCCTGCATTAGTTTATTGAGAAAGGAAAGAATACATGCTCTTGTAAGCAGCCTGATGTTGTTTAGTATTGCAATGTTGCCTTTTGGCTAGGGAAAAGAAAGGAAGCATTTTGAGTCATACTGAAAACTTTGTATGGTGGATAGAGAAATCTGGTAGGGAGACTGTAAAGCTCAAAGCTTACCCCAAATGTATGCCTGTCATCACCTTCACACTTTTATAGAATAGAATAGAATAGAATAGAATAGAATAGAATAGAATAGAATAGAATAGAATAGAATAGAATCAACCAGGTTGGAAAAGACCTCCAAGATCATCCAGTCCAACCTATCACCCAGCCCTGTATGAATTCATTTCAGTCATGTTTGCTGCTTACCTGAGCAAACACAACAGGGATCAAAGTCATCTATGCCTAGTGCAGTTTTGTCAATTATTTTCTTATTAAATGTGTGTTTAAAATGATTGACATCATAAGTTACATTCCAAGTAGACTCTTAGACTTCTGCTTAAATTCATGTAGATCAAAAGTTATCCTAAAACCTGGAAGATGTTCTCACTATGTAAAGTTAATCATATCATAGAATCATAGAATCATAGGATCAGTCAGGGTTGGAAGGGACCACAAGGATCATCTAGTTCCAACCCCCCTGTCATGGGCAGGGACACCTTACCCTAGATCAGGCTGGCCAGAGCCCCATCCAGCCTGGTGTTCAAGTGTTTATATTATCAGGGCTAATCCATAAAATTGAGAAGAAAATAGAATGCACAAGAGATACAACATTTCTGTAGGAATCATTAACTGTATAAACTTAAACTTAATGATTTATACATTAGTTGTGTATGTGGACGTATGTGTCTTCATATATATGTATGTCTGTATGTGTGCATATCACATGCTCAGGTTTTTGAATTGGCATCATCCATGCAAACTCAATTATAAGACTTCTTTTCCTTCCTAAAAGTTGCTTACAGTAATACCTGTTGCAGGGAAATGTGATTAACATCGTTCAGGCCCCGTGGCACTATATATTTTTTTTATTTATTTCTGGGAGAATCCCTAATCCCTGTTTAATTTTATGAACTGTCAAAATGATTATAAATATCTCTCTGCTTTGTATTTTCACCTCAAGACAGAAGTCCAGAGGTACAGATTTGTTTTACAACAGTGGACTTCAGGCAATTTTCATCTTTTAATGCCTGCAGCGCCCAAGGTTGAATTTGTAATAATCACCAGATTATCTCTAAAGGATCTTTCTGTTATACTTGCAAATAGTTCTGCAGAAAAATACAAAAGATATAGAAAAAAATAATTTATGAGATGCAGGAGATCATTTTGTCACATAATCCCAGATGGAAAAGAAAACAAATACTGCTTTACTTTTTTAAATGACAGTTGAAAGATTCTATGGGAAAGATACTTGCTATTCTGGTAAAGTCAAATGCTGGTCTCAGTCACCTGGCTAAGCCTTAAAATGCAGTGAGAAAATGTGTAAAAATAACACTGTAGATAGAATTTTATTTAGAACAGGAATGCATTGTTCAAGTGATGTGTATAACCACAACAGCTAGCAAAGTAATGTGCCTACTGGAATTGATATGTCAGGCATATAAGTAAAAAAAACCCAGATGTGCATAGGAATTAACTATATGTGAGATTCTTATTATTTTTAATAGAATGTGAAAGTGCTTCTATTATATTTTGGGGAGTTATGAACCAATTGGAGGATATTTGGAGTAAGAAAGAGAAACACAACCTGACAACAGATGCCACAGAGTAATTACTTACTATGAAAGTTAGGTGATGGGGATCATTAATGTTTAATAAATGTTGATAAATAATTTATAGTTATGATAGGTGTTACAAGTGAAACTCAATTCAGGTTAATTTGTGGGCTCTTACCATTTTCTGAAATTTGTATTCTAGTTAGAAACTGAACCTCATATCTTCTTCATACGTGGGACGTGATTCTGATTCTGCTCATATTGTAACAAATTCATTTTGCTTCCTAGTGACATCAAGTAGAAATTAACACCAGAATAGCTGATCAAATTGAAGAATCATAGAATCATAGAATCAGTCAAGTTGGAAGGGACCACAAGGATCACCTAGTTCCAACCCCCCTGCCATGGGCAGGGACACCCTACCCTAGGTCAGGCTGGCCACAGCCTCATCCAGCCTGGCCTTAAACACCTCCAGGGACAGGACCTCAACTACCTCCTTGTGCAACCCATTTCAGGCTCTCACCACTCTCATGCTGAAAAACTTCCTCCTCACATCCAGTCTGAATCTACTCACCTCCAGCTTTGCTCCATTCCCCCTAGTCCAGTCACTCCCTGGTAGCCGGAAAAGTCCCTCTTCAGCTTTTTTGTAGGCCCCCTTCAGACACTGAAAGGCCACAATAAGGTCATCTGGGAGCCTCCTCATCTCCAGACTGAACAGCCCCAACTTTACAGTCTGTCCTCATTGGAAGATAGACTGACAATAATTGTAGGGTGGGCCTTTGAGATGAAACATTTATCTTTTATTTTACATAGATTAATCTCATAGAATTTAAGCTTTAAAAAACAATTAGAAGGAATTATTTGGTGGTTCTGAAGAGATCACTTGCCCTTGTTCTTGTAGATGACTTTAACATGCCAGACATCTGCTAGGACTTCAACACTGCAGAGAAGAGGCAGTCTAGAAGGTTCCTAGAGTGTATGGAGGACAACTTCTTATCTCAGCTGTTAAATGACCTTACCAGGGGTGATCTTTTATGATCAGGTTACCCACCTGGTGAACGTGGGGAAGGCTGTGGATGTAGTCTACCTGGATTTCAGCAAAACCTTTGACACTGTCTGCCACAACAAGCTCCTGGAAAATCTGGCAGCTCATGGCTTGGACAGATTCACCCTGGTATGGGTCAAGAACTGGCTGGAGGGCCAGACCCAGCCAGTTGGCAGCCAGTCACTAGCGGTGTGCCCCAGGGATCAGTGTTGGGCCTGGTCCTGTTCAATATCTTTATTGATGATCTGGACCAGGGAATTGAGACGATCATCAGTAAGTTTGGAGATGACACCAAGCTGGGAGCAGGTGTCAACCTGTTGGAGGGTAGGAGAGCCCTGTGGAGAGACCTTGACAGGCTGGATGGGTGAGTAGAGGCCAATGGGATGAAATTTAACAAGGCCAAGTGCAGGGTTCTGCACTTTGGCCACAACAACCCCAAGCAGAGAAGGGTGACAAAGCAGGTGAGAGACCTGGAACACAGCCCTGTGAGGAGAGGCTGAGGGAGCTGGGGTTGTTTAGCCTGGAGAAGAGGAGGCTCAGGGGTGATCTCATTGCTGTCTGCAACTACCTGAAGGGAGGCTGTAGCCAGGTGGGGGTTGGTCTCTTCTGCCAGGCAACCAACAACAGAACAAGGGGACACAGTCTCAAGTTGTGCCAGGGGAAGTATAGGCTGGATGCCAGAGAGAGTGATTGCCATTGGAATGGGCTGCCCAGGGAGGTGGTGGAGTCACCATCCCTGGAGGTGTTCAAGAAAAGACTGGATGAGGCACTTAGCACCATGGTCTAGTTGACTGGCTAAGGCTGGGTGCTAGGTTGGACTGGACGATCTTGGAGGTCTCTTCCAGTTTGCTTGATTCTATTCTATTCTATTCATCATTTCCAGTGTTCAGGAACGTTTAGCAATGTACAATATCATTTATTCAATATTATTAGGAAACAGCAAGATATTTATCAATGAAAAGACAAATAGATGGACTGTTAGTAAAGAAGCTTTGAAAGATATAAAAGTGGACTAAAGGCAGCCACACATATTTGTCATTAAAGAGACTAAGAAAGAATGGCTTCATAGAATCATAGAATGGTTTAGGTTGGAAAGGACCTCAAGGATCATCCAGCTCCAACCCCCCGCCATAGGCAGGGACACCTCCCACTAGAGCAGGCTGCTCAAGGCCTCATCCAGCCTGGCTTTAAACACCTCCAGGGAGGAAGCATCCACAACCTCCCTGGGCAACCTGTGCCAGTGTCTTACCACCCTCACTGTAAAGAACTTCCTCCTAACATCCAGTCTAAATCTCCCCTCTTCCAGCTTAAACCCATTCCCCCTCGTCCTGACATTACCAGACCTTGTCAATAGTCCCTCCCCAGCCTTCCTGTAGGCTCCCTTCAGATACTGGAAAGCCACTCTAAGGTCTCCTCGAAGCCTTCTCTTCTCCAGGCTGAAGAGCCCCAACTCTCTCAGCCTGTCCTCATAGCAGAGCTGCTGCAGCCCTCTGATCATCTTCGTGGCTCTCCTCTGGACCCGCTCCAGCAGTTCCATGTCCTTCTTGTGTTGGGGGCTCCAGAACTGCACACAGTACTCCAGGTGGGGTCTGAGGAGAGCAGAGTAAAGGGGGAGAATCCCCTCCCTTGCCCTGCTGGCCACACTGCTCTTGATGCAGCCCAGCACAGGGTTGCTGTCTGGGCTGCATGTGCACACTGCCGGCTCATGTTGAGCTTCTCATCGACCCAGACCCCCAGGTCCTTCTCCTCAGGGCTGCTCTCAGCCATTCACCACCCAGCCTGTATCTGTGCCTGGGATTGCACCGACCCAGGTGCAGGACCTTACACTTGGCCTTGTTAAACGTCATGAGGTTGGCCTGGGCCCACCTCTCCAGCCTGTCCAGGTCCCTCTGGATGGCATCCCTGCCCTCCAGCAAGTCAACTGTGCCACACAGCTTGGTGTCATCTGCAAACTTGCTGAGGGTGCACTCAATTCCTCTGTCATAGACATGTCAAGAGGCAAAAAGAATTGGTCAGAATTACTGTGACTGGACACTCTGCAGGTTGAGTGGGGAATCAGTATCTGGCACAGAAGGAAGTTAATTACATGGATATATGCACATTTTATCATTACATGCGCATTGGTGTGCGCAGAAATGACTAAAGCAAAATACATAAAGATGGGTTTTGTATTGCTCCTACGTCTAAAGGATTCAAGCTTCAGTTGGGATGGCAGAAAATAATCCAGAAGGATAGTAGCTGTCTATTTAATAGAAAAAAAAAAAA